>CM064553.1:12640317-13010317 GCA_032716605.1 Paralithodes platypus
AAACAAAAAAAACAAAAAACATTGTTGTCCCTATTCACACATATGTATGTACAGTATGTATGTATAGGAGTGTATAATGCATATCAGTGTATACAATCACACACACACACACACACACACACACACACACACACACACACACACACACAGTCTCACCCATTATTCTCGTAGGTATAACAAGTGTTCCCATACAGCCCCCACCACAGTTGTTCCACAATAACCACTACAATTATAATAGCCTCCCTCCCTACGCCAGCCTTTATATCGGTAGCCTACCTGGTCTGGGGTATCTCTCAGGTAAATCACTCATCGCTAAACCTCTATCAAGCTTAAAATATCATCCCCAAGATAAATTTATGCATTTTTCTATTTGTTGTTCATTTTGTTTTTCTCCTTACAGTAGGCCTCCTTCAAGCTTAAAAAAAAAACAAGACCCCCCTTCAAGATAAATGTGTAAATTTTTCGGTAGAAAAATTTCCCGACCTTCTAAAGTTAGAGGCTCGCTTTCGCTCGCCAGGAAAAAATCGACAAAGTGGCACGAAAGGTCTTAATATTGACAACAATGAGAACACAAGTTTCAAAATCACCAAACTAACGGAACGAACGTCTTAAAATCTCAAAACTAATATGCTAAACATGAGGGAGAAGTACTACCCCCTTAACAAGTGTTCCCATACAGCCCCCCATATATATATATAAGTATTTATTTTAATGTAAAACATGCAAGATACACAAACCAAACAGGGACGACACAATATAATGACAAAAGAACTTATCAAAATCGCTATGTGGAAATAACGCTTTAGCAAAATACAGATGTATTTATTGATGGTTTCATTATTATTTGTAAGTGTTCTCCCTAGACCTCCACTAAGCTTAAAAAATACCCCCAAGATTCCCTTTCGAGATCAATTTTGTGTATTTTACGGTAGAGAAATCCTCAGGCCGAAGGCCGCTTCCTATCATAATATTAGGATCACTATCGCTTGCCAGGAAAATATCGACACGTAAATGGTACGAAAGATCTTGAAATTGACAAAGAAATACAAAGGAAAGCAAGCAACAACAGATCTACTGATCCTTACTAGGTTGCTTGTAAAATAAATGGGGCGAAAGGTCTGAAAATTGCCAAACTAATGGAGCGTGATGGCTACAAAATCAATATAATACTACAAAACTCTGTGATATTAGGGTGAAGAAAAGGTAAGGATAATATTTTGTGTGTATGATGCTACAAATGTGATGATGTTACATGAAAGGATAGGTGATAGGGAGAGACACCTGTACAACCGCTACCACCACCTGTACATATGTTTGGATGCTTTGTATTGTGTTCGGTAAGACTCGATACTGATTCACTGCGGTCACTCCGGCCCTGCGTCACTCCGGCCCTATTGTCACTCCGGCCCTTCGTAACCCCGGTCTTTTCCCTTGTTATCCTGGTCCCTCGTCACTCCGGCCTATTGTCACTCCGACCCTTCGTAACCCCGGTCTTTTCCCTTGTTATCCTGGTCCCTCGTCACTCCGGCCTATTGTCACTCCAGCCCTTTGTCTCTCCGGTCTTTTCCCTTGTCCCTCCGGCCCTTCGACACTCTTGCCCCTTGTCACTTCAGTCCCTTGTCACTCCGGCCCCTTGACACTCCAGCCCCTAGTCACTTTGGCCTTCTCCCTTGTCACTCCGGCCCTCTCCCCTACTTGGTGACAAAATATTCAATGGCCTCTATTACTACATTTTACAGTCACTACGGCCCCTTGTCACTCCGGCCGATTGTCACTCCGGCCTATTGTTATTACGGCCCCTCTACTTGGTCATATACCCTTTCACAAATAGTCTTTCTCTCTCCCTCACACACACACACACACACACACACACACACACACATAACAACAACTGAAACAAGACCTCACGGGCTTCACTGTTCATTGTAAAGCGGTGAATGTTAAGGCTCTCAGCCTATGCCCGAGAGGAAGTAAGTTGGAATATAGAAAAAACAAAAACAAAACAAAAACACACACACACACACACCCGCAAACCATGTTACACATACACATATCCTTTCACGAGTAGGCCTACATCCTTTCATACACACATATACACACATATAATTCTCATTCCCACTCATCAAGATCTCTGCGTAGTTTTATAGTCCAATGAATGGTATAACTACAATACGAGAGTTTTGTGTGTGTGTGTGTGTGTGTGTGTGTGTGTGTGTGTGTGTGTGTGTGTGTGTGTGTGTGTGTGTGTGTGTGTGTGTGTGACAGACGTAGAGAGAGGAGATATACCAATGTGTGTTTGTGTGTGTGTGGGGGGGGGGGGGGTGAAATAAGGAGAGAGAGAGAGAGAGAGAGAGAGAGAGAGATGCGGGTGATGTATGGATGTGCGGGTAAGAGAAAGAAAGATAATTATATTCAGATTAGGAAGGGTATATTATGGAAGTCAGAGGGTTAACTGAGATACTCTTAACCCTTTTCATTCCCACAGATCCTTCCTAAGCTGTATAAAATCATCAAATAACCACAAAAAAACTATCAAAACGCGTCAAGATCCTCAAAGGGTTAAGTCGAAAAATTTATACATAAATAATAACATGATTTAATAAGATATTAAATGTGGGATCACTTACACAGATGCGTTCCAGTGTGTGTGTGTGTGTGTGTGTGTGTGTGTGTGTTTGTTTGTTTGTTTGTTTGTGTGTGTGTTTTTTTTTTCTTTTTTTTTTTTTTTTTTTACAATGAAAAACGTAATACGCTCACGAATGTCTGTCAACAGCTTAGTGATGGTGGTGGTGGTGATAGTGGTGACAGTGATATGGTGGTGATGTTGATTATAACGGTGGTGATGGTAATGAAATGATAGTGATGGAGGTGGTGAAGATGGTGATAGTAGTGGTGATGACTATGAATTATTACGATGGTGGTAGTGGTGGTGGTGGTGGTGATAATTACTGTATTGATTATTATGGTGGTGGCAATAATCAAATGCGGGAGGTTCTCGATGCAAGTTTGAAGGTAAAAGTCTATAGTGGTGGTGGTGTAAAGAAGTGGTGCTAGAAGTGATGGTGTTGGTGTATAGAGGTGGTGGTGGTGTATAGGAGTGCTGATAATGATGTATACAGGTGCTGGTGAAGATAAAGGTGTATAGGGGTGGTGATGGTGGTGGTGGTGTATAGAGTTGCTGATAATGATATATACAGGTGCTGGTGGTGAAGATAAAGGTGTATAGGGGTGATGGTGGTGTATAGAGTTGCTGATAATGATATATGCAGGTGCTGGTGGTGAAGATAAAGGTGTATAGGGGTGATGGTGGTGTATAGAGTTGCTGATAATGATATATGCAGGTGCTGGTGAAGATAAAAGTGTAGTAGGGGTGGTGATAATGATAATATAGAAGTGGTGGTGGTGTATAGGAGTGGTGGTGGTGTATAGGAGTGGTGGTGGTGTATAGGAGTGGTGGTGGTGTATAGGAGTGGTGGTGGTGTATAGGAGTGGTGGTGGTGATGATGGTAAAGATTATATGAACGTAACACCTGTGCTAACCCTATTACCAATCATTGTGTTTGCTGTTTTATGGTATAGTTAAGTCTCTCTCTCTCTCTCTCTCTCTCTCTCTCTCTCTCTCTCTCTCTCTCTCTCTCTCTCTCTCTCTCTCTCTCTCTCTCTCTCTCTCTCTCTCTCTCTCTCTCTCTTTATCTTCTCTCTCTCTCCCTCTCTCTCTCTCTCTCTCTCCTCTCTCTCTCTCTCTCTCTCTCTCTCTCTCTCTCTCTCTCTCTCATTACTGTTGGCAAGCACTGAGTCGGAGATAATTAGATACCTAGACACCTTGAATAATTTAAATACATCACCAAATTTACGAGAACAAAAATACGAAAAACTGTCTTGATAGCGTAATGCAGGGGTTCCCAACCTCTTAGTTCCTCTGTACCACTTGGGCATTCTGATAGGTACCCATGTACCCCTAACAATTTAGGATAAAAATGGATAAAATTATGTCAATTTTATATTATTTTATTATGAAATATGTATGTGTAGACTGATAGGGATCTTAGCATTGATATTATCAATAAAATGAACTCAGCGACTATAAAATATTTTGATCTGTCACATACTCAGACATTATCGGGCGGTACTGCAGCTGTCTCGAGTTGGTATACATACCTGATTGTTTCACGTCCAATACAGATTGTGGGCCGCAGGAAGTCACATAATAGTGAAAACAATGGAATAGTCACCTCACTGATATAATTTTAAGGGAAGGATGTAGTATCCGGGTGTACGGTCCAACAAGTAACCGACCTAGATGTGAGATTTTATGTTTTGTTTTGTTTTTCTGATGTGTTGTGATGTCCCTATTCGGGCTCTTGTCTCGAGTCAGCCACCCCCATAAAAAAAAGGATAATTGGGGAAGGTGCCAGAGTATACACATATACAACTTCATTTTCCAAAGAAAGAATCTTTAGCAACTAGGTAGTAACAATGACAAAATTCCAAGAGCAAATTACTATATGAGAAGGGATTACAATGATGTGCTAGTTTTGGATAATTAACATATTAACTATACTCTGTTTATTTTCAGCTGACGATAAAGTGAATCCCTGAGCAGCTAATTTATCGATACTTAAGGTTGGACAAATATGAAACTACTATGTCTGTGCATCATAATAAGACCAAGTTGATATAATTAGCACTACATTTCACTACAAAATCTTCAAATTAAACTGAGAAATCTTGATGTGACCTTTTCAATTTACCGTCAGTTGAAAAGAACCGACTATAGTATGGTAAATTTGACTATTAACCCCTTCTTTACCGACTACATCTTCTTCACTTTATTTTGGCTACCATGAGACGACTTTTATTCAGCTTTGGAAGGACCCGTCTAACCAATTAAAAGCTACAGACTATCCTCCATTTATTCCTTTTGGCAACCATATATCCTTCCTAAGCTTCATAAAACCGCCTAAATGTAGCTGAAATAAAATACAAAAGACGTCGCCGGTAGATAAGGGTTACCAACATAATAGGTCTACTATTAATATGGTGACAACATTAGTATCACCAACTAATTGATAAACTTTGTACCTACCTTAGCATTGACAGATCCATGAACATGAAGAGATGGGTTGGATGTGAAAGAGATCTGCCATGTGTAGATCATTCGGCTTTCTGCAGACTCCCGTTTTCTTATGTTCCGCGATGAAGGAAGGGTTTGGAAGACTCCCATCGCAGCACAGACCCTACAAACTCTCCGGCTACTATCCGATACAGGGGCCACATTTACAAAACAAACACCTTAATTTCTCAAAGCTTAACATTCGGATTCTTGAGAGATTGTAATTTTAGCCTGTCACAAAACGAACATCTTAATTGTCCAAAGCTTCAGATTCGAACTCTTGATAGAGAGATTAGGAACTTTAGTCTGTCACAAAACGAACACCTGAATTTCCCAAAGCTTGATTTTCGGATATTTGATGGAGAGATTTGGAACTTTAGTCTGTCACAAAACGAAGACACTTAATTGTCCAAAGCTTCAGATTCTTACACGTGATGGAGAGATAGGAACTTTAACTTGTCACTGTGTCAAGATGCAGATTCCTAAATAGCAAGATTATAAGCTTCTTCATATCAATTTGTAGAGATGTGGATACTTATTAGAAATGTCGGAAACTTCTGCAAATCGCCTTGTCTAGATCTTTTAGTCCTCCTCTTATTCTTATTTTTGATCTTCTTTAATTTATGGTTTTCACTGCTTCCTCTTCATATATTTATTCCTTCGTCTTTTCTTCTTCTACTTCTTCTCTTGTTCTGGTCTTCTTGTCATTCTTCTCTCTTGAGTAACTTAAGTAATATCTCACATATACTGGATCTAACTATTATTGAATCTTATTACTGCAGCATGGCGAATATTTAAACATTAATCTCGCTTAGTAAAGTCTGCCTGCCGAGATCGGAACCTCTCCTGGTGGTCAGGGGCCGGGGGAGTGCTGGAGCGACCTTGGTAACCCTGGTCTCTGGTCTTTCTCCCTGGGTGACCTGGATGTGTGAGAGTTTGTGTTTTTTATCTGTGTTTATTTTTTGTTTTATGTTGTTTTTGTGTTTTCCCTGTTCTTGCTCTGTCTTGAGTCGGCTACCCCCAAAATGGGGATTGGGCCTGAGCATATAGATAGATAGAATAGTAAAGTCCTCTCATATATAAGCTTAAAGTAGAGTAAATATTGACGAACACTGTCTATCAGTCATTAGGCTTAGGAAAGATCTCTCATCACAAATAATCAACTCCAGAGCTAAAAACAAGGCCAGTTCCATATATTCGGCTTAGCAAAGATCTCTCACCAATAATCAACTCCACAGGGTATAAAATCAAGGAGAGTTCCATAAATTCGGCTTAGGAAGGATCTCTCACAAATATAATAAGGTGCGTTTTATTAATCCGGCAGTCACATACACCGAGTTCATACGAGGGGAGGGTTTTGCAGGGCCTGTGCTCCTCCGGCCAGACTTACCATTGGTTTCCTTATTTTTCTTTGTCTTTTTGGATTTTCCATTCTTGCTAATTCTATCTGGAAATACACAGAAAATATGGTTAATGATAATGATAATAGTAATAATAATAATAATAATAATAATAATAATAATAATAATGTTAAAAATTATGTTCAGGTCTTTAAAAATGGGGATATTTGTATTTCTTTGTTAATTTATTTAAACAATATCACGTGCAAAGAGAAGAAAATATGAACATACATAGATAACAGGAGAATAATATTTATTCCGCAGGAAGTCACATAATAGTGAAAACAATGGAATTGTCACCTCACTGATATAATTTTAAGGGAAGGATGTAGTATCCAGGTGTATGGTCCAACGGTAGTTATGTTTACATAGGTCGACCGCTCGCGGTTAAGTTCCCGTATATTTTTTCTGTTATTTGACCCCTGCTGGCAATATGTATGATGATGACAAGAAGTCATGGGGGGTGAGGGTTTGCCCCCCTTCAACCTATTATTGTATCCCACGGCAGTCAACATAGACGGGAACATGATTGCAAGCGTCCGTCCGCATAGTGTAAGGCGGGCGGTCCACCCGGTAACTACTTGCCAAATTTTAATATAAGTTTCGCTTACTGAAATGAGGAAATTGATAAAAGTACAACTTTGTGCAATATGCCTGTAGATTAGAACACCATGTTTTGTACACTATGGTTATTCTCTCAGACCCCTATGTTCCCCCTGAGAAGTGCAAATGTACCCCTGGGGGTACATGTACCCCAGGTTGGGAACCCTTGGCGTAATGCATAGTGCGCGGAATTTCGATGTGAGTATCCTGGGTTCGAGTCCTCGGAGTGCCACATGTATTTGTTGATTTCATTAATTGAGGTTAGATGTTAAGTTGGTTGGTGTAAAACAAAACATAATAATTTAATGCATATATAACATTTATGGTAATCGGTTCAATTACATTTATAACTATTCTCTGTTTCTTTTCAACTGATGGTAAATTGCAAAGTTCCCAGCAAGATTTCTCCGTTATTTTGAAAATGTTGTAGTGAAATTTGGTGCTAATTATATGATGCAGAGCCAGAGTAGTTTCATATTTTGCCATTAAGTATCGAGAAATTAGCTGCTAAGGAATTCAAAATATCGTCAGCTGAAAAGAAACGAAATATAGTGTTTACGAATCGTATCGTTAAACGGTGATAAAACGGCATCAACTTCCTATAAAATTTGCAACGCTCATAACAAAGTATGAATGGTGTAAGGAACAGATTTATAAGACTGTAATGTAGAACGTTAACGCTGCATTTAGTTATGCATTTAATGTGACGGAACGCATTTATCGGGGTAATTGTAGTCATAATTCATAGCGTATTGAATGATATACGGTATAAGTTCTGTTATAGCATAGTATGGTAGTTATCTAGTTGTGTTGATATAATAATAATAATAATAATAATAATAATAATAATAATAATAACCCTTTCTGTACCAGCGACGTCTGTTATATTATATTCTAGCTATATTTAGACAAATGTATACAGCTTAGGAAGGATCTGTGGTAGCTAAAAGGGTTAAATAAGCTCGTTTAAAGCCTTATAATTGCTAGAGGTCCTTCCTAAGATTAATAAACTCGCTTAATAGTAGCCAGAATATAATGACAAGAAGGTGCAATGGATAAATGCACTGAATTTCGGTGTGAGCATCCTAGGTTCGAATCCCTGGTTGACATTAAATACAAAAATGCAAAATTAAATAAATAATACAATATTCCACACTTTAAGGGGAGACAGGCCGTTTTTCTGGACCTTTTTTTCCCTCATGTTTAGCCCCACTAGTTTTCAGATTTTAAGACGTTTGGCCCATTAGTTTGGTCATATTGATATCTTTAGCTCCATTTAAAATTACAGGCTCGCTATCGCTAGCCAGGAAAAAATAGACACCTAAATAGCACGAAAAGTCTTAATATTGACAAGGAAATAGGGCGGAAGGTCTTAAAATCGACAAACTAATGGGGCAAACATCTCAAAATGTAATAAATAAAGGGGCTAAACTACAATAGCTATCGTCCCTTCCACCCGCCACTTTCTTTGTGTTTGCACTTTTCACGGTAGAAATATTGAGTGTCGAGTGATTAAACAAAGTGCCGCTTAGGTCTGACAAAGAGGGGGAGGGGAGGGGGAGGGAGGGAGGGAGAGAGTGAGTGTGTGCGTGTGTGCAGGGGAGATATAATTATAATATAGCGCAGCAATTATATTACACATTATTGTATTATTCATTAGTAATAGAAGTACTAGTAATAGAAGTACTAGTAGCAGTAGTAATAGTAGTAGTATTAATAGTAGTAGTATTTACGAAAACAAGGCTTACAAATTTAAAATTTCAATATTATTATATCACATGCTCGCACCCAGTAAGGGGACATCCTGACGACGTATACAGACTAAAAACACACATAACAAAGCCACTCCAACAGCTTCCCTCTCTCCAACACCCCTTCTCCCCTCTCAACACTCTTCTCTGAGCTAGTGCCGATACAAATGGACAGTCCTGTATAGAATCGTAGGATTCGGAGTCGTAAAGATTCCAGGACGAGCTCAATAGAAAATGAATGAATTATTAGGAGTATCAAGAGCACAATTTATCTACCGGTAAATGATATTTGTTCCCTGTGCCACCAGCAGAGTAATCAAGAGAGGGTTGGTGGTTGCCCTGTCCGGGGCCAAGTGTTTCATTAGGGTGAAAGGCGGGTGCGTTTATCACCACAATTATGTATTATTGACCCAACAACAACAACAACAACAACAAGATACAGTCGGTCTAATAAGTGATGTCGCGGAACCAAGTATATTTCGATCAATATATATCAGTGCTATCTAATCATTAATTCATCGTTTCGAGTGAGATACACAAACATGTTCCTACACTTGTCCACCCTATTCAACATCTGACGGTTATTGCGTTTTGCTCGCTAGGTACTGTATTAATGTCTGTCAGATGTTGAATAGGGTGTGTAAAGATAGGAAGATGTTTGTATATCTCACTCGAAACAATGCATTTTAGCTTAGATAGTGCGGATACCAATTATTGATCGAACTATAATTGGTGCCGCGAAATCACTTATTTGGCAGACTGTACGTGACAGCACCCCTTACGAACTATAGTACTATCTCTCTCTCTCTCTCTCTCTCTCTCTCTCTCACCCTTGGAACACTCTCTCTACATACACCCTCACCCTATACATACGCTCACCCTTACAACGTTTCCTTTCACCTTACTCTTTAGAATTTAGACCAAGGCACAATCACTCACCTCTCTAGATGACACCCCCTCCCCCCCTCCCCCTGTCCTTCACCCTCATTGACTATCACTCTCACTCTCTCTATCCATCTCAGATCTATCTCTCAAACACTCAACTCTCTCTCTCTCTCTCTCACACACACACACACACACTTCCCGCATCTACCTCCCTCATCCTCCTCGTCTGTGTTCATGGTGTTCTTCACTATTCTCCTTAATGTTATTTATATACACTTTAGTACACTCGGAGTGCAGTGTACAGTCGGCCTAATAAGTGATGTATCAGCACCAATTATGTTTCGATCAATAATTGGTATCAGCAATATTTACACATGATTTATTCTGTTTTTGAGTGAGATATACAAACATGTTCCTACACTTACGCACCCTATTCAACATCTGACAGACATTTATACAGTACAGAGCGAGCCAAACGTAATGACAGCTAGGACATGACTTATTAGCACCACCGTACACTCGGATACCATAGTCTCTAACCCACTCATAAACATTCGTGGACTTCACCTATTTTTAATTAGGGTAGTATATCTCGGGAAACGAATTTATGAATATTATTTTCTATAGGTACATCAACTACAAAGCTATATATACTATTAACCCTCTCAGACATATAATTTTCTATAGGTACATCAACTACAAAGCTATATATACTATTAACCCTCTCAGACATATAATTTTCTATAGGTACATCAACTACAAAGCTATATATACTATTAACCCTCTCAGACATATAATTTTCTATAGGTACATCAACTACAAAGCTATATATACTATTTATTGACAAGCAAGTTACAGTATATCCAGAAATCAATCCAGAGAGTTATAATTGCATAAAGAAGAATATAGAGGATCCACGACTTCTTAAGAGTGGGCTAGAGACTATAGCATCCGAGCGTACACTGTGGTAAATGTGTTGACAGTACAATCCCCTGTAGGTCGAGAAAATAACAATAAATGCTAAACCCTGGGCTCCCTAATGAGCCCCCCCCCCCTCCATTACCACCACCATACCAACCATTACACTAACTATGTCCTCTATTACTGTCTCGTGGTATTGGTATGGTGGGGTAGTAGTGATAGAGGTGGTGGTGGTGATGTGGTGATGGTAGTAGTGGTGGTGGTGGTGGTGGTGGAGTCAGGAGAGGTAACAGGTATATGTGTACTATTACGTTACAATACATGAACCCATTCTGTATTATTGGTATGGTGGTGATGGTAGTGGTGGTACTGGTGGTGATAGTAGTAGTGGTGGTAACAGGTATTTGTGTACATAAATATTACGTCAGTATGGGTAACAGTCGGAAGAAAAACAAGGGACTGAAAAAAAAAAAAAAAAATTAGGTCACGTTTAGCCAACCCCACGTTCCCGATCCAGTCCAAACCCAATACTATCGTCTCTCAGTAGCTAGAATATAGAAGACAAAACTACTAAACCCTTCCTCTATATATTTAATTGTTTATGTATTTACTTTATGCTTTATATTACCCAGTATGATTATTATTATTATTTTTTTTTGTCTGACTGTAGCTCCCACTAAAGCAACCATTACGCTAACTATGTCCACTCTATCGCCAGTGTCATTTGTCTGGGGAAGGGGGGGGGGGTGTAGTAGTAGTAGTAGTAGTAGTAGTAGTAGTAGTAGTGATGATGGTGGGGGTTAGTGGTGGTGGTGATGGTGGTAGTGATGAAGGGTAGATGATGGTAGTGGTGGTGACGATGGTCATAGTGATGATGATGGCAGTAACGGGAAGGGAGGGGTAGTAGTAGTAGTAGTAGTAGTAGAGGTAGTGGTGATGGTGGCGATGGTAGTGGTGGTAGTGGCAGTAATTGGGGGGGGGGGGGTAGTGGTAGTGATGGTGGGGGGGGGCGGGGGGGGGAGATGATGGTAGTGGAAGAGGTAGATGTAGTGATGGTGGTGATGGTAGTGATGATGATGATTGTAGTGATGATGGGTGTGATAGTGACGATAGTGATGATGACGGCAGTGATGGGGGGAGGTAGGGAAGGGGCCCCCACCACCCCCCACTAACAGACACTGACATATACACACACGGACCAGACAAATGGGACCTCATCAACACAGAAATATATACCATTGTTCCATGATATCAATAAACCTTTTTACTGTACATCCAGGCCGGGGGGGAGGGGGGGGGGGGGGGGGGGGGTCCTATTTTTGGTTGGGGGTTTTTATATATTTTTTTATTTATATACTGTACTATTTTTATAGTTTCCTCCGTAGACCTCCATCAAACATTAACAAAAAACAGGATCCTCTTTCAATATATATTTGTATAATGTCCCGGCCGAAGGCCGATTCCTCCTAAATTACAGGCTCGCTATCGCTTGCCAGGAAAAAATCGACACCTAAATGACACGAAAAGTCTAAATATTGACGGAGAAAAGGGACAAAGGGTCTTAAAATCGCCAAACTAATGGGGCTAAGCAACACAGGGGGGGGGGGGGGGGCTTAAACCTTAGAAGCTCCGATGACGTATTCCTTTTGTTTCCTGGATATTAGTATACGGGTTTATTCGGATCAGGAAGGATTATATGGAAGTCAGAAGGGACCGGCATTCCGCCTGAACATTCTTCTACCGAAAAATGTACAAATATATCTAGAATGAGGATATTGGAGATGTCATTTTAAAGTTTCATGAAGGTCTAGGGAGGAAACTAAAATAAGAATAAACAGATAAATAAATACGCCCCCCCCCCCCCCACACACACACCCTTTTAACCCTTTCAAGCTCCAATACGCGTTCTGGCTACTATTAGACGATTTTATTCAGATTAGTAACGGTATACGGAAGTCAAAGGGTAGATTGAGATAGTATTTACCCTTTCAATACCCACAGATCCTTCCTAAGCTGCATAAAATCGTCTAATGATAGCCAAAATAGACTGCTAAAACGCGTCAGAGCTTCAAAGGGTTAAGTCCTCGATATACAGTGCTGGTGAAGAACCTTTATTTAACCCCTAACCTAACCTATAAGTTAGCCTAACTTAACCCTTAAATAATGATACTATACTCTGTTTGTTTTATCTGATGGTCAATTTAATCCCTTAGCAGCTAATTGTTCGATGCGCAATGGAATAAATGTTAAACTACAATGTCTCTGCATCATATTAACCCTTTGAAGCTCTGATGCGTTTAAGCAGTTTATTTTGGCTATCATTAGACGATTGTATGCAGCTTAGGAAGTATCTGTGGGTATTAAAAGGGTAAATACTATCTCAATCAACCCTTTGCCTTCCATGTACCGTTACTAATCTGAATAAAATCGTCTAATAGTAGCCAGAAACAGAACAGAAACGCGTATTGGAGCTTGAAAGGGTTAAGACCACGTATATACAGTATCGTATATAAAGCATCATATTTCAATACACAATCATCAAAATAACTGAGAAATTTTGATGGGAACTTTGCAATTTACCGTCTGTTGAAAAGAAACAAAGTATATTTGAGATGGTCTACAACTAGCTAAGATGTACTAGTTGAGATGGTCTACTATGCTTGGGCTAGTCTACCACTCTCCCCAGATAGTCTAATAGTGGTCGAGATAGTCTACTAAGCTCTCCTCACTCTCCCCAGCTCATGAATCAGTAAACGCCCCCTCGCCCCCCTTCACTCTCCTCCTCGCCCCTCTTCAACCCCCACCCCCACCCCTTCACCCTCAGTGTTAGCCCATGATAAACGGTGTGGGTGAAGACAATTGATTTCCACCCGCCTCGTATTGGGTTACCTGCTAATGCCCCCCCCCCCCCCCCCATCAGGATTTATGGCAATCGAAGGTCCTGGTATAATTTGGAGAGGGGTTGGCGCCCCCCTGGTAAGTGGGGCTCGGTAGGACGTCTAATACACCTGTCAACCGTGATCACACACAGTTACCTGCTCTGAGATATGGCCGCCCCCATATCAACATTACTGACAAACGAACAAACATTCACTAAATTTATTATATAGGTATGCATTACCGCATAACTGTATGTTTGGAGAGACAGAAACTAGAGAGGTACGTGGAGAGAAAGAGAGTAGTGAAGAGAGTAGTGAAGGAAAGTAAGAGAAGAGTAGATGAGGAATTTGGAAGGAATCTGAGTGTAAAATGGAGGGACTGTACGAAACTGTTCTGGAAAGAAAGTTAGGGAAGGTAGCAAGGGAAACAGTAAGGGTGTGAAAGATAAGAATGGGAGAGTGCTAGCCGAGAAGCAAGAGAGTCGAAAGATGGAGGGAGTACTTCAACGAGTTGCTAAATGTAAGGAATGAAGCGCCAGCAAACATAGTTGGATGGGGTATGGGATGGAGAAGAAGAGAAGTAGTGGAGGATGAGGTGGGGATCAGGAGGTCAGAAGTGGGGGAAGCCATGAAAAGAGTGCAGTTGGGGAAAGCACCAGGAACAGATGGAGTGTGCGGGGAAATGCTGAGGTATGGTGGTGAGATAGTGATCGAATGGGTATGGAAAATGTGCAAACTAGTATGGGAGAAGGGGAGTGCACCTGATGACTGGAAGACAGGCATAATAGTCCCCCTATATAAGGGTAAAGGGGAAAGAGGAGTGTGTGGTAACCACCGAGGAATATGTCTTCTAAGCATAGTAGGGAAGGTGTACAGTAGGGTAGTGATTAAGAGAGTGAGAGCGAGAACGGAGAAATGGATAGGTGACGAGCAGGGCGGTTTTAGGAAGGGAAGAGGATGTGTAGATCAGATTTTCACCCTGAATTGTGTGTGTTGTGGAGAAATATCTAGAGAAGCAACAAAAGGTGTACGTTGCCTTTATGGACTTGGAGAAGGCCTATGACAGAGTGGATAGAGAAGGTACGTGGAAAGTACTTAAAATATACGGAGTAGATGGCAAGTTGTTGAAAGCAGTAAAGTGCATGTATGAGGGTGCAAAGGCGGCAGTACGTGTGAAGAATGAGCAGAGCGAGTTCTTTGACTTGAATGTTGGGTTGAAACAGGGGTGTGTGATGTCCCTCTGGTTGTTTACTGTATATATGGATGGAGTCATGAAAGAAATACAAGGAAGAGCAGTGGATGTTGGTGTATCGCTGATAAGGGAGGGAAATGAGTGGAAGCTACCTGTACTGCTGGTTGATGATGATACAGTTCCTATGAGCGATACTGAATGGGAGTTGCAGGGTATGGTAAATATGTTTGGAACAGTGTGCTAAAAACGGAATCTGAAGGTAAATGTGGGGAAGAGCAAGGTTATGGTCTTCGAAAGGGGTGAAGCCACAGACTGTGAGGTGAAGTTGAACGGTCAGGCTATGGAGATTGTCAGCTCATCTAAGTATCTGGGCAGTGTGTTGAGTAAAGATGGGACTATGGATGAAAAAGTGCGGGAGAGGATGCAACAGGGGAAGAGGGTTGTAGGAATGCTGAAAGCAGTAACAAGAAATAGGGTGGACAGTATGGAAGTGAAAAAGTCTTTGCATAACAGTGTGGTAATCCCGACACTGACTTACGGAAGCGCAGCATGGACGTTGGTGGAGAGACTCAGACCAAGAGTGAGAGGGGTGGAAATGAGTTACATAAGAAGTGCGTGCGGAGTTACATGGAGGGATAGACAGACGAATGAGGAAGTAAGAAGGAGGTGTGGTGTGGAGGTAGATGTGCTGGAAAGTGTGAAAAGGAACACCTAGAGATGGTTAGGCCATATGGAACGTATGGGAAGCGAGAGAATGACTAAGAGGGTGTACGAGAGCGAGGTGGAAGGACAGAGAAGGAGAGGTAAACCGAAAAAGGGGTGGAAGTATATGGATGAAGGCGGTGCTGGTTGGGAGGAGGGACGTCGACTGACTGGGGACAGAGGTGCATGGGGGCGGTTCGCATGCTTTCATTAATTTAATTTAGGGGTTATTGGTGTTAAGAACAACGTTAATTAATAAATAAATAATATATATATATATATATATATATATATATATATATATATACAGTATATATATAATTATATTATTATTATATATATATATATTTTTTTTTTTTTTTTTTTTTTTTTTTTATCTATCAATTTATCTACCAGTTCTATAGCCCCCTACTAACCCCCTACCCCCCTCCCCATTATTCCAGAGTGTGCTATGGAGGGACCTGAGGATTTCAGCCGCCCCCCTCCTTCGCCCCCCATGTCCCCCCACCCACTGCCCCCCCACGCCCACGTCTCAGCCTTCTCAGTAGTCACCCCACATATTAAGGCCACCCACGGAAAAGGTAAGGTTAAACGATTAATATAGCTAGATAGCTAGATAGATATAGATAGATATAGATATTTATCGTATTGTCTTTCAGTGTGTATCTACTGTATATTCACATTCATCTCTCTCTCTCTCTCTCTCTCTCTCTCTCTCTCTCTCTCTCTCTCTCTCTCTCTCTCTCTCTCTCTCTCTCTCTCTCTCTCTCTCTCTCTCTCTCTCTCTCTCTCTCTCTTTCTTTTCTTGTCTATCATTTCCTTCAACTTTCCTTTTCTATCGGGTATGCCATCTCTACTAAAATTAAGTCCTGACCACCTCGTTTGGATCGTAAGATCTGTGTGGCCAGTGTATCTATGTAAATCAATCTCCCCAGTAGAGATTATAAATAAATCACCTCTCCTGATTTTCTTGGATGGATAAAAAACATTATGTACGCTACTGAAAGTTAAACAGTTATATGGTCATATTACTTATGATAAAATTCCGTGTGTCCAGGCATTTTGGCTCGACTGTGCCTTGATGTTGGCCCTGTCACTCTTTCAACTCTGGGGGAGGCACTCGTCACATGCAGTTTTGCCTTGTGTCTCCCTCAATCACACAATAAAAAAAAAAAAAAAAAAAAAAAAAAACGTTCAAGAAAATACACTCCATTTTCAACCATACTCATTTTCCTTCAACTGTACAATCGGCCTCATAAATGATATCTCGGCACCAAGTATATATTGATCAATAATTGGCATCAGCAATATCTAAACTTGATTTATTAACTTCAAGTGAGATATACACACATGCTCCTACACTTACTCACCCTATTCAACATCTGACAGATATGAATACAGGACAGAGCGAGCCAAACGTAATGACAGCTGAGACATGACATGTTAGCATGACCGTACATTCACCATTATCCCTTGTCAGTCACACCCACCAAACCTGCAATTCACCTTTTCCTCCCCTGGGACCACCGCCAAAGGTGTTGCCTCTATACCGGTAATACCACAGTTAATTCCCTAAGGACCAGGATAATACCACACCTCTCCTTAACCTGATCTACATCTCGCGTGATCTAGGTTTTTTTGTTCATGTGACTTGGCTATTATGGAGTAACGTCGAGCTTTTTGTTAATTTGGAGGTGTGACTTGGGCTGTTATGGAGTCACGTCGAGTTAGTCCCGCGAGTGTTGGGCCATGGTTTGGTACACAGTTACAGTGTGTATACCTGTGTATATATATATATATATATATATATATATATATATATATATATATATATATATATATATATATATATATATAATATTATATATACTGTATATATTTTGTTTTTGTTTTTGCTTCACCCTTAAGTAAGCAGTACAGATTTGTATAAAGTATACTCCCCTAGATGGGTTGCCGACCAAGGCTGACGAGTCCCATCCACCCGGAAAACATTAATAACCCAACCACAGAACCATCTCAGCTTTGTGTAGGTTTAGCGGCTATTATTATTATTATTATTATAGAGGGCCATACTATTATGTTATTGATTACGAAGCCTACCCTACGAAACAGATTATGAGAGTAACGGTGTGTGTGTGTGTGTGTGTGTGTGTGTGTGTGTGTGTGTGTGTGTGTGTGTGAGGAAGGGCGTCTGCTTCACACTACATTATTCAACAGGCCACACACACACACACACACATACATACACACACACACACACGTGATTACCATTGCGTCAAGTGATTATCTCGACTTTTTCGTCAATATTACCGGTACCCAATTTCAGCTTTATTAACAAAATAATTAATTGGCGAGGTTTTGTTTTACTTTCAAGAGTTAGTTGCATGAAGCTTCGAGATCATTTGTTTTGCCGCACTAGAAAAGTTTGGCCAGACCTTAGGGGAGGGAGGGGGGGAGGGAGGGGGGGGGGGGGCACTCGTCACAGGCAGTTTTGCCTTTTGTCTCCCTCATCCACATATACAAAACAAACAATATATATATATTTATATATATAGCCTACACATATAGTATATACCGGTACACGCTTCGTCTTGATCTATTTTTATCTCGCCGAATATCTATCTACTGTATATACAGTATTCAGACCAAATCTACACTTTTTTTTTTTTTTTTTTTTTTTTTGGAGGGTGGGGGAGGGGAGAGGGGGCGACTCAAGACAGAGCCACAATAGGGACAACAGAAAACAATGGAATAAAAAAAAAATATCACACACATCTACGTCATCCAGAAGCCCCCAGAGACCAGGGTCACCAAGGTCCCTCCAGCACTCCCCCGGCCCCTGACCACCGGGAGAGAGGTGTTCCGATCTCGGCATGATATACCGGAAATATAATAATAAAAAAACAGAGTCTAGTTTTGAAATATTCCTCTGGCCAAACCTTATCGCACTATACAATCATCTCCAACATGGACTGTGTCGGTCGATCGTTTGAATTGTAGCCTAGTTAGTTGAATGAAGCTTGGTCGTTTAAGGGGAGGTATTTAGTTTGTTCCCTACGTTTTCATCAAGCTTAAAATTACAACCCCCAGACCCCCTTTCAAGATAAATTTGTACATTTTTCGGTAGAAAAATGTCCCGGCCGGAGGCCGATTGCTCTTAAATTACAGGCTCGCTATCGCTCGCCAGGAAAATATTGGCACCTTAATGGCACGAAAGGTCTTAAAATTGACAGAAATGGGGCAAAATATCTTAAAATTTCTAAACTACTAGGGCGAACGTCTTAAAATCTCAAAAGCAATGGGGCTAAACATGAGGGAGAAAGGGGTCCAGAAAAAAATCCCTCAAGTGGAAATCTCCCCTTAAGTTTATGCCACACAAGAAAACATTATCCACATTATCTTGATATATTCTAATCTTGCCGAATATAACCTAAATATATCTAAATATATCTAAATATATCTAAACCAGGCATTATCTAGTTTTCAAATATTCCTCTGGTCAAACCTAATCGCGCTAAACAATCATCTCCAACGTGGACTGTATCGGTCGATCGCGGTGAATCGAAGACTCCGGGACCGCTTTGTTTATTATTCTTTCTGATCATCACCAGAGCACACCACCACCCCACCACCACCACCACCACCACCACCACCACCACCACCACCACCACCACCACCACCACCACCACCACCACCACCACCACCCCACCACCACCACCACCACCACCACCACCACCACACCACCACCACCACCACCACACCACCACCACCACCACCCACACCACCCCTACCACCACCACCACCACCACCACACCACCACCACCACCACCACCACACCACCACCACCACCACCACCACCACCACCACCACCACCACACCACCACCACCACCACACCACCACACCACCACCACCACCACCACCACACCACCACCACCACCACCACACCACCACCACCACCACCACACCACCACCACCACCACCACCACTACACCACCACCCCACCACCAGAGCACACCACCACCACCACCACCACCACCACACCACCACCACACCACCACCACCACCACCCACACCACCATCACCACACCACCACCACCACACCACCACCACCACCACCACCACCACCACCACACCACCACCACCACCACCACCACCACCACCACCGACGCTTCAAGGGCCGCACACTCAACCATTATCGATCTGTCAGGTGTTTGCCTTTAGAGTTATTAATTGGTTTATTCATTTATTTTTTAGTTTCCTCGCTAGACCTCCATCAAGCTTAGAAATACACCCCTAGACCTCCCTTCAAGATAAATTTGTAAATTTTTCGGTAGAAAAATGTGCCGGCCGAAGGCCGCTTTCTCTTAAAATTACTGGCTCGCTATCGCTCGCCAGGAAAAAAATCGACACCTAAATGGCACGAATGGTCTTAATATTAGCAAACAAATGGGGCGACAGGTGTTAAAATCGACAAACTAATGGAAGGAACGTCTTAAAATCTCAAAACTAATATGCTAAACACGAGGGAGAAGGGGTGGCCCTTAATCCGGCGGCCACACACACACACACAACCATTTGCGGGCCCGATAATGGATTTTTCCGGTGTTTGCCTTTAATCCGGCGCGCGTGTACCATTCTTCTTGATTATATTTGTACAACTCGGAAGCGCTCCCCCCCCCCCCCTCCCTTGTGCTCTTCACCGCCAGTCAAGGTGCTTGGGTGTAAAACGGACCCACCTTTGGAGAATAATATTGTCACATAAAGTGCTGTACTCGTCATTGTTAAGGGGAGGTATTTAGTTTGTTCCCTACGTTTTCATCAAGCTTAAAATTACACCCCCTAGACCCCCTTTCAAGATAAATTTGTACATTTTTCGGTAGAAAAATGTCCCGGCCAAAGGCCGGTTGCTCTTAAATTACAGGCTCGCTATCGCTCGCCAGGAAAAAGTCGACACCTTCATGGCACGAAAGGTCTTAAAATTGATAGTAATGGGGCAAAATGTCTTAAAATGTCCAAACTACTAGGGCAAACGTCTTAAAATCTCAAAAGCAATGGGGCTAAACATGAGGGAGAAAGGGGCCCAGAAAAAAAATCTCTCAAGTGGAAATCTCCCCTTAAGTCCCTCGAACATTAGATGACCCCAAGTTAAGTTATCTATTTTATTAACCCTCTCCGACATATGACGCAATTTTGTGCCGATTAGGGATACTTTAAAGCCTTTGTTACCATCAGGGGTATTTAGAAACCTTTAGTTTAGTTACTTCAACCTCTGCAGTAGTCTTTGAGTTAGCTGTGTTGAGCCTATTGGGGATACTTTAAAGCCTTTGTTACCATCAGGGGTATTTAGAAACCTTTAGTTTAGTTACTTCAACCTCTGCAGTTGTCTTTGAGTTAGCTGTGTTGAGCCTATTGGGGATACTTTAAAGCCTTTGTTACCATCAGGGGTATTTAGAAACCTTTAGTTTAGTTACTTCAACCTCTGCAGTTGTCTTTGAGTTAGCTGTGTTGAGCCTATTGGGGATACTTTAAAGCCTTTGTTACCATCAGGGGTATTTAGAAACCTTTAGTTTAGTTACTTCAACCTCTGCAGTTGTCTTTGAGTTAGCTGTGGGCAAAAAAACTAATTTTGGAGAGGTAATTATAAGAGTGAGAGAACTCTATTTCTTATTGCTAATCTGGCAACCTCTGCGTCATATGAGTCTGAAGGGGTTAATTTCCCTCGGACACCAAAAACCTTCAATGCAATTAACGAAAGCATGTGATCCACCGGGATTCGAACCTGGGTTGCCACACACAGATTTAGAAACACTAACCATTACACCGTCAAGACAGAAGCTAAATTTCCTGACTAGCCAGGAAAATAAGTCACCGCATTTGTACATAATGGCATAAAATTCCCGCGCTGGTTGAGTTTCGATGCATTTAAGGGGGGTGACCTGTTTTGGTTCTGTCCTTTTCTATCTTTCCCTGGCTTGTATCCATTTGGCCCCATTCAGCCTACTGTTTTAAGACGTTTATCCCCATCCAGGTGTCAATTTTTTACTGGTGAGCGGTAGCGAGCCAGCATATTTTGTATTTTTGTTTGACAGCAAGCTAAATTTGTACATTTTTCGATAGAAAAATGTCTCCGGCGAAGCCGGATTTCTTCATATAATGCTGGCTCGCTATCGCTCGCCAGGAAGAAATCGACACCTAGATGGGGATAAACGTCTTAAAATAGTTGGTTGAATGGGGCCGAATGGATACAAGCCAGAGAAAGAGAAAAGGACAGAAATAACAAAAAGCAGGTCACCCCCTTAATCCTCCACACTACCGGGATCTCCACATGACGAGACCGACCGACCCAAAGCAGCAACAGGCATAGATGGTGACGTCTGCAGGGTTGATGGTGGTGTGGGAGTAGGGCAGGTGGGTTGATTGGTGTGGGAGTAGGGTGGTAGAGGGTTGATGGTGTGGTGTGGGAGTAGGGGAGGTGGTAGAGGGGTTGATGGTGTATGGGGTGGTAGATTAGGTGTAGTGGTGATGGTGTGTGGGAGTAGGGGGGTTGATGGTGTGGTGTGGGAGTAGGGGAGGTGGTAGAGGGGTTGATGGTGTGGTGTGGGAGTAGGGGAGGTGGTAGAGGGGTTGATGGTGTGGTGTGGGAGTAGGGGAGGTGGTAGAGGGATTGATGGTGATGTGGTGTGGGAGTATAGGGGGGTAAAGAGGTGATGTTGATGGTAGGGTAGTTAGTATGGTGGTATATTTGTTGCTGTGGTGTGGGTAAGTAGGGGATTTATGGTGTGGGGAGGGGAGGTGGTAGAGGGATTTATGGTGGATGGGATGGGGGTATAGAGGGTGATAAGAGGGTTGATGGTAGGGTAAGGGATGGTGGTAGAGGGGTTGGTGGTGGGGTGTGGAGGTAGAGGGATTTATGGTGGGATGGGGGGGGGGGTTTAGGGGAGGTGGTAGAGGGATTAAGGGTGGGATGGGATGGGGTGGAAGAATAGAAGGTGGAAAGAGGGGTTGATGATAGGGTGGGAGGGGAGGGATGGTAGGTGCTGGGTGTGGAGTAGAGGGATTTGGTGGTTTAGTGGTAAGGATTTATGGTGGGGTGGGGGGGGATGGAGGTGGGAGGGGGGGGGAGGTTTTGGGTAGAGGGATTTATGGTAGTTATGGGTTTATGTGCAGATGGGTAGCGAGCAGAAGCGTTGATGGTTTAGCTACACAGGTGTCACACAATTAAGAAGGCTATTGTAGTAATGTTTCGATTGCACCCCACTTGACCAGGGCACACAGAAAACACTCCACTCACGGCTGGACTGACTATGTGTGTGTGTGTGTGTGCAATCGAGCTGGACTGACTATATGTGTGTGTGTGTGCAATCGAGCAACTAGATTAAAAAGTGCACAGTATATTTATTCAGATAGCACTAAATATACACACGAATCAATAATCACATGAACGCACACACAAACGCGCCGGCACTCACGCACAATATTAATTATTTGGGAAGGTATTACGGTGTAATAGTCGCGTGACCCATTGATGTTGGTGGTGTAATGGTTTAGATGTTTATGTTCTGGGTGTGGTGTCCCGAGTTCGAATCCCGGGAGGATCATATGTTTTCATTAGTTTATTCAGGTACATTGGGGTTTGTAATGGATGATTAATGTTAAGGGGGGTGACCTGCTTTTTGTTATTTCTGTCCTTTTCTCTCTTTCTCTGACTTATTGTATCCATTCGGCCCCATTCAGCCAACTATTTTAAGACGTTTATCCCCATCTAGGTGTTGATTTCTTCCGGGCGAGCGATAGCGACCCAGCATTATATGAAGAAATCCGGCTTCGCCGGAGACATTTTTCTATCGAAAAATGTACAAATTTAGCTTGCTGTCAACAAAATAAAAATTGCTGGCTCGCTACCGCTCACCAGTAAAAAATTGATACCTGGATGGGGATAAATAAACGTCTTAAACAGTAGGCTGAATGGGGCCAAATGGATACAACCAGAGAAAGATAGAAAAGGACGAACAAAACGTCCCCCCTTAAGAATGTTTCACACTGTCACCCCTCTTAATGAACATTGTGTATAATATAGGTTGTAAATATAGTCGACTGTCGGATTGTATAATATATTCTGTAAGGGAGTTACTGTCATGATAATATAAGGGAGCTCTACTGTCAAAATATAAGGGAGCTCTAGAAGGGAGCTCTACTGTCAAATATAGGGAGCTCTACTGTCAAAATATAAGGGAGCTCTACTGTCAAAATATAAGGGAGCTCTACTGTCAAAATATAAGGGAGCTCTACTGTCAAAATATAAGGGAGCTCTACTGTCAAAATATAATTATGAGAATGTCACCGTCACCCCCCCCCCCTCCCCCACACACACTAATTCTGTATCCCACGGCAACCAGTTATTGCCAAATAGAGCTTCCTTTTCCCCTTTGTATCCTCTTTAAACCCATATATTCCCATCAGGGGCCCCCCCCCCCTCCCAAGTGGGGGGGGGCATATTTAGCTTATAGATTCTTGGATAATGGATATTGGATATACAAGAAAACAAACAGAAAGCCAATACAATAATAACATAATCTACGCTAAATCTCTTGGCTGTCAAAAAGTACAAATTTACCGATTATCTGTTGTCGTCACTCAATCCTATGCACTTGTTGCACGATTCATTTGGCATTGACTTTATAATAATACAAGTTTCAAGTGTTGTACGGTACGGTCGCGCTAATAAGTCTGTGTTCCTCAGAGCTATCCCAGTGCATACCACCTCCTTTACGTAGGGCACGTGGTACCCGTCTTGCAACTCAATCCCACCCCTACTCTGTGCAACTCTCCAACCCAAGAGTGAAACGTTACTCTCAAACTTTCTTCTACTCAACAGCTGAGCTCTGGAACTCTCCCAGAATCGTCTTTCCCTCTTCCTATGCCTTAAATTGCTTCAAACTCCGTTGTGTGTCCAGGCTCGAACGTCCCTTGATTTTGGCCCTGTCACTCTTTCAACTATGGGGGAGGCACTCGCTATAGGCAGTTATGCCTTTTGCCTCCCTCAATCACATAGAAACAAAAAATAAAATAAAAAAATAAGTCGTGTCCCAGCTGTCATTACGTTTGGCTTGCTCTGTGCTGTATTAATGTCTGTCAGATGTTGAATAGGGTGGGTAAGTGTAGGCACATGTTTGTATATTTCACTCGATATGAAGAAATGAAGCTTAGATATTGCTGATACCAATTATTGATCAAGACATACTTGGTGCCGAGACATCACTTATTAGCGCGACTGTACATGATAGATCAAGCCTTCTGTCGTGCGTGAGTGTAGACCAACCATATATATATTTAGATTACTCATTACTCATTAACATTGAGAAGGTTGTGCACACCCCACACACGCGAGTTAGACAATATTTGTTGACATGTAGAAGGACCAGCGTTACAGTACAGATCAAGATAAGTTAAGGGGAGGTTTCTAGTTTGTTTCCTACTCCTCCAGCAATCTTAAAATTCCACCCCCTTCACCCCCTTTTAAGATAAATTTGTAAATTTTTCAGTAGAAACTAGAAATGTCGCCGAAGATTCTTCTTAAAATTAAAGGCTCGCTATCGCTCGCCAGGATAACATCGACACCTAAATGGCACGATAGGTCTTAAAATTGACAACTTAGGCGGATTCTGAAAATCAACAACTAATGGTGCAACGTCTTAAAATCTCAAAAGCAATGGGGCTGAGGGGAAGGGATCAAGAAAAAAGTCCCTCAAGTGGAAATCTCCCCTTAAGTGATTTATAATATAAATTTGCATATGTGGTTTATAAATGTGTGTGTGTGTGTGTGTGTGTGTGTGTGTGTGTGTGTGTGTGTGTGTGGGTGTGTGTGTGTGGGTGTGTGTGTGTGTGTGTAATAATAAATAATAAGTGTTATCAAAATCAGTACAAAAATAAAGCCACTAGAGCGATGACAATAAAAGTTAAGGGGAGGTATTTAGTTTGTTCCCTAGACTTCCATCAAGCTTAAAATTACACCCCCTTGAGTCCCTTTCAAGATAAATTTGTACATTTTTCGGTAGAAAAATGTCCCGGCCGAAGGCCGGTCTAATTACAGGCTCGCTATCGCTCGCCAGGATAAAATCGACACCTGAATGGCACGAAAGGTCTTAATATGGGGTGAAAGTTCTTAAAATCGATAAACTAATGGGGCAAACGTTTTATAATATCAACAGCAATGGGGCTAAACATGAGGGAGAAAGGGGTCAAGAAAAAAATCCCTCAAGTGGAGATCTCCCCTTAACGGACGGCCGGAGGATACCGTATACCATAATACGTCCCGTCGACGACAGCCGTATACAAATTAACCCCTTCTCTGCCGGTGATGTAATTTCCGGTACCATGTCAGTTGAACCAGTGCCACTTTAACCAGTGCTAACTCAACCAGTGGCCACTTCAACCAGTGCCACTTTAACCAGTGCTAACTCAACCAGTGGCCACTTGAACCAGTGACCATTTCAACCAGTGACCATTTTAACCAGTAACCTAACTTAACTTAACTTAACTAAACTAAACTAAACTAAACTAAACTAAACTAAACTAAACTAAACTAAAGTAAACTAAACGAAACGAAACGAAACGAAACTAAACTAAACTAAACTAAACTAAACTAACCTAACCTAACCTAACCTACTGGTTAAAATGGTCACTGGTTGAAATGGTCACTGGTTGAAGTGGCCACTGGTTGAGTTAGCACTGGTTAAAGTGGCACTGGTTGAAGTGGCACTGGTTGAAGTGGCACTGGTTCAACTGACCTGTCACCGTACTTTCCATTATATGCTGACGACTATTAGACGATATTGTACAGCTTAGGAAGGCCGTCTACTCATTAAAAGGCTACTAGACTATCTCAATTAATCCTTTTAGTTACCATATATGCTTCCTAAGCTATATAAAAGCGTCTAAATGTAGCTAAAATTAAATAAAAAATACGTCGCCGGTATAGAAGGGGTTAAATATATAAATAAATATATAGACCAAAAAAACAAACGCTACCCATTTAAATTTCAAAGAGAAATAACCCAAGTCGCAAATGTGGAGAGATATGCCAGAACTTGTGACGGTGACTGTGCAGGCAGTATATATGTGGAGAGATATGCCAGAACTTGTGACGGTGACTGTGCAGGCAGTATATATGACTCTTGAATAATTGGTGTCTTATAGCCTAGTCCCCCCTCTCACTCTGTGTATTCTCTCTCTCTCTCTCCCACCCCCTCCCCCTCCCTCTCTCCCTCTCTCTCTCCCTCCCTCCCTCCCCCTCTCTCTCTCTCTTCTCTCCCTCTCTCTCCTCTCCCGCTCTCCCCCCCCCCCTCCCCTCTCTCCTCTCTCCCTCCTCCTCTCTCATCTCTCTCTCTCTATCTCTCTCTCCACCCTTCTCTCTCTCTACCGCCATGACCCGGTCTAAATATCTACGGTACTTCATTAATTTACAACCCACTGTTATGCAGGGTGTCATTTGAACAGAAAGACTTTAATGAATATTTGAAGGAATACAAGAAAATGACTCTGAAATAGCATCGTTGTTGCCATTTTATCACTGCCAAACACATAATTTGAACTATAAACCACATTTTTATCTTTGCATGTGCAATTATAAAGACTAAAAAATAAAGGACATGGCTTTCGTTTGACACCGTGCCACTGAGACGCTTAAAAGTTAGGGCATCGCTGCAAAAATACAATACTGTATAAAGTTTGCTCCCTAGACGTCAATCAAGGTTAAACAAACAAACACACACACACACAAGACCTCCCTACGAAATTAATGTGCACTTTCTTTATAGAAAGATTTCTCAGA
Source organism: Paralithodes platypus (assembly GCA_032716605.1). Taxonomy (NCBI): domain Eukaryota; kingdom Metazoa; phylum Arthropoda; class Malacostraca; order Decapoda; family Lithodidae; genus Paralithodes; species Paralithodes platypus. The sequence goes on from CM064553.1 coordinate 12,667,595, forward strand.
CAAAAGGACGTTTCCTCCTCTTAAAATCTCAGAACGAATGGGGCTAAGCATGAGGGTGAAGGAGGAGGAGGAGGAGGGGGGGGGAGAAAAAAAACACCCACTCCCCCACCCCTTACCGAAACCAAGATATACATACTGTATATATTGAACGAAACTACCACCACCGACTGTACACGCGTGAAGTCAAGAGGGCGAGCAAAGCCCCTGTTCTCCGTGAGTGAATGTCAACACCCAGATTGCTTTAATAATCTCTGCCAGGACACAGCACAGGGCACTCAAATCCTTTTTCCTCCTGTTGACCTTCACTGAATATTTTAACACCCTCCACCGACCAAATTCTTGGGTTAGTAATAGTAAAAAGAGTACCGTACGAACTTGGAAACGAGTACCGTACGAACTTGGAAACGAGTACCGTACGAACTTGGAAACGAGTACCGTACGAACTTGGAAACTATATATATATATATATATATATATATATATATATATATATATATATATATATATATATATATATATATATATATATATATATATATATATATATATATATATATATATACAGTATATACTGTATATCAACCCATTTAGCACCAAGACAGACTTCCAACTATCTCACTTAACCCTCTTTACTACCACAGATCCTCCTTAAGGGGAGGTGTTTAGTTTGTTTCCTAGACCTCCAGCAAGCTTAAAATTACACCCCCTCGAGTCCCTTTCAAGATTAATTTGTACATTTTTCGGTAGAAAAATGTCCCGGCCAAAGGCCGTTTCCTCTTAAGTTACAGGCTCGCTATCGCTCGCCAGGAAAATAGACACCTGAATGGCACGAAAGGTCTTAAAATGGGGTGCAAGTTCTTAAAATCGCCAAACTAACGGGGCAAACATCTGAAAATTTCAAAAGCAATGGGGCTAGACATGAGGGAGAAAGGGGTCAAGAAAAAAGTCCCTCAAGTGGACATCTCCCCTTAAACTGCACAAAACCATCGAAATATAGCTAGAAAAAAACACAAAAATGAGAAAGACGTCGGCAGTACAGAAAGGGTTAAATAATACGATATGTGTCGTAATTGCCTTTCCCGGTGTCAAATATGCAGGTATACACAGGTACACACGTGATCGCCTTACCGACCCAGGGATATAGTATATGCAACCCACTTCTGAACGTTGGGTACCGTACACTCGGAAACCATAATATGCAACCCACTTCTGAACATGGGTACCGTACACTCGGAAACCATAATATGCAACCCACTTCTGAACATGGGTACCGTACACTCGGAAACCATAATATTTACTCATAAGCAGTCGTGGATCCCCTCTGTTATTCTGTAAGGGGAGATGGCTGGTTTTTCTGGTCCCTCTTCTCCCTCATGCTTATCCCCATTAGTTTCCAGACCCAGGATTTAGTAAATACAACCCACTTCTGAACAGTGGTGTGTAACAGTGGTGCACCTGGTAACACAAATATCCGTCATCCTAACCTAACCTAAAGGAGTTTAAGGGGAGATATCCACTTGCGGGACTTTTTTCTTGACCCCTTTCTCCCTCATGTCTAGCCCCATTGCTTTTTTGAGATTTTAAGATGTTTGCCCCGTTAGTTTGGCGATTTTAAGAACTTGCACCCCATTTTAAGACCTTTCGTGCCATGCAGGTGTCTATTTTATCCTGGCGAGCGATAGCGAGCCTGTAACTTAAGAGGAAACGGCCTTTGGCCGGGACATTTTTCTACCGAAAAATGTACAAATTAATCTTGAAAGGGACTCGAGGGGGTGTAATTTTAAACTTGCTGGAGGTCTAGGAAACAAACTAAACACCTCCCCTTAATCAGACGAGACGCGATGGCTAGTTTTTACCCATATGATTCCTCGAGATCCTTCCTAAGTTGCATAAAATCGTCTAATGACAACCAAAATATGCTGCTAAAACGCGTCATAATCCTCAAGGGGTTAATCAGACGAGAGGAGGCCGGGAAATTGTTTCTACCGAAAAATGTACAAATATATCTGAAGGGGGATCCTGAGGTTGCTTTTTTAAAGTTTGATGGAGGTCTAGGGAGGAAACTAGAATAATTAATACGAAAAATACATACATAGTAATACTAATAATAACAATAATAATAATAATAATAATAATAATAATACATTTTTTTTTTTTTTTTTTTTAAAGAGACAATTTTTTTTTTTTTTTTTTTTTTTTTTTTTTTAAGAGACAATGAATGGAGGAAGGAAAAACACAGATAAAACAAAAAAGGTCCATGTGCCTAAAGGCATCCTCCATTCATAAAATGTTTGTAACAACTGGATTTAAACATTTGTTGATTGTAAGTTTGTGGAAAGCAATTCGAGGGAAGTGAATTCCAAAGAGTAGTAGCTCTGGGGATAAATGAATTCTGATAAGCAGAAGTTCTGCATTGTGGAGGAGAAAGTGTAATTCATGGGCGCTCTCAGCTGCCCTAGTTCTACGGGGAAAGATGTGGAGAGGCGGCACAATTGAAGCAAGTTCCTCGGAACAATTGCTGTGAAAATATCTGTAGAATAATGCAAGGGATGCAACGTTTCTTCGTATGGCTAATGTAGGAAGGTCCTGTGTGATTGCAGGGTTATTGATTAATCTAATAGCTTTATTTTGAATTTTGTCCAACTGCCTCAATGCAACCACTCCACTTCCACCCCACAGAGGTGAACAGTAATCCATCTGAGAGCGCACATGACTTTTATATATTACGGCCAACTGCTCGTCAGTGAAGAATTCTCGAACTCTGTACAGGAGTCCCAGTTTTTTAGAGGCATTCTTAGCAATGCTTCTAACATAATGTGTCCAGCTCAAGTTAGTAGTTAATGTTACACCGAGAATGTCAATACTAGGGGAAGTGGGAATATTTACATCATTAAAAAATATATGGGAGTCAGTGAGATTCTGTCGGTTAGAAAATTGAATGTACTTGGTTTTCTGTGCATTAAAGGAAACTAGATTCTCTTGTCCCCATTCATTAATTCTAGAAAGGTCCTGGTTCAGAGAAATTGCAGTGTTTATTTTTGAATTTATAAGATCGGGTTGGGTGAAAGAATTGGTAAATGTGAAGGAACTGTGGAGTGTTGAGTCATCTGCGTAGGAATGTATTGGATTATGAGTGGTAGATATGAGATCATTGATATGAATGAGGAACAGAGTTGGGGCCAAAACTGATCCCTGGGGAACACCAGCATTTATTGAGTGAAATTGAGAATAAAGGCCATCTACCATTACACGTATTTTTCTGTTATGAAGATAAGAAGAAATTAGTGGAACTAATGATGCAAGGCCGTAGTGTGACATCTTCGACAATAAGGATTGATGCCAGACTCTATCAAATGCCTTTTGATATATCCAGTGCTATTGTATGTGTTTCACCATGTTGGTCTGTAGCTTGGTTGATTTGATGCGTAAGAAGGCAAAGAATGTCTGCAGTTGATCGACATCGTCTAAAACCATATTGCCTATCACTGATTAATTTATTATTCTCCAGATGCTTAATTATGTGATTATTTAATATAATTTCAAAAACTTTGCCAAGAGTGGAAGTTATAGCTATTGGTCTGTAGTTTGATGGATCTGAAGAGGCACCTTTTTTAGGAACTGGATGGATGTTTGCTTCTTTCCAGGGTACTGGGAAGCATGAGGTATGAGTACACAGACGGAAAAATTTTGCCAATACAGGAGCGAGCACCAAGGAGCAATTCTTAAGTACTATTGGAGGAATTTCATCTGGACCAGGAGCCTTATCTACTGAGAGATTCTGCAAAATAGTTTTGACATGTCTGGTGTGGATCTTAAGTGAGGGAATTTCAGGTGAATTAAAATTAAGTACAGGGACATCTTGATTTATGTCATATAAGGTTGAGTTGGTGGAGAAAATATCTGCAAGAAGGTTAGCTTTACCTCGTGGGTCACTTACAAGATTGCCAGTCGGAGATTTTAATGGTGGAATGGATGAAGCAGTAGTGAAGTTGGATTTGAATGAGTTAAGAGTAGACCAAAATATTTTGTTATCATTTGGATTATTTAGAAGTTTATTTGCCTGCTTATGGAGAAAGTTTGATTTAGTTAGGTTTAATACAGTTTTGGCATGATTTCTGATGTTTCTAAAGTAATTAAAGGCTTCATGTGTTTTTGATCTTGTGTATGCATTGTAGGCTATTGCTTTTTGTTCAGTTACTCTAGCACAATTATGGTCAAACCATTTAGGTGAATTAGATCTTTTACTGTACTTTTGATGAGGAATAAAAGTTTCCATTCCAATTTTTACAAAATCTTGTATGTGGCTCAAGGTGGAGTGTGCATCATTAGAAAAGAAAGAGGTCCAGGGAATATCAATAAAGAAACCTTGAAGACCCTCCCAGTCTGCCCTATCGTAATGCCATTTAGTCACCAAAACAGGTTCAGAGTGGGAAGGTGTGGTAGGTGATAGACAGGTGGCCTGTATCAGACAGTGATCAGAAGATCCAAGTGGGGACCTCACTGTAACATCATAATTTTCTGAATTGGTTGTTAAAAATAAGTCGAGTAGGTGGGAATTATGATTAGGATTATCTGGTACACGGGTGGGTTGGTTGACTAGTTGAATGAGATTAAATGAGTCTGCAAATAGCTCACATTCAAGACCAGCATCATCAGTCCTGGCTGAATGAGTGAGCCATTCAACATTATGGACATTAAAATCACCCAACACAGTGATTTCAGAAGAAGCATTTAAGTTGAGGACACTGAGTTGTGAGGACAGAGAATCAAAAAGACTTTGCTCTGGAGGAGTATTTGGGGAACGGTAGATGCAACATATGTATTTAAATTTACCAGCAGAAATTAATTTGTATATAGAATAATCAAAATAGGGACAATTGAAACTAGTAACCTCCTCCAGGGCAATTTCAGATTTTGCGAAGCAACATACACCACCTTTAGGTCTGAAATTTTGGAGCAGTTGATAACCTGGAAAATTAAATCTAGATGTGTCAGATGTGGATGTTACTTGAGTCTCTGTCAAAAAAAGGAGAGTAGGGGATTCTGCTTGAAGAAATTGGTGTACAGAATTGATGTTAGAGTGAAGTCCCCTTATATTACTAAAGAAATAGCTGTACTGACAAGCAGCTTTGGGACGTTGCAATGCTCTTGACACAGTCGCATGATGACGACCGGGAGGGCCCTGTGTCAATAACCCAACCCTGCCGGGGGTGGATATCCGAGGGACCACCAGGTTTGCTCTTAACAATTGTACTGCCATATTTAAGGTAAGTGTATGGTGTTACATGTATGGTATGTAGTGGGAAGAGTAGTATTTTATGGATAGAGGATAGCGATGTAGGGCAATGTCGTGAAGTTGGATGTGTATGTTATATAAAGAGGGTTTTCCTGATACCCCTGATGTGTGAGGCAGAAAGATATGTATCCAGCTACCAAGGCCTGGGAGAGAAAATGGAATTCAGGCTATTCCCTGAGTCCTGAACGAATGTATGTACATACATACATACGAAATATCACAAGTGGGTTACGTATAATACCCGCTCAGACCCACTACCACTACTGTCACGGAACACTTCATCAACTCACAGATTCAAAGACAGATAAAAGAGAATTGCATGAAGTAAAGGCGATGTCACACGAGCGATTGTTCCAGCAATTTTATAAGAGCAAGTTTGTTATGCAACGCTATACAAGATTTGAAACCATTTGTCCAGCAATTTTCTAAGAGCAACTTTTTATGCAACGCTACACAAGATTTGAAGCCAATTTCACACGAACGCCTCTTTCGGCAATTTTCGATATGCAAATTTTTCTCGTAGTATTTTCAGGCTCTTCTGCATTAAAATCGGAAACTAGGTCGAAGGTAGATTATGTAGAGTTGTTTGTTTAACCCCCCCCGGGGGGGGGGGGGGGGGTTCTGGTCCCCCTTCTTCCTCATGTTTTGCCCCATTAGTTTTCAGGTTTTGAGACGTTCGGCCCATCAGTTTGGCGATTTTAACACCTTTCGCCCCATTTTGTTATCAATTTTAAGACCTTTTCGTGCAATTTAGGTGTCGCTTTTTTCCTGGTGAGCGATGGCTAGCCTGTAATTTGAAGAAGAACCGGCCGAACGACAGACAAACAGACAAACAAACAAACAAACGTCACCGGTCCTTAAGGGGAGATATCCACTTGCGGGACTTTTTTCTTGACCCCTTTCTCCCTCATGTCTAGCCCCATTGCTTTTGAGATTTTAAGATGTTTGCCCCGTTAGTTTGGCGATTTTAAGAACTTGCACCCCATTTTAAGACCTTTCGTGCCATTCAGGTGTCTATTTTATCCTGGCGAGCGATAGCGAGCCTGTAACTTAAGAGGAAACGGCCTTTGGCCGGGACATTTTTCTACCGAAAAATGTACAAATTAATCTTGAAAGGGACTCGAGGGGGTGTAATTTTAAGCTTGCTGGAGGTCTAGGAAACAAACTAAACACCTCCCCTTAACCGCTCTGTCCTGTGTAGGTTAAAAAGAGGTAATATGGAATGCATGGGAAATTGTACCAGGGCATATAATTACTCACGGAAGGAAGGAGAGAGAGAGAGATAGGTATTTACATAGATTTACATATATACACTGACCACACATACCTTACGAACCTAGCGAGGTGGTCAGGACTTAATTCTAGTAGAGATAGCTAACCCTAGAGTAAGGTACAGTGGAAGGAAAGGATAGCGAGTGTGAGAGAGAGAGTATGTGTATGTTACACAGAATAGTTAGTATCTGAGAGACCTTGCGGTCCATTCCGAGGAGATACTGGAAGTGGAAGGAGAGAGACTGTTTAGTGCACTACACTCATTACAGTGTGCAAAATACTATCTACTCTCTTCTTGAACTGCTCTACTGAAGAACTGTTTATAACTTTTGATGGAAGTTTGTTCCAGGTAGAACAGATCTTGTAGTCTATGTGAAAGAGTTTCCACAAATACTAGTGCTGAACCTTTTCAATTATAATTTCCAGCCATGGTTGCGTGTTGCATATATATTGAGACTAAACATTTTGCTATACACCCATTAAGTATTTTTAAAAACTTCAATGAGCTGTGTGTGTGTGTGTATTTATGTGTGTGTGTATATGTGTGTGTATATGTGTATGTGAGTGAGTGTGTGTGTATGTATGTGAGTGTGTGTGTGTGTGTGTGTGTGTGTGTGTGTGTATGTATGTATGTATGCGTGTGTATGTGTGTAATATGAAGTAACAGGCGGCAGCAACGATCAGAGCTATGAGTCGAGTGTATCAAATATTCATCGGGGCTCCTTCTCTACCTGCCTCTCCCTCCCTCTCTCACCCCCCCCCCCCCTTCCCCCTTTACCTCTCATAATCTTCCTCCCTTCCTTCTTCCCCTCTTAGTCTCACCTCTCCCCCCTCCCTCCCTCCTCTCCTCTTCCCCCTCCTACCCACCGCTAGTCCTCCCCTCCTCCGTCCTTCCCCTCCCTCCCTCCCTCCCTCCCCTCCACCACCTCTCTTGAATAATATGTCGATATAACGCGCACCAGAAAAAAAGGTAAAACACACAGACAGACACACACACACATACATACATACATACATTACATATATACATACATACATTACATACAGGGTGTCAAACCGGAGCCATTTATTTTGAAGACTTGAGTGAATATGAGAAGGAACACAAGCCATTTAAGGGGATATGTCCACTCGAGGGATTTTTTCTTGACTCCTTTCTCCCTCATGTTTAGCCCCATTGTTTTTCTAATTTTAAGACGTTCGCCCCATTATTTTGACGATTTTAAGAACTTTCGACCCATTTCTGTCAATTTTAAGACCTTTCGTGCCATTTAGGTGTCGATTTTATCCTGGCGAGCGATAGCGAGCCTGTAATATAAGAGGAACCGGCTTTCAGCCGGGAAATTTTTCTACCGAAAAATTTACAAATTTATCTTGAAAGGGGCTCAAGGGGGTGAAATTTTAAGATTGCTGGAGGAGTAGAAGCCAAACTAAAAACCTGCCCTTAACCTGACCTAGCATTGTGTGGGCCATTTCATCACTTAGGCTACAAAGATATACAGTAAACGATAAACCACAATTTTATCTATAAAAATACAACAGGCAGGACTGAAAATACTACCTCCTACCTACATACCTACATACCTACATACTATATACTACCTACTACATACATACATACATACCTACCTACCTACCGATACCATAACCTACCTACCACTACATACCTACCTACCTACCTACCTACCTTCCTACCTACCTACATACCTACATACCTACCTACCTACCTACCTACATACCTACCTACCTACCTACATACCTACCTACATACATACCTACCTTCCTACCTACATACCTACCTACCTATATACCTACATACATACCTACCTTCCTACCTACATACCTACCTACCTATATACCTACATACATACCTACCTTCCTACCTACATACCTACCTACCTACCTACCTATATACCTACATACATACCTACCTACATACATACCTACCTTCCTACCTACATACCTACATACATACCTACCTTCCTACCTACATACCTACCTACCTACCTACATACATACCTACCTACCTACTTACATACCTACCTACATACCGGTACATATACATACATACATTACGTGGAAGATACAATTTGTTCTTGAAGTTCCAACCGTATCATCTAGTATGTAAAATATCAATTGAAGCAAGACAAATACGCTAACTTAATCCATTCATAAAGGATAAGGACTACCCTGTACATTCATAAAGGATAAGGACTACCCTGTACATTCATAAAGGATAAGGACTACCCTGTACATTCATAAAGGATAAGGACTACCCTGTACATTCATAAAATCGGTTTCCAAATTGACCACTTGCGAGTTTCGGTCTATAAGGAAGTTGGAGCTGTGGCCATCAATATTTAACAGAATAATTATCAGCTACAATAGGGTCAACACATAATTATATTAGACACACATGAAACAAAACGGATCATACTTTTTATCCATCAGAAACTCACATTATTATTGCATTTTATTTTTTATTTTTTATTTTTTTTACTATCAATGTTTACGGCTCCAACTTACTTATAGCCTGAAAACCGCAAGTGGTCAATTGAGTTACCGGTAGTATGAGATGGTCCTCACAAATTCCAATGACTTTCGACTATAGCCTTATAATGGAGAAGCAACTAAATGTTCCCTTTCACCCTTGGATAGCCATATTGAGACAATGTTATGTGTTTTAAGAAGGATCCGTGGTAGTCAAAAGGGTTAAGTGAAATCATTCGAAGCCTGATAATGGTTGGACCCCATTAACCCTTTCACGCATTTATGACGCAGAGGTTGCCAGATTAGCAATAAGAAATAGAGTTCTCTCACTCTTATAATTACCTCTCCAAAATTAGTTTTCTGCCCACAGCTAACTCAAAGACAACTGCAGAGGTTGAAGTAACTAAACTAAAGGTTTCTAAATACCCCTGATGGTAACAAAGGCTTTAAAGTATCCCCAATAGGCTCAACACAGCTAACTCAAAGACAACTGCAGAGGTTGAAGTAACTAAACTAAAGGTTTCTAAATACCCCTGATGGTAACAAAGGCTTTAAAGTATCCCCAATAGGCTCAACACAGCTAACTCAAAGACAACTGCAGAGGTTGAAGTAACTAAACTAAAGGTTTCTAAATACCCTGATGGTAACAAAGGCTTTAAAGTATCCCCCAATAGGCTCAACACAGCTAACTCAAAGACAACTGCAGAGGTTGAAGTAACTAAACTAAAGGTTTCTAAATACCCCTGATGGTAACAAAGGCTTTAAAGTATCCCCCCAATAGGCTCAACACAGCTAACTCAAAGACAACTGCAGAGGTTGAAGTAACTAAACTAAAGGTTTCTAAATACCCCTGATGGTAACAAAGGCTTTAAAGTATCCCCAATAGGCTCAACACAGCTAACTCAAAGACAACTGCAGAGGTTGAAGTAACTAAACTAAAGGTTTCTAAATACCCCTGATGGTAACAAAGGCTTTAAAGTATCCCCCAATAGGCTCAAAATCGCGTTATATGTTGGAGAGGGTTAAGAAGCTCAATAAAAGTGCCTAATAGCAGCCAGAATATAATTAAAAGGACGTCACCGGTACAGAAAGGGTTAAGGGGAGATCTCCACTTGAGGGATTTTTTTCTTGACCCCTTTCACCCTCATGTTTAGCCCCATTGCTTTTGATATTATAAAACGTTCGCCCATTAGTTTAGCGATTTTAAGAACTTTCGCCCCATATTAAGACCTTTCGTGCCATTCAGGTGTCGATTTTATCCTGGCGAGCCTGTAATTTAAGAGGAACCGGCCTTTGGCCGGGAAATTTTTCTACCGAAAAATGTACAAATTTATCTTGAAAGGGACTCAAGGGGGTGTAATTTCAAGCTTGATGGAAGTTTAGGAAACGCACTAAAAACCTCCCCTTAAGACTATCAGAACATGACTGTTGATGTGTTACGTCCGCCGTGACTGACTGGATGGAGTCTCATCCCGTATGCAGCGAGAGATTGGGTCAACAAATTAAGGAAAAGCATGATTGCCTCTTAACACGGAAGGTCTCGGGCGCTACCACCACCACCACTTGCCTCAAGGGAGTTACACGCGTACACTGACACACACACGCGCCTGTGTGTGTGTGTGTGTGTGTGTGTGTGTGTGTGTGTGTGTGTGTGTGTGTGTGCACAATAATGATGTTTATTTCGAGCTGGCAGCCAATGAGGCTGAAAATACACAATTCCTTAACCTAGCTTATCCTAAGTAGTCAACAGATTATACTCTGGCTGCCACAAGGGCGCCTACATACCCACAGAAGGGGTAGGATGTGGGCAGGGAACCAGGTGGAACCCAGAGGTGGCGCATCCACACCTAACCTCCACAACCCGGAAAGTTTTTGACAGAAACCTCACAAGCAGGTAGCTGGGATCGGACCCTCGCTACCCGAGTCAAGCGACTAGAGTATGGTGACTTAGTGCGCTCGGCCACTGTGACCGTGTGTGTGTGTGATATATAACACACCCATACAATATTAAATACATTACTAGACACTGGGCTACTAGAGTCAGACCAACTTTTGTTTTATGCAATATGTTTACCCTTTATAGTTATTCCACCGACACACCATGAGTTTATATATATATAAAATAATTCAAACTAGAACCGAGACGTGCGTACAGCCATGAGCCATAATACCAGCAACCCATTTAGTTAGTTAAAATAGGACTTCTGGATTATTAAGCCATCACACTGTAAGTCAAGGACTGGAGCCCCTTTTCGAGAACTCCAGTCCCTTGCTTCATTACGAACCCTTGACCATCGTAAACAGACCTCTTAGATGCAAATACTGGATGAACAATTCGTGGGACGATTTGACACCCGTCGAGATAGCACTTCGGATATGACGGGGTGGCATAGAGTGTACACGTGACTACATTAGCACATACACATAACTACGTACACAATCGCACATACACACAAACCACGCCCCCACACACACACACACAAACCACGCCCACACACACATACACACAAACCACGCCCACACGCAACAACCATAACCCCGTATGCACATAGGTATAACAAGGTACACACACACACACAACACACATACACACACGCAACAACCATAACCCCGTATGCACATAGGTATAAAAAGGTACACACACACACACAACACACATACACACACGCAACAACCATAACCCCGTATGCACATAGGTATAAAAAGGTACACACACACACAACACACGCCAAGTACACGACCACACGGAATGTCTGACCACACACACACACACACAAACACACACACACACACACACTGTTTGCCAGACACTTAGAATATTTTGCATGGACTGATTTGTGTCAATGTTGGGGAGATGGATGGTTGGGGTTCCTATATTAAAAGAGACCGTAGTATGAATGTTCTTCGGCCGACCCCAGATGGATGGTTGGGGTTCCTATATTAAAAGAGACCGTAGTATGAATGTTCTTCGGCCGCCCCCAGATGGATGGTTGGGGTTCCTATATTAAAAGAGACCGTAGTATGAATGTTCTTCGGCCGACCCCAGATGGATGGTTGGGGTTCCTATATTAAAAGAGACCGTAGTATGAATGTTCTTCGGCCGACCCCAGATGGATGGTTGGGGTTCCTATATTAAAAGAGACCGTAGTATGAATGTTCTTCGGCCACCCCCAGATGGATGGTTGGGGTTCCTATATTAAAAGAGACCGTAGTATGAATGTTCTTCGGCCGACCCCAGATGGATGGTTGGGGTTCCTATATTAAAAGAGACCGTAGTATGTTCTTCGGCCGACCCCAGAAGAAGAAGAAGGGGTGTGTGGATCCCATGGTCAAGCTCTTGGGGTATGAAGATTATTAAGGGGAGGTTTTTAGTTTGGTCTCTTAGATATTCAGATATTCATCAAGCTTAATATTACACCCCCTTGAGCCCCTTTCAAGATAAATTTGTACATTTTTCGGTAGAACAAATTTCCCGGCTGAAAGCCGGTTCCTCTTAAATTACAGGCTCGCTATCGCTCGCCAGGATAAAATCGACACCTAAATGGCACGAAAGGTCTTAACATTGACAGAAATGTGTCGAAAGTTCTTAAAATCGTCAAAATAATTGGGCGAACGTCTTAAAATTCGAAAATCAATGGGGCTAAACATGAGGGAGAAAGGAGTCAAGAAAAAAATCCCTCAAGTGGACATCTCCCCTTAACCCTTTACTGTTGCATTGTTCTATTATATTACTAACTGTCCCCTACTAACAGCTCCTAATCCTGCCAAGGGCATTAATTAATTTTGTCCCTTTTCATTTTTCCCTTACCCACTCTAAACTACTGTTTGGGCACTTCCATCAGTGTTTTGGAGGGGTAGCTGGACCTGTTGTTACTTGATTTCCTTTGTACTGCTCTAAATAGATTATGATATCAATAGGTCGTGGGGTGGGGGTCCAGGGCTAATCTGTTGGGTTATGGCGAGCAGGTAAACAAAGATGTGGAATGTGGCTGTAGGTAAACAAAGATGTGGAATGTGGCTGTAGGTAAACAAAGATGTGGAATGTGGTTGTAGGTAAACAAAGATGTGGAATGTGGTTGTAGGTAAACAAAGATGTGGAATGTGGTTGTAGGTAAACAAAGATGTGGAATGTGGTTGTAGGTAAACAAAGATGTGGAATGTGGTTGTAGGTAAACAAAGATGTGGAATGTGGTTGTAGTTAAACAAAGATGTGGAATGTGGTTGTAGGTAAACAAAGATGTGGAATGTGGTTGTAGGTAAACAAAGATGTGGAATGTGGTTGTAGGTAAACAAAGATGTGGAATGTGGTTGTAGGTAAACAAAGATGTGGAATGTGGTTGTAGGTAAACAAAGATGTGGAATGTGGTTGTAGGTTTTATAGAGGAGGGATAATATTTATGCAATTACCAAAGTAGCACTTTTCCACGCAACTGTAAGGTCCCCTGATAATGGTAAGAGCAGAAGAAAAGAAAATCAATAAAGCAGAAATACCGAAATTGAGTTGTAATGTGTAAAAAAGAGAGAGAGAGAGAGAGAGAGAGAGAGAGAGAGAGAGAGAGAGAGAGAGAGAGAGAGAGAGAGAGAGAGAGAGAGGGGGGGGGGTAGAAACAATGAGGTAATCTGGGAGACAAGTCGAGATGGAAACAAAATGGCGGCCAAAGGTGAAGTTGGTGATACCCTGTTAAATGAGGCACCCCTACGTTCGCAGAGGTCTGAATACACACGAAGACGGCCGCTCGCTAAAACCCCCACCCCACTAAAACCATTGGCTAGTATTTTACACGCGTCTCTCTCTCTCTCTCTCTCTCTCTCTCTCTCTCCTAGAATTAAGCCCTAACCACATCGTTTTGCTCTGGTTATTAGACGATTTTATTCAGTTTAAAAAGGCCCTCCGGCAACTAACAGGTTCTATGCAACGATCTCACTTAACCCATTTGACTACCACAGATCCTTCTTAAACTGCTCAAAGTCGTCTAAATATAGCCAGAATAAAATACAAAAGACCTCGCCGGTACAGAAGGGGTTAACACTAGTTGATCCGACCTCTTGGGGGCTATTAAGCTATTGTGTTTTATTATTATTGAGGATTTTGCTTGAAGGTCTTGTTATCGCCAAACTAATGGGGTGAAACGTCTACAAATCTCCAAACGAATGGAACAACACAGGGAAGATCCCCCCAAAAAGTCCCCCCTCGGACGAATAGGGTTAAAGTGATAATTACCATCATAATATATAAAATAAGAGAGAGAGAGAGAGGAAGAGGGGGGAGAAAGAGGGAGGGAGAGTGAGAGTACAAAGGAGTACAAAGGAAATCAAGCAACAACAGGTCTAGTGACCCTTCTAGGTTGCTTGTCCTCCAAAACACTGAGGATCAAGTGTCCAAACAGTGGTTTAGAGTGGGTAAGGGAACATTGGAAAGGGAACTACTGCCCTGCCACTAACGTCGCAGGACTAGGAAGTTAGTAGGGGACATATGGGTTAGTAACTGAGGGGAGGATAAAGTTATTCATTTACAAACGCAGTCAGTCGCGGGTTTGATGCGAGATATTTGTCTAGGCGGAATTTAAATGAATCAACGGTGCTGCAGTCTATAACGTCTCGGGGAAGCCCATTCCACAAGTTGACAACTCGATTGAAGAAGAAATTCTTAGATTCGTGCGAGTTAAAAGATTTACCAATAATTTTGCAACCGTTTCCCCGCGTGTAATTAGATTGGTCGATAGTGAAGTACTTACTACAGTTCATATTGTCGATGCCTTTGATGATTTTGAACACTTGAATTAAGTCGCCTCTTAATCTGCGCTGGGTTAAAGGAAATAGATTTAATTCTCTAAGACGCTCTTCGTATGGTTTGTTCTTTAGGCTAGGTATCATTTTGGTAACTCTACGTTGAACTCGTTCTAGCTTGTTTATATCTTTTTGGTAATAAGGGCACCAGGATTGAACGCAGTATTCCAGTAATTCCAGAGAGGGAGGGAGAGTGAGAGGGAGGGAGAGTGATAGGGAGGAAGAAAGAGAGAGAGTGGCAGATGAAGTGTGTGTGTGTGTGTGTGTGTGTGCCGGAAGTGGCCTATGTGTGGCATGTGGCAGATGGAGATGAAGGGAGGAGGAGGAGGAGGAGGGAGGAGGGAGGAGGGAGGGAGGGAGGGGGGGGGGAGAACTAGAAGAAGCAAATTGGAAGAGAGGTATCCGATACAACAATAATAATAATAATAACAATAATAATAATAATAATAATAATAATAATATTAATAATTATAATCATTATCATAACAATCTATATTTTATTAATGTCACCACAACACCAAACACCTCCAATCAAATTAATCAAATACCTGATTAAATTAAAATGAATACCTGAATAAGTGAGGTATAAGAAGTATGAGGGAATTAATTATAACAGAAGATATATGGTAATTTCAGAAAGCGAGAAAATGAGAGAGAGAGAGAGAGAGAGAGAGAGAGAGAGAGAGAGAGAGAGAGAGAGAGAGAGAGAGAGAGAGAGAGAGAGAGAGAGAGAGAGAGGGGGGGGGGGGGATGATAGGATGACAGTTGGGGTGCGGGCAATACCCACAGCGACGACCACCACCTGTCCAATACACCCCCCCCCCCTTCCCCCCCCCCCCCCCCACACTAATTGCTAGCCTTACCCCTCATCCTTGTGTGTCTTGCTGATCCTCCCTACCCCTACTGACTGACTGACTGACCTCTCATTCTTACCCCTCATCCTTGTGTGTCTTGCTGATCCTCCCTACCCCTACTGACTGACTGACTGACTGACCCCTCACCTTTACGTAAATGCACTACGACCTTATTTTCGTCGCCAAGTTTGCTAAATCTCCACCTCTGTATCTCTAACTTCCTGATGACCTGAAATTCGCAAGTGGATACATAAAATAATCATATTTAAAAACGTCAATGCTGCATGTGTTATGTCTCTTATTGTGTCGTAACTTAAGTCATCTTTGAGCATACAGGCTCCGTTGTGTATTCTCATAATAGCAATCATCTCCAGGAAGCCGGGGTACAGCTTTCACGCGTTGGGTAGGGCCATATTTAGCGTTGTTCCGGCTACTATTAGATATTTTTATTCAGTTTAAAAAGGGCCTCCAGCAATTAACAGGCTTCGAACTATCTCCCTTAATCCTCTTTAGTACCACCGATCCTTCTTAAACTGCACAAAATCGTCTAAATCTAGCTAGAATAAAATGTAACACGTCGCTGGGTATGGTCATATTTAAAGGCACTTGGGAGGCGGCGGCCCGGAGGCATCCAACCCGTTCCTGAGAGTGGGGGTGGTGGTGGGGAGGAGGGATAGGGGGGGTGGGGGTGGAGGGATGGTGGTGATAGGGAGGTGGTGGTGGTGATAGCAGGGATGGTCGTGGTGGTGGGGAGGAGGGATGGTGGTGATAGTGGTTGTGGTGGGGAGGAGAGGTGGTGGTGGTGGGGAAGAGAGGTGGTTGTGGTGGTGATAGGGAGGATGGTAGTGGTGGTGGTGAGGAGGGATGGTGGTGATAGTGGTTGTGGTGGTGGTAGTGGGGAGGAGGGATAGTGGTCGATGGTAGTGGTGGTGATAAGTGATGATGATAGTGGTGATAGTAATAGTGTCAGCTTGGTGATGATGATTGGGGTGATAGCATTGTTGGTGGTGGTGGTAGTTATGAAGCTGAGTCAACCTTCGCTAACCTCCTGTCTCTCTATCTCAAGTACCGCCCTACATATGTCACACTAGGAGAGACAAAGTAAAGAGGAATTTGCTTTACTACAAAATAAAAGTACCGGTATATATATATATAAAATAATTATATACCGGTATATATAAACCGTATACAGTATATATAAAATATATACCGTATACAGTATATATATATATATAACGCATTTTTACAGTTTATTCTGGCTATCTTTAGACGATTGTATGCAGCTTAGGAAGGATCTGTGGGAATTATAAGGGTAAAGGCTATCTCCATTACCCCCTCTGACTTCCATATACCCTTCCTAATCTGAATAAAATCATCTAATGATAGCCAGAATGCGTCATAATCTTGAGAGGGTTAAGGGAGCCCACTTCGCTTTTGTTATTTTTCTCTCCCTCTCTCTTTGGCTTGTATCCATTCGGCCCCATTCAGCCTACTGGTTTAAAACGTTTACCCCCATCCAGGTGTCAATATTTTCCTGGCGAGCGGTAGCGAGCCAGCATATATAATTTTTGTTTTGACAGCAAGCTAAATTTGTACATTTTTCGATAGAAAAATGTCTCCGGCGAAGCCGGATTTCTCCATACAATGCTGGCTCGCTATCGCTCGCAAGGAAGAAATTGACGTCTTAAAACAGTTGGCTGAATGGGGCCGAATGGATACAAGCCAGGGAAAGTGAGAAAAGGAGAGAAAGACAACAAAAAAGCCGGTGACCCCCCCCCCCCCCTTTAAGTCGTTTGGGTCGCTTGAGCTACAAACGCATTATGGGTAAACAGGTTTTCCAAATAACTGTGGGCTGACCTTGAAACTGTGGCTGAGTCTTGGGTTCATTCACAAGTTGCTATAACGCCTTTACTTGGGCATAATATTTCAAGGGGGCTGGGCCGGTTTTCTGGACCACTTTCTCCCTCATGTTTAGCCCCATTAGTTTTCAGATGTCAAGATGTTTGCCCCATTACTTAGTCGATTTTAAGACCTTTCGCCCCATTTCTTAGTCAATTTTAAGACCTTTCGTGTTATTTAGGTGTCGACAATTTTCCTGGCGAACGATAGTGAGCCTGTACTTTTGGAGAAGGCGGGAAATGCACAAAAATGAAGGAAGGAAGGAAGAAAGGAGGAAGGAAGGAAGGAAGGAAGGAGGAAGGAAGGAAGGAAGGAAGGAAGGAAGGAAGGAGGAAGGAAGGAAGGAAGGAAGGAAGGACGGGCAGGGAGGGGAAACAAGGCGGTGGGGATGTGTTAAAGAAAGTGGTAAAGGAGAAGGGGAGGCAGGTGATATATAGGAAGGAAGGAAGGAAGGAAGGAAGGAAGGAAGGAAGGAAAAAAGAAAGGAAAGAAGGAAGAAAGAAAGCGTTAGAAGGAAAGAGGGAGGACGGTGATATATAGGCAGGGAAATTTAGGAAGGAAGGAAGATAGGAAGGAAGGAAGGAAGGAAGAAAGAAAGCGTTAGAAGGAAAGAGGGAGGACGGTGATATATAGGCAGGGAAATTTAGGAAGGAAGGAAGATAGGAAGGAAGGAAGGAAGGAAGAAAGAAAGCGTTAGAAGGAAAGAGGGAGGACGGTGATATATAGGCAGGGAAATTTAGGAAGGAAGGAAGGAAGGAAGGAAGGAAAGAAGAAAGAAAGCGTTAGAAGGAAAGAGGGAGGCCGGTGATATATAGGCAGGGAAATTTAGGAAGGAAGGAAGATAGGAAGGAAGGAAGGAAGGAAGGAAGGAAGGAAGGAAGAAAGAAAGCGTTAGAAGGAAAGAGGGAGGCCGCTGATATATAGGCAGGGAAATAAAGGAAGGAAGAAAGATAGGAAGGAAGGAAAGAAGGAAGGAAAGAAAGAAAGCGTTAGAAGGAAAGAGGGAGGACGGTGATATATAGGCAGGGAAATTTAGGAAGGAAGGAAGATAGGAAGGAAGGAAGGAAGGAAGAAAGAAAGCGTTAGAAGGAAAGAGGGAGGACGGTGATATATAGGCAGGGAAATTTAGGAAGGAAGGAAGATAGGAAGGAAGGAAGGAAGGAAGAAAGAAAGAAGCGTTAGAAGGAAAGAGGGAGGACGGTGATATATAGGCAGGGAAATTTAGGAAGGAAGGAAGGAAGGAAGGAAGGAAGAAAGAAAGCGTTAGAAGGAAAGAGGGAGGCCGGTGATATATAGGCAGGGAAATTTAGGAAGGAAGGAAGATAGGAAGGAAGGAAGGAAGGAAGGAAGGAAGGAAGAAGAAGAAAGCGTTAGAAGGAAAGAGGGAGGCCGGTGATATATAGGCAGGGAAATTTAGGAAGGAAGGAAGATAGGAAGGAAGGAAGGAAGGAAGAAAGAAAGCGTTAGAAGGAAAGAGGGAGGACGGTGATATATAGGCAGGGAAATTTAGGAAGGAAGGAAGATAGGAAGGAAGGAAGGAAGGAAGAAAGAAAGCGTTAGAAGGAAAGAGGGAGGCCGGTGATATATAGGCAGGGAAATTTAGGAAGGAAGGAAGATAGGAAGGAAGGAAGGAAGGAAGGAAGAAAGAAAGCGTTAGAAGGAAAGAGGGAGGACGGTGATATATAGGCAGGGAAATTTAGGAAGGAAGGAAGATAGGAAGGAAGGAAGGAAGGAAGAAAGAAAGCGTTAGAAGGAAAGAGGGAGGACGGTGATATATAGGCAGGGAAATTTAGGAAGGAAGGAAGGAAGGAAGGAAGGAAGAAAGAAAGCGTTAGAAGGAAAGAGGGAGGCCGGTGATATATAGGCAGGGAAATTTAGGAAGGAAGGAAGATAGGAAGGAAGGAAGGAAGGAAGGAAGGAAGGAAGGAAGAAAGAAAGCGTTAGAAGGAAAGAGGGAGGCCGGTGATATATAGGCAGGGAAATTTAGGAAGGAAGGAAGATAGGAAAGAAGGAAGGAAGGAAGGAAGGAAGGAAGGAAGGAAGGAAAAAAGAAAGGAAGGAAGGAAGAAAGAAAGCGTTAGAAGGAAAGAGGGAGGCCGGTGATATATAGGCAGGGAAATTTAGGAAGGAAGGAAGATAGGAAGAAGGAAGGAAGGAAGGAAGGAAGGAAGGAAGGAGGGAGGAAAACCGGGAAAGAAGGGGAACAAGACGGTGCGAGAGAAAGTGGTAGAAGGAATTATAGGACAAAGTATAAGGGGCGAAGAATAAGGAAAGGAAGGAAAAGGGGGCAGGGAGGGAGGTAACTAGGAAAGGAAACAGTGAAAGGGAGGCTAACTATACTCTAAGGGAGGCTAACTATACTCTAAGGGAGGCTAACTATACTCTAAGGGAGGCTAACTATACTCTAAGGGAGGCTAACTATACTCTAAGGGAGGCTAACTATACTCTAAGGGAGGCTAACTATACTCTAAGGGAGGCTAACTATACTCTAAGGAAGGCTAACTATACTCTAAGGAAGGCTAACTATACTCTAAGGGAGGCTAACTATACTCTAAGGGAGGCTAACTATACTCTAAGGGAGGCTAACTATACTATACTCTAAGGAAGGCTAACTATACTCTAAGGAGGCTAACTATACTCTAAGGGAGGCTAACTATACTCTAAGGGAGGCTAACTATACTCTAAGGGAGGCTAACTATACTCTAAGGGAGGCTAACTATACTCTAAGGGAGACTAACTATACTCTAAGGGAGACTAACTATACTCTAAGGGAGGCTAACTATACTCTAAGGGAGGCTAACTATACTCTAAGGGAGGCTAACTATACTCTAAGGGAGGCTAACTATACTCTAAGGGAGGCTAACTATACTCTATTTGTTTCCAGCTGATCGTAAATTGAATCTCTTATTAGCTGATTTCTCGACACTTAATGGCAATATATGAAACTACTATGGCGGTGTGTCATATGAATGCCAAGTTTTCAGAATAACCATCATTTTTCGCTACAAAATCTACCTAATATCTACCTTATATCTACCTAAAATCTACCTTATATCTACCTAAAATCTACCTTATATCTACCTTATATCTACCTAAAATCTACCTTATATCTACCTTATATCTCCCTAAAATCTACCTTATATCTACCTTATATCTACCTAAAATCTACCTTATAGCCGAGTAACCAAGATAGAAACAAGACAATTTAGGCTCAGCTGGAAAAAAAAGGACACGGAAACTAACTAGGAAAGGAAAGAAAAGAAAAAGGGGCAGACAGAGAGGTAACTAGGAAGGGAAAAAAAGGATTCTCCTCAGGGAAAGAAGAAGGGAAAAAAGTCGGTGGGCATGTGCGAGAGGAAGCGGTAGGGGGAGGGGGTAGGGGTGATAGGTAGAGGGAGGGGGAGGTGGGGTGGTATAGACAGGGGCCGGAGCACGCGTGTCATATGTCGGACTGGTGCCCCCGCTTTGCACCTGACGGGTCACTGTTGCTGCTGCTACCCCTGCTGCCCCTCCTGTGGTCACTACTCATACAGCTGCTGCCACACACTCATACCAGGGCACGGATCCCAGATGATGCTCACAATATAGCTGGTGGTATTTCCGCTTATACATATTCTTACTCACAAACGCAGATATTCGCAGATATTCACAGATATTCGCAGATATTCGCAGATATTCGCAGATATTCGCAGATATAACACAATTCACTACTCATACAGCTGCTGTTACACGCACAACACGGCCCGGATCCCAGATGATGCTCACAATATATACGCATGTATACTGTATATAGATGGTTGTATTTCTACCGAAAAATGTACAAATCTATCTTGAGGGAGGGTCTTGGGAGCGGGGAGGGGGGAGCTTGATGGAGGTCTAGTGAGAAAACAAAAATAAAAGGTAAATAGGCCTATATGAGGAAATAAATACGCCCATCCCCCCTCAATAAATACGCCCATCCCCCCTCAATAAATACGCCCATCCCCCCTCAATAAATACGCCCATCCCTCCTCAATAATGTTGCCAGGCTGAGGTCCAGTTGGAAGTTGCCGGAAAGAATAAAGTGCTCGTGTGAATCGGCTTTAACCCCTACAGTACCGGCGACGTCTTTTTAATTATATTATGACACATATTAAGACGATTTGGTTCAGCTGAGGAAGGACGTCTACCCATAAAAGGCTACAAACTATCTTAAGGGGAGGTATTTAGTTTGTTCCCTAGACCTCCATCAACCTTAAAATTACACCCCCTCGAGTCCCTTTCAAGATAAATTTGTACATTTTTCGGCAGAAAAATGTCCCGGCCGAAGGCCGGTTCCTCTTAAATTACAGGCTCGCTATCGCTCGCCAGGATAAAATAGACACCTGAATTGCACGAAAGGTCTTATGGGGTGAAAGTTCTTAAAATCGCTAAACTAATGGGGCAAACGTTTTATAATATCAAAAGCAATGGGGCTAAACATGAGGGAGAAAGGGGTCAAGAAAACAATCCCTCAAGTGGAGACCTCCCCTTAATTAATCCTTTTAGCTACCGTATATCCTTCCTAAGCTTCATAAAACCCTCTAAATGTAGCTGAAACCATGTGTGAAATACGTCGCCGGTACAGAAGGGGTTAAGATCAGCTACAGTTATGCTCCTCCTCCACCACCACTCCACCAACACCCTCAAGGTTATCCACTACATTCATACACGACCACATGTTATCCCTTCATACCCTTAGGCCTCCACCACCCATTCATAAAACTCCACCTCCACCACCAACCCTACTATCACCACCACCACCACCCATTCATAAAACTCCACCTCCACCACCACCCATTCACACTTAAGACTCCACCTCCTCCACCTACAGTTCCTCTATTTACATGACCAGTGACCAGTTATTCATTCTACTTATGTGTATGTATGTATATATTTAAGCACATACCCCATAGCTGGGGGTGGCCGACTTGAGACAGAGCCCAAACAGAAACATTTAAAGTTCCAATTACTAGGGTTCTGGACTAATTTCGCATTCCCTGTCCCCTTTCTCTGTTTCGTCTATTAGGTGAATGTTAAGGGGAGGTATTTAGTTTGTTCCCTACGATTCCATCAAGCTTAAAATTACAACCCCTAGACCCCCTTTCAAGATAAATGTGTACATTTTTCGGTAGAAAAATGTCCCGGCCAGAGGCCGGTTGCTCTTAAATTACAGGCTCGCTATCGCTCGCCAGGAAAAAATCGACACCTTAATGGCACGAAAGGCAAAATGTCTTAAAATGTCCAAACTACTAGGGCGAACGTCTTAAAATCTCAAAAGCAATGGGGCTAAACATGAGGGAGAAAGGGGTCCAGAAAAAAATCCCTCAAGTGGAAATCTGCCCTTAACACGTACCGCACTGAAATATATTAAAACTACCGGTACTACTTATAATGCTATTATACTACCTAATTAATTATTAATATTATTATTATTATTATTATTATTATTATTATTATTATTATTATTATTATTATTATTAAATTTAGTTATACTACTCCCAGCTGTACTGATGCCACATACAGCTACATATTTATTTACTCTTTCCACGTTACTGGTACTCATATGAGTGGTTCATATCTCTTGGTACACTTGGGTGATATAGTCTCTAGCCCACCCATACATTTGCATAGACTTTTCTCATTGGTGGTGTAATGGTTAAGGTGGCAAAAATCAGTGTGTGATAACCCAGGTTCGAATCCCGGTGGATCACATATATACCCGGTACTTTAATTGATTTCATTGGGGGTGTTTGGTGTTGTGCTGAAATTAATAAAATATAGATTATAATTATGTAGGTACAGTCGCGCTAATAAGTGATGTCTCGGCACCAAGTATGTTTTGATCAATAATTGGTATCAGCAATATCTAAGCTTCATTTCTTCATATCTAGTGAAATATACAAACATGTTCCTACACTTACCCACCCTATTCAACATCTGACAGACATTAATACAGCACAGAGCAAGCCAAACGTAATGACAGCTGGGACATGACTTATTAGCGCGACCGTACTGTACATCTTTCAATATATAGTAAATAAATAACTTGAATCACCAGAACAATAACTTGAATCACCAGAACAATAACTTGAATCACCAGAACAATAACTTGAATCACCAGAACAATAACTTGAATCACCAGAACAATAACTTGAATCACCAGAACAATAACTTGAATCACCAGAACAATAACTTGAATCACCAGAACAATACCTTGAATCACCAGAACAATAACTTGAATCACCAGAACAATAATTGAATCACCAGAACAATACCTTGAATCACCAGAACAATAACTTGAATCACCAGAACAATAACTTGAATCACCAGAACAATACCTTGAATCACCAGAACAATAACTTGAATCACCAGAACAATAATTTGAATCACCAGAACAATAACTTGAATCACCAGAACAATAACTTGAATCACCAGAACAATAACTTGAATCACCAGAACAATACCCCAATATCTAGAATATCGCTCAATAGGGTTTAAATCTTCAGAATGTTGCTAACATTGATGACGCTGTCTGTAAACAATTGCCGCTAAGTTGAAGTAAATACCTCTAGATCTAGCGGGAATGTAGCTACAGTATATTGGCAACACTGGTAGGCGGTGCTTCAAGGAGAGAGACTAATAACACACATAACAAAGCTACTCCAACAGCTTCCTCTCTCTCAAACACCCCTTCTCCTCTCTCTAAACTCATTAATAACACACATAATAAAGCCACTCCAACAGCTTCCTCTCTCTCTCCAACATCCCTTCTCCCCTCTCTACACTCTTTAGAAAATAGGAAAAGTAGAAAGTAGCTACGAGGTGCCGTTGTAAAGGCTTATCCCTCAATACCTTCACCTGACGGTCCTGACCTGACCTGACCTGAGGATATGTGGTGATGCAAAAAGACAGAGTTGTGATGTAGAGACTAGAGAGACATAGGCTAGTTGTGATGAGGATAACAATGTGATGAGGGCGAGAATATGATACAGTAGAGAATGTGATGATGGCAGTAATGTGACGGTGGTAGTGGTGGTGAGGGAGGCTGGGAGGGTGAGGGTGGTGGTGGTGGTGAGGGAGGCAGGGAGGTGGAGGTAGTGGTGACAGGTGGAGGGCATGGAGGCAGGCAGGCAGGCAGGCAGACAGGCAGACAGACAGCTGGGTGGCGGTGTGACCATGGCTGCTGCTGCAACACCTTGGTACTGGTGGTGGTGGAGGGAGGGAGGGAGGGGGGGGGGGGATTAGTGGCACTCTTATGTAGCCTACGCCTGCAAGATGGTGCCTCTCTCTCTCTCTGCATTTTTTGTTCTCTTGATATCGCTTGCTCTTGCTTTCTCCCTCCCCCCCTCTCCCTCTCCCTCTCTCACTCTCTCTCTCTCTCATGAACCCCACCAAGGCTGCTTCCTTCTGCTATTTTATATACCGGTACCGTAATTACTGTTCTACCCCGGGGCCCTATAATATGTGTTCCTCATGTGAAGTAGGAGATGATAACCAAGCATATGCCGTATCGTAAAGAGCCGCGGCGGTCGAGTGGGAATTTGCTTGACCTGGGTTCGATCCCAGCCAAAGTGGACATTTAGTGGGTGTGGTAGTGCGTCCTAGCGTGTTTCACTTGCTCGCACCCAGTCGGGGGACACCTCGATGACGTATACAGACTAATAACACCCATAACAAAGCCACTCCAACAGCTTCCTCTCTCTCCAACACCCCTTCTCCCCTCTTTACACTCTTCAGAAAATAGGAAAGTAGCTACGAGGTGCCGTTGTAAAGGCTTATCCCTTAATACCTTCACCTGACCTGATATGTGATTCTATTGAACACTAACCGCTCCTTAACCCATCAGTACGTTGACATCCATTTCATTATATTCTGGCAACTATTGGACGATTTTTTTCAGCTTAGGAGGGACGGCTACCCATTGCAAGGTCCATCTACGGTAATGATAATGTCGGACAGGTTGGGAGAGAGGTATCCTAACCAGGATTCGAACCCACTCACTCCAGGTATATTTGGGAGAGTCGGGCACCGTAACCACTCGGCCATGAGCGAATATAAGAGAAACAACCTTAGTTAATATTTGAAGAACCAGGTTATAGTCTCATCCCCCCCCCCCCCCGACTTGCCGACTTGCGAGTTTCGTTCTACAAGGAAGTTGGAGCTGTAGACATCGATATTTAGCAGAATAACCAGCTATAATACGGTTTAAGAAATGATATAAATACATAAAACCAAATTCAACATACCATTTATCCATCAGAAACACACATAATTACTCTAATTGAGTTTAATATCGATGTTTACAGGCCGAACTTCCTTATAGCCTGAAACTCGCAAATGGTCAATTGTCCTGGTGCTATTATGGAACCGCTCTGAAGGACAAATTACTATAACCTGGTTCTTCAAATAAGAACTATAATTACTACCCTTATATCCGCTCAAGGCCAAATAGTTTTCGTGCCCAACTCCCCCAAATGGACGGCACCGGTACAGAAGGGGTTAAATACAAAACATGTGTACAGTGGAATACATAAAACTGGTTAACAATGGGTAATGATGACCGCTCGCGTGTGTACTTGAAATTATGTATTTTCATTAATCAATAATGATGGGTTTTGGCTTTGTTTCACCTCTCTCACCCCCACCCTCCCATACTCTCTCTCTCTCACCCCCACCCTCCCATGCTCTCTCTCTCTCTCACCCCCACCCTCCCATGTTCTCTCTCTCTCTCACCCCCACCCTCCCATGCTCTCTCTCTCTCTCTCTCTCCTGCTTTGCTAGCCTTACCTTCCACTTAGTAGCACATTTTGTTTGAATAAGTTCGGGCTGCCTAGTAAGGACCGTAAGGTCTGTCCAGTCTGTGTATCTATGTATCGCTCTCGCTCGCGCTCTCTCTCTCCCTCAAACAAACGCAAACACATTTCTCACTCACCTCTCTATTACACACTCTCTCACTCACTTTCACCTCTCTCTCTCTCTACTGGATAAGAGGAAGATCGTGGGTGTTTGTGTGTGGGTGGGTGGGTGGGGGTGTAGGGGGAGGGGGGGGGGGGGGGAGCACACACCTAACCCACCTGCACGCGCCGCTACCGTAATTTGGCTTCATTGTGCGCGCCCCCTCCCCCCCCCCCATTCCTACCGCAGCGCCGCGCAACTTCCACCCTTACCGCACCGCCCCGCAAGACCTACCTTATTACGTGCGGCGGCTGCGGGTCTTGCGGCTGCGGTCAGTAGGGGGAAATTAGATGTCGGATGCGTGAAGTGCGGGGGTGAGAGAGAGAGGGGGGGGGGGGGATGCGTGGGAGGGAGGGGGGTGATGTACAGTGATGCGCCCCCCGATCTACAATGGGTGGATCTCTCTCTCTCTCTCTCTCTCTCTCCTTAGTGTCATATATCTCAACCTTCCTATCACCTCTCTCACCCTCACAGCACCCCATTCACCCTTATTCTCCCCTTCACCTATCACCCTACACACCCCTACCCTTCATCTGCATATCCTCCCCACTCACCCTTACTCACACCCATCCCCCATCACCCCTCCCACCCACCAGCTAACCCCCTACACTGAAACCCGCCATCCCTTACATCTTTCACCCCTCACCCCACACACCCCTACTTACCTTCTCCACTCACCCTTACTCACACCCATCACCCCTCAACTCTTTCACCCTAAGCACCCACCAACCCACACCTCTTTCACATTACTCCCTCATCTCTTTCACCCATCCCCCCACACACCCATACTTACCTTCTCCACTCACCTCTCTCACCCCACACATATCACCCTACAAGCACCCATCACCCCACACATATCACCCTACAAGCACCCATCACCCCACACATATCACCCTACGAGCACTCATCACCCCCTCAACCCTCATCTCTTTCACATTACCACCTCACCTCACACACCCCTCACCCATCACCCTACAAACACCTCCCTCACCCATCACCCTACAAACACCTCCCTCACCTATCACCCTAAGCACCCTTCCTCCCACCCATAACAGCTGACCGCTATTAATAACTTGACCACCAGCGTAACCTCGGCTTTTTACCCTTTGAACATAAATCACACGAGCCCTTTTTTCTGGTGACATACGGTCGGCAGTTTTGCTATTTATAGGCAATATTTCTGGGTGTGTTTGTGTTATTGCATTGTTATCGGCAATTTTGATTTTTAGCAATAATTATGAGTTTGTTTGAGTTAGGCCTATTCCATCGTTATCGGCAACTAGTTATATTTCTCAACTAGCGGACCTGTGATATTCAAAGGATTTTTTGATATCGTATTCACTCCTTTGAACCATAGATTTTGATTATAAACATAAAAATAGTCTAATGGTAACTGGAATATGATTAAAATTACGTCACCGTGCTGAAGGGATTAATAGTGTTCGTGATGCTCCCACCTTTTGACCCCATACCTCTATTATTACTGTGATCACTACCGGAACCTACCGTACCTCTCTCTCTCTCTCTTATATCTACTACTTTCACACACACACACACACACACTGATACCTTTCTTATCTCTCTCTCTCTCTCTCTATATATATATATATATATATATATATATATATATATATATATATATATATATATATATATATATATATATATATATATATTTATCTATCTATCTATCTATCTACCTATCTGTCTACCTACGGTACGTACCTATCTATCTATCTCTCTCTCTCTCTCTCTCTCTCTCTCTCTCTCTCTCTCGCTCCCATAACCACACTAATAACCCACCACATGGACCTGATTGCCTGGACATTTAAAACACGGAATCCCTGGACCATTAATGTTTTTTATTACTTAAGGGGAGATGGGTCGCTTTTTCTGGACCCCTTTCTCCCTCGTGTTTAGCAACATTAGTTTCACATTTTATGACATTGGCTCATTAGCTTGGCGATTTTAAGACCATACGCCCCATTTCTTTGTCAATATTATGTAGGAATATGCGCGCACATATAATAAGTACCGGTATATGTAAGCGCACATATAATAAGTACCGGTATATGTAACTTATTATCCTCTCCGTAAGTTGTTAGTGCCGGTATGGTATTCATGTATTCCCCCACAACCCACATTGTTTAGCATTATTACACATTTTACCCAACAGCCATACGGGTACTGGCAACAGCTAATGTATGTATGTATATATGTATGGATGTGTGTATGTACAGTATGTATGTATGTATATATGTACAGTATGTATGTATGTAGGCTACAGTATGTATGTATGTAGGCTACAGTATGTATGTATGTAGGCTACAGTATGTATGTATGTAGGCTACAGTATGTATGTATGTATATATGTATGGATGTGCGTATGTACAGTATGTATGTATGTACAGTAGGCTACTGTATGTATGTCTATATTATGCATGTATGTATGCATTCACTTTCATGGCATTGCTTTCCAAACATACAATCTACAACAGTTTAAATCCAGTTGGTTACAATCATTTTAAGGATAAAGCATACATTTAGGCACATGGACCTCTTCTATTGTGTCCATGCTTTTCCTTTCTCCGTTCATTATCTCTTTAAAATAATAATAATAATAATAATAATAATAATAATAATAATAATAGGCTATCGTAAACATAAAAATAATAATAATATGATAATAAAATAATAATGATAATAAATAATGTGATTCTACTGCACGGAATGAGTAACGCTACTAGATCCGATGAACTATGTAAGCTAATCATCATATCCTAGTAACTATTACACCATTATATTCAACTTAGAAAGGACACCTGCCAGTCAAAACAATACAGACTACCGGTATCTCAATGAATCCTTAAAGCTCCCACATATCCTTCCTAAGCTTCATAAAATCGTCTAAATGTAGCTGAAATAAAATAATACGTCACCGGTACTGAAAGGTTTAATGAGGATGGGGGGGGGGGAGGTTATAAAATAGGGGCAAGCGAAGAGGGAAGGGGGGGGGGGGGGAATTAACCCTTTGAAGATTATGACGCATTTTGAGTGTATATTCTGGCTATCCTTGAAGATAAAGAGCTTGGGAAGGATCTGTGGGACTTATAAGGGATCTCCATAATTAACCCTGACTTTCACACATGCTAACCTGATGTATCTATAAAGCTTAGGGGAAGGATCTGTGGGAATTACAAGGGTAAAGACTATCTCAATTAACCTCCGACTTTCACATACCCTTCCTAATCTGAATACAATCGTCTAATAATATCCAGAATACACTGTTCAAAGGGGTCATAATCTTCAAAGGGTTAATGGAGATGTGTGTGGGGTGGGGAAGGGAGAGAGAGAGAGAGGGGGTAGTTAATAGGGGACAAGCGAGGGGAGGGAGGGGGAGGGGGAGGGGGAGGGGGAGGGGGAGGGGGAGGGAGAGGGGGTAGTTAATAGGGGACAAGCGAGGGGGAGGGGGAGGGGGAGGGGTAGTTAATAGGGGACAAGCGAGGGGGTGGGGAGGGGGAGGAGGAGGGGGAGAGAGAGTGAGAGGGGGAGAGAGAGGGAGAGGGGAGGCAGGGGGAGAGGGGAGGGGAGGGATAGGGGAGGGGAAGGGAGGGAGGGGGGGGGGGAGTTGACATATTACCCTGGGCATGCGCTCAACCCACGACAGGAAATTAAAAGAAGAGAACAAAAAGAAAGGTAGATTTGGAGTGACAGACACGACAGATAGATAGATAGATAGTTAGTTTATTGACCACAACAATTACATATATACAATAGACAGATAGATATATAGATAGATACCGATAGATAGATAGATAGTTTATTGGCCACATCAATTACATATATACAATAGTTAATTAAATTCAAGTAAAACAATACAGTACACTAACATACAGACAGACAGAGATGAACACAATATACATCCACACATGGATAGGGGCCGAGGATAATTTAGGAGGAATACAGATAATATGCTAATTGGTTGAGGTGAGCGATAAGATAAGGAAGCGATAATAATGGGATGAGGGTGGGAATGAACAACTATAGTCCGTTCATTCTAGGTTGGGCAGACATCGTAACCTCTAACATCTGTAACTCAGAAAGGGCTGGAGCAAATGAGCTGTCAATTTCTAAACATATTCCCTAGCCAAGTCTCCCTATTTGGTAGAAATATTAGCTCGATTACTCTAGTCCTTTTTGAGTTATGAGAGGTTAGGGGTTAGGATCCCTGCCCAATCTAGAATGAACATAAAGTGATAATGGCAGTAACATTTAGATAATAGGCAAGCTTGAAATTAAAAAGAATGGTATGCAATAAATAACAATATAATATACCGTAATATAATAGGATGGCATTAAAGTCATTTATGTTAGGTCTATTTACTTTCGATATAGTTTCCTCCCTACACCTCTATTAAACTAAAAATAAATAATAATAATAATAATAATAATAATAATAATAATAATAATAATAAGACCCTTCATCGAGATAAAACACAAAAAAAGTTAAAGGCTCGCTATCGTTCGTCAGGATAAATCCGACACCGAAATCGCACGAAAGGTAATAGTGACAAAACATGTTGCAAAAAGGTCTTAAAATTACCAAACTACTGTTGCGAAAGGTCTTAAAATCGCCAAACTAATGGGGCGAACGTCTTAAAAACTCAAAACTAATAGGGCTAAACATGAGGGAGAAGGAGGTCCAGAACAACAAAACTCTCCTGAACTAGGATTCTATATCACCACCAACCCTCCAATTAGCTTACAAATATACCTAATTAATGAAGGAATGAAACTAATGAATACATGTGGTACTCCAAAGATACATGTGGTACTCCAAAGATACATGTGGTACTCCAAAGATACATGTGGTACTCCAAAGATACATGTGGTACTCCAAAGATACATGTGGTACTCCAAAGATGCATGTGGTACTCCAAAGATACATGTGGTACTCCAAAGATACATGTGGTACTCCAAAGATACATGTGGTACTCCAAAGATTGGAACCTAGGATACTCACGCCGAAATTCCGCGCACCAACCATTATGCTACCCAAGGTTAAGAGATACTACCCAAGGTTAAGAGATACTACCCAAGGTTAAGAGATTGTATCTCTTAACCTTGATGCTACGAAGACAGTGAAGACGAAGACAGCACCAGGACGAATGAATAACAAAATAATGGAGAATAAGTGAATAGCATGGAGGATAGGGATTGTATGCGTGGAACCCCCCCTCAACGGGAGAGGTGTAGGAGGGATGGGAGTAGCGTAGCTGGGAGGGGAGGGGAAGGGATGAGTGACTATAATGGAGGTAGTGAGGGAACCATCGTAATTGCCTAAAAGGAGGGGAGGAGGGAGGGGGAGTAATTGTGGGACAGGTGTGGTGGTGGTGATGGTAAGGGTGGGGGGTGGGAATGACCGGGTGTGTGTGTAGGGGGGGGATGCTCCAGCCGCCAAGAGGTCATATCCGCTCCCGCACGTGCATCACCCCACCCCCCACCCCCTTCTCCCTCACGCCCCCCTCTCTCTCTCCTGTTTCCACCCCCATTAGGCGTCCCATTATGTTTTTAAGTGAAGAATATCCTGAACACTGGTTAGGCATTTTACTTTGTTTAGAGTCAATATGGTATGTTCTCTCTCTCTCTCTCTCTCTCTCTCTCTCTCTCTCTCTCTCTCTATATATATATATATATATATATATATATATATATATATATATATATATATATATATATACAGTATAGTATATATACCGGTATATATAATCCTTTCGTTCATCAGTTCTTTGATTGATTAGGCCTAGTGTGTTTCAAGGTGTGGTATTTATTACCGAAACTACCACTAGCCTAATTATTTTTCAATATTTGAAGGCTATTATAGAATAAGGATGTTGCAAAGATCATATTAATATTTTTTTCAACCTCCGGAAATAAATTTTATGTCCACTAGCCTACAAAGCGCTGTAAAAAAAAAAAAAAAAAATCCCTATAACTCTCCCTATTGATGGCAGTGAAAATCTTATTAAGAGCCTTATTGGCAAAATAGATGCTGATTTCAATAAGAAATGGGGGGAGGGCTCAACCTATCCTGTATCCAAAGACAAAAACAATTGTATATTTACTCTGAAAATGACTTACATCTGAATGTTTTAAGATCGTTGGATAATGGGAAAAATAAATTGTCCGGGAATTGTAACTAATGTCAACTGCTGTATATTGACGAAAACTACCTAAAAACAAAAACAAAACCCATGCGAAAATTAGTGGTAGTTTTGGTACCGGTAATATTTTCCCAAGGTCTTTATCCTTCTGCAAATGCATTTTTACCCATTAGCCTAGTTATCAATGTTAAGACATACTGTAGGGTAGGCCTATCCCTCAAAAAATATATTTTGTCAAAACCTAACCGCCCTGCCGCCTGCCGCCCCCACAACCCCGCTGGTCTTAGCATTGATATAGAGGATGACAAGATACTAAAGATAGTGGAAAAGTTAAAACAAATAGTTCTCCAATGATCCAAGATGGCCGCCATGTTTTGCTTCCACCCTTATTTAACCCACAAAGTCTAATGAAAAATATATTTATTTGCGGCGGTAAAGACAAGCTACCCTAGGCTATAGAAAACACATAGGCCTGGGTTAGAGGTTAGTAGGCTACTTCGCGCATCTAATTTATTTCCCACCTTGGTGGTTCAATTTATATTTAGGCCTAGGCCATGGAATACAGTATCGGTATGTATTGAGGGGGGGCTTTGCCCCCTCTTATCCCCCCTAGACTTAGCGTCAGCATCATACATCAGCATCACACAGCCCGTAGCCTAGTAGGTAGAGCTCTCGTCTCACACACGAGGGGTCGGGGGTTCAATCCCAGACCGGGCGGAGACAAATTGGGCTTGTCTCCTTTCATGTGTTAACCTCAGTTCACCTAGCTGTAAATAGGTACCTGGAATAAGTGGACGACGTTGTGACGTCCCATCTGGGGTTGGCAAAAATGGTACAAGGCGAGATGGGTATCATATGGTTCACCTAAGCTGATGGCTACCTAAGCCTTCGGGCGAGACGGTACCGTCTATAGTGAGAATGGTACCATACAGATCCACCCTAAGCCTTCGTTTCCAATGTCGCCAATTGGCTAAATACAGACTACACACACATCCACAGCCATTCCAACAGTACATAAAACACTTAACATGCATTTCACGCAATACATTCCCAGTTAAGGAGGCGCGATAATAATGAGCTTAGCTCGCATTGCGTGGATTCCCCTTGACGAACAAGTAACTGAGTAACATATAATATATTGCCGGCAGGGGGCAAAAAAAAACAAAAAAACAAAAAAACAACGGTAAAGGAATACGAAACACCTAAAAGGGAAATGAGACACTAATATTAATAATATTAGAAGACATATAAAGATGACTCGGAAGAAAAGTTGAGTTCGCGGGAGTAACGTCGATCGCTTTGATGACTCGAGGTTAGTAGGCTAGGCTACTTCGAGCATCTAATTATTTCCCACCTAGGCGGTTCAATTAAAACTTAGGCCTTGGGATACAGTAGGTGTTAAAGCCTCCCCCCCCCCCCCCCCCTTAGACATTGTTAACATCACATTGCCAGCAGGGGGCAAAAAACAAGTTACGTAACCAACTTTGAGCCGCCTCGAGCATCATGTCAACAACCTGACGATTGGAAGAGGCGGCAAACTCCCAGATTTTTGACCCAAACATGCAGGTTTATTCTCGTCGAAACCCACATTAAACACGTTATTAGATCGTTTATATTACTAGTACCAGACCAGAGAAGGGTGTAGCTTGTTGATGGATGTATGGAGCCTAAATTAATGCTCTAATAAGTCCGTGGGAGTACCTGTAAAGTGCGCGGTATACCATACCGTATGTGGCCTAAAATACAAATTGTGCTTAACAAGATACAATATAAACTTACCATAATAACTGTATCACCTCCACACGCCATAACATCCGTGAGAAACCCGTGAGACTGGTAAATTCACTATAAATACACAAGGATATCACTGCCGCCGCGCCACGAGACCTTGCTCTTGGTCTTGGTGCGAGAGTCACTACACATCACTACGAAAAGGACTGACCTGAATCCTGAGGTCGGGACTGCACATGTTTGGTATCATTATATGGCAATAGGCCTAGTAGATCATTTGCTAAACTCGCAGAGTAGAATAAATAATTATAGTTCATTGAAGTGAAATTAGTTTTATAAAAATATATAAAACTGTAATTTTGGCGAGTAATGTAAAGTACAGAGATTAAGACTGGCGATATTGGTGTTTACAAACGAGACTACGTTGCTCTCACGAGGCTACGCATAGGACACACATCTCTGTCATCACATCTCTGTCGTCTCCGGATGCTGCGGTGCCCCGACTGCCGTTGGTGTGAGCTCCCAGAGACACCGGAACATCTAGTGGAGGAGTGCCCCCGGTTTTACAGCCAACGTCTTCTACTTCGGGAACGTGTTCGGCGTCTACACGTTCGTGACTTTGGCCTGAAGGTTCTTCTGGGGACGGGGACGGCGGATGAGGCTTTGAAAATTGCCCTGTCAAGATTATTGTGCGTATACCTATTGGCAACGGGTATCGTTGCCATACTATAGTCTAATATCCCTCTGACAACCTGTCTTACAGAGCCAAGCAGGTGTTTTACACCCGGGGGCCCTCACACACAACCAGAAACCAGAAACCAGATATGTTCTTTTGAAGAACATATACTGTATAATTATAGGCTCATAGATTATTAAGTCCTTGATAATGAACTAGTAAAATGCATGCTAATGTATTTGGGAAGATGTAGTATCCGGGTGTATCGCCAGCTTTGTAAATACTACTTGTATGCTCGAGGTTATGTTCCCGTTTATTCTGTTTTTTGTGTTAACCCTTTGAGTACCAGCGATGTGCGTTATATTATATTGTAGCTATATTTAGACGATATTATGCAGCTTAAGAAGGATATGTGGTACGGTAGTTAAAAGGGCTGGTTTTGAGATAGTTTTAAGCCTTATTATTGCTAGAGGTCCTTTCCTGAGCTGCATAAAATCGTCTAATAGTTGCCAGAATATAATGAAAAGGCCGTCGCCGGTACTGAAAGGGTTAATGTAATTTGCCCTCTACTGGCAATATACTGTATATGGTTATGACAATTCAGTACGGAATCTTCGAAATAGGTCAGTCATGATGATAGCTAGGGGGCATGGCAAATTACCATCAGCTGGAAAATAAGAGACTAGTTAGGCTACGCATCCATACTTTCCCTCAACCATTTCTCACACTACCAAATATCTCGTTACCTGACCACTTCGCTACCAAAGACCAACGATTCTCCCTAAAGAATCGTCAGAGAACCTAAATTGACCACTTGCAAGTTTCAGGCTATAAGGAAGTTGGAGCCACAGACATCGATATTTAGCAGAATTAACAACTAAAGTAGGGTTGTAGTACATTTATAAACACATAAACCAAATCAATCATATTTGTTATCCATCAGAAACTATATTATTATTGTATTTCTGTTTAGTATCAATGTTTACGGCTCGAACTTCCTTATAGCCTGAAACTCACAAGAAGTCAATTTGTACCGGTGCCGTCCTTTTAACTTTATTCTGGCTAGTATTTAACGATTTTATTGATATATAAATGGGACTCCAGCAATTATCAGGCTTCCAACTATCGTTTAAATATAGTTAGAATAAAATTATAAAGACGTCGCCGGTACAGAAGGGGTTAAAGGGAGTTTTTTTTTTTAGGTTTCCTGGACCTAATAATTCTCAAGATGCCACCACAAAGTTATCGAAAATATAAGTTTACCGAAAAAGAACTTGAGTGACATGTCTTAACTACTGTGTGTCTTGTACTCTCTGTCTCTCTGTCTCTCTCTCTCTCTCTCTCTCTCTCTCTCTCTCTGTTCCAGAAGTAGCCTACTGTTCCGTGTGGCTTCTTTGACGTTAACTTGCTTTTGCTTATAACATGGCGTCCAACTCTTCCCTGACTGTCCACTATAAAACGCCTTATTTGGGTAACTGTACACACCAAGAATGTCAAGAATGAAGTATGTAGTGGAGAGAGGGGGAGCCAGACACTGGGGTAGGACAACAGCTGGGGAGCGGGGGCAGGAAGAGAGGGGGGGGGGGGGGGGGGGGGGCCGGTATTTTGTAATTTGCAGACAAGATGGTCATTTAATAACATTGGCAATATATATATATATATATATATATATATATATATATATATATATATATATATAACATTTGACACGATCCATGACTGGGAAATCGACCTGCCAAGCAAGAAAGCATGGATGTTAGAGTGACGTAGCCTACATTAGCGTAACACCCGTACGAACCCGCAGTACGGCATTCCTCCTTCACTTCCCACACCAATAGGCCATATCAATAACCGCGACTGTAATAATGGTCAAAAGTGGGTTGTATATAATAAATGGACAGTCCCCGCATGACTTAGCAAGAGAGGAAAGCTTTCACGCGGGTGGCACCTCGCGAGCTATGCGTGACAATAGACAGAGTGCCGCGGAAGGTTATGGCAAACACTACATAGTAACATAACACACCTTTCGCCCATTTATTTGTCAACATTGAGATCTTTCGAGCCAGAAAGGTATCGTTATTTCCTGCCGAGCGATAGCAAGTCACATTTTGCCCCATTGCTTTGCCAATATTAAGACTTTCCATGCCATTATTTAGGTGTCGGTTTTATCCCGACGAGCTATAACGAGCCTGGACAGTTTTCTATCGAAAAATTTACAAATTTCGAAGGGGGGTCTTGTTTAATTTATTTATTTTGTAAAGCCTGATGGAGGTCTAGGGAACAAACTACCCACTAAGCCCCCCCCCCCCCCTTAAATTATACTATAAAAGCAATCGACAGTTCTCTCATGACTTAACAAACCACAAACTCGCGTGATGGTATAGACAGGTAAAAGACAGAGTGGTAGGGCAAACAACACTCTACATGACATCCCCACTACTACTATAGTTATACCACCACTATGGTTCTTGACGTAACGGTAATACACGGGAAATGTCACGGAGAAAAGTGGTTTGTCCACGAAGGAGTTGGGGGTCTGGATCCCCAACAGAGGGACTTCTCACCCGGCTCCCTCTATAAGGCGTGACCTGGACCTAAGGCACCATAACACGATCATTACCCATGTGTACTAAGGCGCCATAACACTGTAATTACCCATGTGTACACTGCTAAGTACTGCGGCTCTGTACAGGTTGTGGATATTAAATGGTTTGTACTTGTACTATTGACAGCGGGGGCGTGACAGATGTGTGACACTCATACACACACAAGACCCCCTTCGAAATAGATTTGTACATTTCTCGGTAAACAAACATTCCCGGCCAATGGCCGATTCCTCCTAATTCACAGGCTCGCTAAATGCTCGCCAAGAAAAAGAAAAAATACACATAGATGGCACGGAAGGTCTTGAAATCGCCAAACTTATGGGGCGCAAATCTCAAAAGTCATGGGGTCAAACATGAGGGAGAACGGGGCCCAGAAAAAAATACACCCCTTATGAGGTGCTAACTATTTAGGCCAAAGTACGATTGATATTCAAAAATAAGTTATTAATTTCTTTTTGTAGGTAGCATCTCCAAGAATAAGCAGAACAATACAATAAATCCCACACCACATCAGCCACCACTTTGTCCGAGTGTGACCATTTAGCCTAATAATGGATGTGACTTCATGTGAGGGCCATTATATAAAGCACTAGTCCCGAGCCATTACCTCATAAGTGTGTGTATATACTGTATGTGTGTGTATGTGTGTGTGTGTGTGTCGTGACCGCTACCGATATGTCACTTATAGCGTTTATGTCGGTCGGCTGCCTATAGAGTCAACTTTGTCACCTGTTCTCGTCGTAACAAGGCGGGGACACACGTACACATTTTTTCGGCGTTTTTTCTCGGCAACCTTTATTCTGACAAGCTAGATTCACACGATTTCTTTTCCGGCATATTTTCTCCGATTTCACACGAGCACTTTTCCCGGCTCCTTTTCTCGGCAACCAACATTTCTTCTGACAAGCTAGATTCACACGAGCGTTTTTCCGGCGATTATTCTCCGATTCACACGAGCATATTTTCGGCGACTTATCTTGGCAACCCATATTCTGACAAGGCGGATTCACACGAGCACTTTTCTGGCGTCTTTTCTTGGCAACCCATATTTTGACAAGGCGGATTCACACGAGCACTTTTCTGGCGTCTTTTCTTGGCAACCTATATTCTGACAAGGCGGATTCACACGAGCACTTTTTCCAGCTATATAATTTCTCAGCCACTTTTCTTCTGACAAGCTAGATTCACACGAGCATCATCTTAAAGCATCATAATTCTATCAGCAACACTTATTATGACAAACAAAGGCGGATTGTTGTCTTGTTGTTGTTGATGGGTTTATTTTATAGAATTCTCAAGGGTACTTTTTCGTGCATTATTTTGTTTGTTCTCATATTCGACAGTTTATTATTCACAGCATCATATTGACGACTTGATTAACCCCTTCTGAACCGGCGACGTCCTTTGTAATATATTCTAGCTACATATATACAATTTTGTACCGCTTAAGAAGGATCAGTGGTAGTGAAAAGGGTTAATTGAGATCATTCGAAGCCTGTTAACTGCTGGAGGTCCTTCTTAAACTGAATAAAATCGTCGAATAGTGCCCAGCTTAAGATTAAGAAGACGGCACCGGGATTAACCCCTTGAGGATTATGCCCCCTAGGCTAACAAGAACGCCTTCCCAGACTTCTGTGTGCCTTGTTTGAGCATTTTTATCAAACCTCTCAATATTCGAGGATGATTTACTCTAGCTAACAATAGACGATTTACTCTAGCTAACAATAGACGATTTACTCTAGCTAACAATAGACGATTTACTCTAGCTAACAATAGACGATTTACTCTAGCTAACAATAGACGATTTACTCTAGCTAACAATAGACGATTTACTCTAGCTAACAATAGACGATTTACTCTAGCTAACAATAGACGATTTACTCTAGCTAACAATAGACGATTTACTCTAGCTAACAATAGACGATTTACTCTAGCTAACAATAGACGATTTTACCCAGCTTTGGAAGGCCACCTAGGCTAACAAAAACGCCTTCCCAGACTTTCTTCAAACTAGAAAATAATACCCACCCATATCCCCTTCAACCTTGATTTGTAAATTTTTCGATAGATAAATGTCTCGGCCGAAGGCCGATTTCTTCAATGTTACAAGCTTGCTATCGCTCGCCTAGAAAAAAATCGATACCTAAATGGGGTAAAGAAACTAATTATTGCCAAACTAATGGGGTGAAACTTCCTAAAATCTCCAAACAAATGGAACAAAAGAGGGGAAGTCCAAGAAAAGCCCCCCTGGGACCAAATAGGGGTTAAGTTATTACACTGCAGTAATGGATTAATAACGGGACTGCCGGAGGGGGATCAATTACCCCCCCCCCCCCCCCCCACCATCCATCTAGATTATTATAATTGGGTTACGTATAGCGTCGTTAATATCTCGCTAATTATACCGTGTTATCCTCATTACACCACTCAACAACCACACTTGCATCGCTCGCTTCCTACACCCCGTTATTAACCCCTTCTGTACCGGCGACGGCTTTTTTATTCTATGCTAGCTATATTTAGACGATTGTGTGAAGTTTAAGAAGGATCTGTGGTAGTTAAAAGGGTTAAGTTAGATAGTTCGAAGCCTTTCAATTGCTGTAGGGTCACAGAGCTAATATTTCTATCTCTCACTCTGTCAACTCTGGGGGAGGCACTTGTCACAGGCAGCTCTGCCTTTTGTCTCCCTCATCCACATAACAAAAAAAAGAGTTTTAGCCTACTTATTTGGAACAGGGTATAGTGTAACATCGCCAACTTAATGGGAGACCACTTGCAGCTAAAAATAATAACTAATAATAAAACAATACGATCCACCACACACTTGTACACCGTTAAAATATTACCCTAACTATCTATTTATGTGGCAATTATGTGGAAATCAAGTGTATCAGTTCGGCAGAGAGATGTACA
This sequence comes from Paralithodes platypus, assembly GCA_032716605.1. Classification (NCBI taxonomy): domain Eukaryota; kingdom Metazoa; phylum Arthropoda; class Malacostraca; order Decapoda; family Lithodidae; genus Paralithodes; species Paralithodes platypus. The sequence continues at coordinate 12,708,256 of CM064553.1, forward strand.
GTCGGCCAAGTAAGTCATGTCTCCACACCAAGTATATTCTGATCAATGATTGGTATCAGCAATATCTAACTTGATTTCTGTATGAATACAGAAACTACAATTTATGTAAAACTAAAATATTATTATTATTATTTATTTATCTATTTTGTTATTTATTGATATATATATATATATATATATATATATATATATATATATATATATATATTTTTTTTTTTTTTTTTTTTTTTTTTTTTTTCTTTGCATATAAAAGACAATTTTGATGTTTTTGTTCGTGTGATTTTGAGGTGTACAAAGCCTGAATTAAAGCGTAAGTTAGTTGGGTATATAGTTTCCTCCCTAGACCTCCATCAAACTTATAAACACACCCATTAAATCCCCCTTGTAGATTAATTTGTACGGTACATTTTTCGGTAGAAAAATTTCCGGCTTCGGTTCTTCCAAAATTACAGGCTCACTATCGTTCACCAGGAAATATATCGACACCTAAATAGTACGAAAGGTCTTAATATTGACAAAGAAATGGGGCGAAAGGTAATAAAATAGACAAATTAATGGGATCTTAAAATCTGAAAACTAATGGGGCTAAACATGAGGGAGAAGGGAACCTAGAAAACGAACCCCTTAGTTGGATGTATAGGTGACATAATCTTGTCTGAGAGTCACTACAGAGGCGCCATGTTCTTCTACTCACAGAAGCCATATCAACAACTTAACGAGATTTCACTCCAACGCTTACTTCGGCAATTTTTCACCAGCAACTTCTATCTGGTAGCAATTTTGGGCCTGTCTTCCACTGGTATCGGAAACTAGACTTGTGATAAATGGCTACCGTTAGTGATATCCCATTAAAAGTATAATTAAGAAACCGTAGACCAGAAATGCCGAGACAAAAGAGGATGCCGAAATATGTACTTTGTGAACCCGCCGAAAGCTCGTAATTTCTGAGGCTTCACAATCCACTAGGCTTGACGGGACATAATCACATATTTACTATAGCAACGCGCGATTTACTAGCCTCTTAAACGCATTCTAAAACCTTCTGTGACTATTTAACACAACCCACAAGCAAACCAAGTCACAAATTCGTAGCTAATCATAGAAAAATCGTAATTTGTTTATGTTTATCATTAGCCTCCTAAGATAGCCGAAGCCGTGTATGTGTCACCAACCTCGGACCCGAGATTTGTTCCACCAATGGCAGGCCGGGATTATGTTGAGGGGCGGGGATATGGTGTGTGTGTGTGTGTGTGTGTGTTGGGGAGGGAGGGGGGGAGGGAGATTACTTTGCTTACAAAATCTCTCACTCACTCTCTCGTTATATATAAATATATATATATATATACCCGGTATATATATATATATATATATATATATATATATATATATATATATATATATATATATATATATATATATATATATATATATATATATATATTTATTTATTTTTATATATTTTGTTCTATGTGTATGAAGGCGACAAAAAGGCAGGCTGTCTGTAACGAGTGTCTTCCCCAAAGCCAAAAGAGTGACATAGAACTAAATTCAAGGGAGATTAGGATAAAAAATGTCTGGACATACAAAGTTTAAAGCAGTCAAGTCATAGGATGAAGGAAAGATTGATTGAAGGAGAGAGTTCCAGAGAAAAATTGGGTCTTGGAGGCATTGAAAGCCAACACATTAACTACTGTGCGTCTTTTTCAGCAGAGTATGAATGAGAGGGGCAGGGAGCTAGGAATCCTCCTCTTGTAAAATGTTCATACTCAGTGAGACAAAAAGGGGCGAGGGAACACGAAAGTGGTCCCGGACCCTGCGAATAGGAACATTAAATATGGTTTCTGTTTGGGCTCTGTCTCGTGTCGGCCACCCCCAGCAATGGAGTATGTGTCTGGGTATATTATACATGAATGTAAAACATGACATAATATTAATGAATACGTGTTTCTTTCCCAGAGTGTGATGGCGGTATGCGGGTATCCGGGAGAGGTATGGGGGGCGGTGGTGGTGGTGGTGGCGTAGGGGGCAGTATGCCCCCCTGGACCCTACCCCCTGCTCTCCTAGCCTACCCCTACTCCTCCACCATCATGAGGTCCTACTCGGCGGCCACCCTCGGATCTCTCTGGAACTCCAACAACTCCAGGTCGCCCGAGAGACAGTATTCAAGTGAGTTTTTTGTTTGTGTTTTTTTTTTTTTTTTTTTTTTTTTTAATGTATCAATTTATTCATATAGTTCAGTTTCCTCGCTAGGCATCCATCAAGCTTTAAAAAACACTCCCTCGACCCCCTTTCAAGATAAATGTGTACATTTTTCGGTAGAAAATGTCCTTCCTTCTAAAATTACAGGCTTGCTATCGCTCGCCAGGAAAAAATCGACACCTAAATGGCACGAAAGGTCTTAATATTAACAAAGAAATGAGGCGAAAGGTCTCAAAATCGCCAAACTAACGGAGCGAACTTCTTAAAATATCAAAACTAATATGCTAATCATGAGGGAGAATGGGGTCCAGAAAAAGCGAATAGCCTACCTCCCTCTTAAGAATTTCTACAACGGATTACTCTGCAATTTTTTTCACACCTACACAGAGTAATCCAGCTAGCTCTCACAAACACCTCATATTAGTTTAATTATACTGAACAAGCTCGTAAAAAAAGCTGTATAAATTATGATAGCCAGAATAAATTGTCCAAACTATTTTTTCCTGGCGAGCAATAGCGAGCCAGCATTTTATGGATAAGTCCGGCTTCGCCGGAGAAATTTTTCTATCGAAAAATGTACAAATTTAGCCACCTGTCTAACTCATTATCCAAAATTATAGCCAGAATAAACTGTCCAAACTCGTCATGATCTTCAAGGGGCTAATTTGGTCATATATTTTCCCCGCAGCCATCCACATGTCTCCCTCCCCCGAGAAGCGAGACGAACCCCTGAACCTGTCTCTCAAGAGCAGCTCCCGATCCACCAAGGCTAACATCTGGTCCCCCGCCTCGGCCCTGGAGCAAGAGGAGAAGGAGGAGTCCCTACCCTCACCCACAGGTCGCCTCAGCCCCATGGATTCCAGTGACTGTGAGGCCATTCCACTGACCCATGATGACCCTCTGCGTGACCCCCATGCCTCCACCCTTGACCCACTAAGCCTCAGATTGGGCCTCCGTCAGTATGCAGATTTCGTTGTAAACCTACAGGGTCTTGCGACCCGCGATAAAGATGGCGAGAGTACCTCTGGGAAGAAAGACGATGGCCTCCCGCCCCCATGGTGCCCCGGGGTATGGCCCTGGGCACCTGTATACCGCGGGACAGAGGTGTTTACTTGTCAACAATGCTCCAAGAACTTCCCCTCCCCCCTCAGCCTGGACATCCACATAAAGCGAGCCCACTCCCCGCTATCCAAGCCCTACGAGCCCTACCCCCAGGAGACCTACAAGACCACCACGCCACAGCCAGTTCTATCCAACATCACGTCAGTCAGAACAGAAAAAACTTTCCAGGTTGGTACTTATATGCTTAAAAAATACTAAGAACGTTTACAGTGATCTATAAAAGAATTTAAGCATACGTAATTTAAACTAATCATTAAAAACCCATTCATATCTGATAAAATTATTTTTTAGACAAATAAAAATGAGTTTATTTTGTAAGAAATAAATCCTTGATTACTTACGTCTAGGATAATTGTTAGAATCTTTTAGTCTGTTTAAAAGTTTAGTTATGACATTTGTATTACAAACATTGCAAGTCAGGTGGATCACATGCTTGCTTTTATTAATTTCTTTGGAAGGTGTTTGGTGTTGGAGTGAAATTGATAAAAAATAGACTACCCAGCTTTATAAATCTCGGGTATTTAGTGAGTTGGGCCTCTAATTAAGCCTTATAATTAGGGTTGCGTGTGAGAGGGATCTGCCTTGTGTGGACCAATCCGTTTTCTGTAGACTCCCATTTTCTTATGTATTTATCCTAGTTTCTCTCCTTTTCTCTCTTTCTCTGGCTTGTGAAAAAATATAATAATTGTATCCATTCGGTCCCATTCAGCCTACTGTTTTAAGAAGTTTATCCCCATCCAGGTGTCTATTTCTTCCTGGCAAGCGATAGCGTGTGATACCAGCTTTAATTCTGGCTTCTCCCCCCTCAGTGTAAGCAGTGTGGGAAATGTTTCAAGCGATCCTCCACCCTCTCCACCCACCTCCTGATCCACTCTGACACCCGACCCTACCCCTGCCAGTACTGCGGCAAGCGCTTCCACCAGAAGTCTGATATGAAGAAACATACTTACATCCACACCGGTAAGTTGTTGGGTAAGCCCGAAAGGGAGTAGTTGGAAAAAATAATAAATCAAATAAAACACACACACACACACACATTCACAATATTCAATGAAACACATACATCCATACCATCCAATGAAACATACATATCTATATTGAATTGGGTTCTTCATCACTATTTATAAATGTTATATATTTATTTGTATTTTGTATTTATTTATTTATTTATGTATTTATTTATTTTTTGGGGGGGAACTTGTTACAGGTAGCTTTACCTATTGTCTCCTTCATACACATGAAAAAAAAATCATATAGACGAATCTACTACATTTAAGCGTGGATCTTACACAGGAAATAAATCCGTCGGTACTAAACGTCCGCCCTCTTCACCAGCCCCTCCTTTTACACCTTCGCAAGTGAATCAAATTACACCCTGATCATTTATTAACTACAAGTATTCAGAGTTCAATGGACGCCTTTATGCTTTATGGATTGGCTCGATAAAATCCGGAGGGCGAGGTGGAAGAGATGTTGTCACGGGCAGCCGTTACAAAGGCTTGGTGTGTGTGTGTGGATCCCCCGGCGGCACCCACTTGATTTATGCCAACCTACTTATGATCACTCCTACTTGACGAGACAGAATAAGGGGCATGGGAACCCGAAAGTAGTCCCGGTCCCTAAGAATTGGAACTTTTGAAGGTTTCTATTCAGGCTGTGTCTCAGGTCGGCCACCCCATGTGCCTGCATATATACCGGTACATACATACATATATACTTATTATCACTCATACATAAGAAGCTGTCTAGCTGCGGTTGCGTGTGGACGTTCTCTGTATATAATAATCCAGCACGTCTTTGGTTTTCTGTGGTGGCACTTTCGTCGGCTCTGGTGGTTCTGTGACCCTTCCTCCACACTGCCCTGCTTTGACGTTGTCATCATCTGCTTCTGGAACCTGTGGCATCTTTTATCCTCTCTTGTTAACCCTCTCGCTATCCTGAGGACTCGGGGGTTGCCGTTTAGCACTCAGAAATAGTTATCTCAATCTCGTAATTACCTCTCCAAAATTAATTTTCTGCCCAAAGCTAACTCAAAGACAACTGCAGAGGTTAAAGTAACTACACCAAAGGTTTCTAAACACCCCTGATAGTCACACAGGCTTTTAAATATCCCAGAAAGGGCGCAAATCGCGTCCTGTTCGTGAAAGGGTTAAGAGGGGAGAAAGGGTGTTGGAGAGTGTAGTATACCGCTGTTTAGAAGTGGGTTACGTTCCATAAAGTCCCCATCCCCGCCCGCCTTTTCATGGTAACGAACCTGATAAATGGTCCTGGCATTCCGCCCCAAGACCGCCTCTTGAAAGCGTAATTGTGCACGATGGAAATGTCAATATCGAGTTACGGGGGTTGGCGGAGGTACGAACTTTAGCGCACCGGACAACTACATAATAGGCTACTACTAATAATAATAACAAGGATAATAATAATAAAACATAATTACACAATCTCAACTATAGGTAGTGCCAACACTGTAAAAAAAAAATCTGTAAAATTTACAGAGAATATCTGGCAATTAGGCTACCAAACATTCTCTGTACAATTTACAGCATTCTGTATATTCATTTACAAAAATACACTGGAATTTACAGACTGACTTGTAATTTTTTAGATATAATCTGTTCATTTGTACAGAAAGTCTTGTAAAAATTACAAAATTATCTGTAAAAAAATTACAGAATATATCTGCTAAATTTACATTTCAAATGTATAATTAACAGTGTTACTGTCAAAGTTTTTACAGAATCATGTAAATTATACAGATAATGTTTGGCAGCCTAATTGCCAGAAATTGTTCCGTAAATTTTACAGAATCTTGTATTGTTACTTATATTTTGTCATTCTTGGTAACCTTACCAAAGCAAGATATGTTAGAATGAACACACACACCGTATATGTATATATATATATATATATATACTGTATATATATACTTTTCACTAAAATACCGGTATGGAAGGGGTACCTGAGTGGTCATAAAAATGGACTTGTGAAACGGAAAATCCACACTATGCATTACCGGGACATTTGATGTAGGCTATACTTTACCAACAGTAATATTTCTTACATAAATACAATAGGCTTATATCTGCAACACACAAAGAAATAACATCATATAATCATAATTGGTATTTAAAATTTACCAACATTGTTTATTATAACCTAGCTTTGGTGAGGTTATACTGCGTATAACCCGTTACCCATTCAAATCCCACCCCACCCTTAGTTAGTTAGGCTAGGCTACGTTAAACACCGTGAGTTGTTTGATATAATATATAACACCTTACCTTGTGTCATGCAAAGGCTGTTGTCTACTAATATAGCAGAACCAAATTCTGATTATGGTAGCCTGTTACGACCGTAAACATTGCCTAAAACCCAGCTAGGCAGCAACCGTGAAAGTATTTGGTTACACATTATAGACATGTACAATTTTATACATTGTCAGAAACTAACTAACTTGCACTGTCATTCATTCAATATCCAATTAAATATCTATAGGCTAGGGTTGCTTACTTCGGCTATACCGGTACCTGTTGGAAAATATACACAAGATACTGTACTGTACATTACTAGGCTACTACTGTTTTAGCCTAGCATTAAACAAAAATAAGTATACAAGCTATATAATCGAGTGAGTTGCCTCGGCACATAGAAGCATATGAAGGCAATTCATTCACGTCCACGCCCTCTCAGGGATTACAACGTCTGGCAATTAGATAGACTATATAGATATTTAATCATAATATGGTAGGATAGATCTTTTAGTTTTCTACCAAACGTTAAGCAATTGTATTCAGCTGATGAAATTAAACTGGCCAAGGGTATGTAAATAGGCTAAGAAAAACTTTTCCAGAAACACATAGGCCTACCCATACGGTAGCTATTTTTGTAACTAGGCTACTTTTCTTAAAGCTAGAAGTGTTTACTCAGTTTAAGAAAGAGCTCTCGTATTCCCGGCATTAGTCTATATCTTATTACAAATGTAAATGTGCATACAATATTGCCAACAAGGGCTCAACAACTTATAGTTTCTTACCAGTTACGACATTCCACAGCAAGAGATAGGGGCGGCCCAGCAAATCACGCTGTTTATTGTCCGTTACATATCTCCTGGCGATAATACTGAGCATTTCCACAGCCCATCACGGTTAATAAGGTTGTTGTAATAATTGTGGTAAGGAATTATATGTGTGGAGTTGGAAATTAGCAAAATTATCACACGAAAATACAGCCTGCCAGAAGCAAGGCCTACTCTGCTCAAACTTCTCAAAGCGGTTTTCCCGCCTAAAAGTCAAGCGACTCACAGCTCGTATAAAAATCGCCACACATATAGTTTATTGATACAACACCTATATTTTGTCAAAATGAATGCCAATTATTTATATAGAAGGTTCATGAAATATAACCTGAAAAAGATGCTTGAAAAGTTTGATATATAGATGAAGGTAATAGAAGTATCCGGCAACTTTAGTGATCAATTATTGACTCGTTTTCTAGATACATTGCAAGGGTATAAATTGAATTTGACCATTATATAAACAAATATTAAGTATTTAGTGAACTTAATATATATCAGTGTATAGGCTGCTACAGTTCATACAGAACAATTATGGTATATAGTCAGTATTTCTTTAGTTATTCAACACCATTTGTTTTAGTCAATGCCTGTAATAGATATTATCTGTATTTTAAGTTTACTGTGAATTTTCTGTTGATAAATACAGAGAAAAACATGTAAAAATAAATATTTTTTACAGTGAACGAACTTGACAATAATCTAGACCCCTTAACTTCTTATAACTCGAAATTAATTAACGCAATCGGGCTGACGTTTCTATCATTTAGGAAGAGTCCACCAGGAAATAGGTGTGGATATTTAGTCAGTTTGATCTAGGCCGTTTTGAGTTACAGCGAGGTCAGGGATCAATATTATTGTCAATTTCGTTGGCGCTACCTATACTCTTTTCATCTGACGATAAATTGAATCCCTTAGCAGCTAATTTGTCGATACTTAATGGAAAAAATATATGAAACTACTATGTCTCTGCACCATATTAAGACCAAGTTTATATATTTAGCACTATATTTCACTACAAAATCTTCAAAACAACCGAGAACGTTTGGTGGGAACTTTGTAATTTACCGGAGAAAAGAAACAGACTAGCCTATACACCCTCCGAATAACATAGGTCCTTCTGAAACTGCATATAATCGTCTAACTTTAGCCAGAATGAAAGTTAAAAAGATGGCATGGTGCTGAAGGGGTTAACCATTGGATTTCAACTAGTGCCTATACCCTGTTTATTTTCAACTGACGGTAAATTGCAAAGTTCCCATCAAGATTTATCAGTTATTTTGAAGATTTTGTAGTGGAATATGATACCTAACCTAACCTAACCTATTATACAGTATATAAACTTGGTCTCAATATGATGCAGACATAGTGGTTTCATATTTTGTCATTAAGGAGGGGCGTCGACTGACTGGGGACAGAGATGCATGGGGGCGTTTCGTTCGTGGCCACCCCTTCGCGGATCACGGTGTCAAACCAGAGCAATTTTGTTAGAAGACTTGAATGATTAGCCTATGTGAAGAAATACAAGCAATTTAACATGAAATAACATGTTTTTGGTCATTTCATCACTTTCAAAGATATAATGTGAACTATAAACCACAATTCTATCTCTATATATATGATAATAAAGACAAAAAATAACGTACTCTGTTATTAATACAAACACACACCATCCCACCCACAGTAACTCCGAGTCTACCTGCAATTAAAACTTTGCCCTCAAAATTCAGCCAATATCGGCAGGAGTCGCCTTCATTGCAACTTGGGCCCCGAACTTGAGCGGTTTGGTCTGGGTGGTAGTTTTCACCTCGTCATCGTGAATAGACTATACTGATGCCCAGGACGTGCAACAGTCACATAAAATAATTGTGCGTGAGCCAGAATAGCCTATGACAGTTCCTTAGGTTACACACATCTTACTAATATAGACAAATTACACATTACACACCTATTTACCCTAGGCTACACGTTTCACCTACAGTATATCCCATATAATATAGCCTAGATTACACACATAGGCCCTAGTAGGCTACTGGTTTAGCCTAATTACACCTCGTACCGGTAGGCCTATAGGCTAGGCTATATTAAGGCCTAAATTACACATCTTACCTACATAGCCCAGATTACACAAATCGCACTGGTATAGGCCTAGCCTAATTACACATCGCACGGTATTAAGCTTCGATTACATACATCGTATTGGTATAGCCTAATTACACATCGTACCTGTATATATTAAGGCCTAAATTACACATCTTACCTACATAGCCTACATTACACATATCATACAGTAGCCTAGATTACACATACCGGTAGGCTATTTTACCTGTAGGCCTATAGCATATATTACTCACATCGTACATGTATAGCATAGAGTACACAGGCCTATCGTAGCTTAGCTTTAAAGGTTTGAGTTAGTGTAATAATATTTATGCTTGCGACTGTACATTGTTCATGTGGTCTTTAATAGCCTAATAAGAATACATATAAATAGCCCGAAAAGTTTGTTGTCCGTGTCAATCATCCGTAGGCTACTAATCTAGGCTAGCCTACTAGGTTGCATTTCATCTGACGGTGCCAACTTACATAATTAACAATAGATTTCGCTACAAAAACTGCATAATAGCGAAGTAATCAAACTGAAGACATGGCAATTTACCGTCAGCAGGAAAACAAATACGAAAACATAGTAAACAAATTTAAATCGCCAGGCAAGTTCACCAACCTTGTCCACGTGTTGCCTCCAAGGCATTATCTCTTGCATCAACTGATGCTCATCGTTAGCCCAGCCACTTGCAATCTTCAGAAAACGCTGCAGACACTTTATTCTTCTTGTACACACACGAATCCGTCGGTATAGATGTAAACAGCCGGAATATACTCGAATTTCACACGCGCACTGTCAAAATGTACTGCCCCCGAGGGCGTCCGCGTGAGAGGGAGGGGTTCAGAGGTGCATTGCTGTTGCCGACTTGTTTAATCCTGGACCGTGTTTGGCTCGTAATTAACTTTCTATTACTAAAATGCGTTATCTAGTGCTACATACGATGAGAGATTATAGTTCTGAAGCGATAATTAATGTAACTTTGATAAAGAACACAACGGTATTGGCATAACATTAATATTCGATGTGGTACCGCGGTCAAGTTGCATTATAAAACAAACAAGGCGAGGTCCAAGTAGTGTTGCCAGTTTAGCTACCGCTAATCCAAAGGTATTTAATTCGATCTTGACGGCAATTTATTACACCCAGCGACATTAATTCTAGCGATATCCTGGAGATTTTAGCAATGTTGAACGATAGTATTACGATTGTAGCATTATTCTAGAGACTTTTTGGCATTCAATTACTATCTAGCGACCGTCTAGCGATGTTTGAGAACGGATCTAGCGGTAGCTTGCTTCGATTTAGTAACCCTGCATGCGGATCACCCCCCCCCCCCCCAGATATTGTGGACTTTTAATGGTTTGTTGGTTTCAATTACCATGCAGTATAATCCAAAGTACCAGTAAAACTATGTAACATGACAATTAATGTGGGCTGGAAGTTAATATAATGCTGAACTTAGCCTTTCTTCACCCTTATCTAGCGAGGGGGGGGGGGGGGGGGGTTGGCTATTTTGGGCATATTCAGGCCCTCCTGAATGATCAATCAAGTATTTGCATGAAAAGAAATTTATTCAGCAAAAAAATAGGCGCAAAAAAGCTTCAAAATGAGACCAGAACCAGCTATGTAGCACTCGTCGTTCTCACGCAGTGGTAGGCTACCACTAACATGGGAGTTTAGCGTATAGCGGCATATTTTTTCCCGCTACGCTCACTACTGGCAACACTGCCGGCCTCTCGAGAACAGAGGGAGCGTGAGTCAGTGGGCGGCGGTAAGCCCTGGGTGTCGGACGTGTGGCCTACTGCGCTCCTGGCCATTTGCACTCGATTTTAACCCTTTAAAAGCCTTAATATTGCTCCTAACTTGCTGCATATTGGAGCCCGACTTAAGGCAGGCCCCGCCAGTTAAGGGTTAAGTATCGAGACGTTAGCTGCTAAGGGCTTCAATTTACCGCCAGATTAAATGAAACAGAGTATAGTTAACCAATAGACATCAACCAATGCCAAGTATGCGCAAATTTAATCTCCTAATTTAACTCAACCTAACCTACCTAAAAAACACTTGTTGCTTTGCACTGGCCAAGATCGCTGAATCATAGGCCTATCTTAGCAAGCACCATACAATATTTGCTGCAGTGAATTGACCACTTGCGAGTTTCAGGTTATAAAGAAGTTAGAGCCGTAAACATCGATATTAAACAGAAATGCAATATTAATGTAGGCTTCTGATGGATAAAAAGTATGTTGAATTGAGTTTTATGTAGCTATAAATGTACTACAACCGTATTTTAGCTGTAAATTCTATTAAATATCGATGTTTACAGCACCAACTTCCTTATAGCCTGAAACTCGCAACTCGGCAATTGATCATGTGAAAATATAGTGTAACCATTGACGACTGACAGCATTCACGTTTATCATATAAGAAATGTTCAATAACCCATCCTCCATTGAATGAGAATAATATATAATTTTTGGAACAGTCGCCTAAATAAGTAATGCCGCGGCACCAAGTATATTTCGATCAATAATTGGTATCAGCAATGTCTATAACATTATTTATTCGCTTCGAGTGAGATATACAAACATGTTCCTACACTTACAAGCTCTATTCAACATCTGACCGACATTAATACAGCACACAGCGAGCAAAACGTAATGACAGCGGAGACATGACTTATTTGGCCAACCGTACGTCCTATGTAACTCCACCCCCAATAGCTTTACTCGAGGATTGTATAAGAAAGAAATAATCGATATGCCTATTTATATTTCGTATTACAGTATACCTTAACCCCCCCCCCCACCCTTTAATATGTAGAGGAGAACCCCTTTATATGTGAAACTTATCCCTACTTTTATTTTTATCGTTTGTACCATTGGTTGATATTTTCTTTTGCAAGATAGCAGCCCATAGTGTTTAAATCATCCTTTGTGTTGCAGTGTAGGTCCTATACATATAATACTTAATGTTTCTGTCTTTTGTAATCAAGGGACTGGAGTTCTCGAACAGGGGCTCCAGTCCTAACACATTTCTTGGCGTACAGTGTGCTGGCTTAATAATCCAGAAGGGTTGATAGCCCCTGAAGTCCTATTTTAACTAATTAACTAACTTTGTATTGCAGGAGAGAAGCCCCACAAGTGTGTCGTGTGCGGGAAAGCGTTCAGCCAGTCCTCCAACCTCATCACTCATATGAGGAAACACACAGGCTACAAACCCTTCGCCTGCGGCCTCTGCGAGAAGGCCTTCCAGCGCAAGGTAGATCTCCGACGACACCGCGAGTCCGTCCATCCTAACTGCGACCACATCCCCCCACCACCACCCCAGCCCTTCCCCTCACACCACGACTACTCTCACCTCAACAGCAACATCCTCAACCACAACAACAATAATATTGAAAGCGAGAGGAACAATAATAATCACAACGATCATCACAACCTGAGCGTCATCTCCTCCGAGTCCCCCGACCCCATTACCAGCACCACGTTGTAGAGTTGGTTCCAAAAGAGGCTGTCGGTGTTAGGTCAGATCAGGTGAAGGTATGGAGGGATAAGCCTGTACAACGGCACCTCGTATCTATACTTTCCGAAGAGTGTTGAGATGAGAGAAGGGGTGTTGGAGAGATGGGAAGCTGTTGGAGTGGCTTTGTTGTGTGTGTTATTAGTCACATCAGGTGAAGGTATTGATGGATAAGCCTTTACAACGGCACCTCGTATCTACTTTCCGAAGTGTTGATATGAAATCAAATTCAATTGTCATAACGCATTTTGACAAAAGGAGTCACCTTTACTGAATTGAAAGAAGGAAATATTATCATAAATGACAAATGAAGTAATCGAAATGAAGATACGCTCCCTGAATATGTTTGTCTAAAATGTAGGCTACCACACACAGTAACAAGCTCAGTCACACTCCCTCCATTGAATGGTAATATACTAGGTATTGCTTTCCCAAAGGAAGTTAAGCAACAACAGATCTAGCGACCCCCCAATATATGAGAGCATCGGTCAGAGGGGAACCATTGATCATTGGTAGACTGTGAAGGGTCTATCACACTTTAGTCGGGGGTTTTCAGCTGACGTAAATTGAATCCCTTAGCAACCTATCGACAATAAATACGAATCTAATAATGCATCTTTGTCTTATTAAATACTGTATAATGTAAAATTTGGCAAATAAACAAACCATTACAAATCAAGTTTTAACAATTAACAACGTATCTAACTTTAAAATCTTCATAATGACTAAGTAATCTAGATAGGAACTTTGCAATTTACCATCAGCTGGGAAAAAAATGACTAAAGGCTTAATTGACTTTCATTGATCTGAATGTGTACTTCTACGTTGACACCAACATTGTGGCAGTAATGCTGGATAAAGGGAAGAGTTCTTGGGATACATTTGCAAGAGACTGGAGTTATTCTTGACTTACAGTGTGCTGACTTAATAATCCAATAGCCTCTGAAGTCTTATTTTAACTAATATATTTGCAACGAACCAGGAACTCAAACCTTTATTCGCTACTTGCCGAGTTAATCTTAAGATATACCAAAATATACAGTATGTATAGCAACGTGGAAAAACTCTATTGTCAAACGAAATGACGTACAAAGAATCGAACTCTGAAGACAATAATTATATGATGCATGTGTGTTAAATAACTTTGAATATACTGCATACATATTCAGTATAATATGTGTTTTGCATACATATAGTCTATATATGTGTGTTCTAGTGCACTTAATAATTTATGTCTCTGTAACCAAAGTGAAAAATGTGTGAAATTATGATTAACCTAGATATAGCGAGGAAGATACAGTACAGTTGCTAACACATGAACCTGGTCTAAGTGCTGTGAAGGAGTCATAGATGGCAAAGTTCTCAGTGTTTTATTTTGCTCCCTAGATCTTCCCTTAACCCGTACAATCCCAGCGACGGCTGCCAGCCGACAGTAGATAAATCACTCCCCAGTCCCAGCAGTAATATAGTCCTTGTACCAGGCAGTGGCTGGTACCATGACTTGTAAACACTGTTCTAAGGAATTGGCAACACTTCTTAGGTTGGCTGCAAGCTTCCACAGGCTGTCTGGGTCAGTGTTTCCTCAACTTTTGAGGTGGGAGGTTGTTATATCTTGCCTCTGAAGCCATTTTGGCCACTTTGCTTGGTACTGGGGGGTACATTTATGGTAGTACACTATGGTACAGTAGGGGTTAACCCACTATGGTGATTGAATACATATAAACTTTTCCTAGCATGGACCAGGTTCATGTGTGGTCAACTGTGCGTCAGAAATTCGTATAGTTGACAGTGAAAGACAACTTACATACATATAGTAGTTTTAATGTTTACTGAACAGAAAGATATCAGTATTTACAAGATAAGTATTATTAATGGTGAAAATGTGAATATATAATTGCGTCTGAAACTGATGATATTGCTAGTAGAAGATAATTACACCCCTTCACCATCATTACGTAATTGTCATCCTATTCTGGCTACCATTAGACGATTTTCTTTAGTTTATAATCTACCCCTAGGACTAGCCTACATTACGCAATTTTCATCCTATTCTGGTTACCATTAAACGATTTTCTTTAGTTTGTAATCTACCTATACGAATCGAATGGGTAAATACGATCTCAATAAACCCTTCTATACTGGCGACTTCCTCTTCACTTTATTTTGGCTACTATTAGACGATTTCATTCAGCTTAGGAAGGACGTCTACCAATTAAAAAGCTACAGACTATCTCAATTAATCCTTTTAGCTGACATATATCCTTCCTAAGCTTCATGAAATCGTCTAAATGCAGCTGAAATCAAATACAAAAGACGTTGCCAGTACAGATGGGGTTAAACCCTCTTAGTAACACAGGACCATCTTAAACTGTATAAAATCATCTAATATTAGTCAGAATCCCAGGTGTTTAGGCGTCATGGTGCTGAAGGGGTTAAGGGGTGATTCCTGAGGTACAAACTCCAGTATTAACTATAAGGCAGCCCAATAAAAGATTCAAGTCTTAAACTTCTGAGAACCAGGTCATGAAACTAGAGCCACGTATATATATATATATATATACAGTATATATATATATATATATATATATATATATACAGTATATATATATATATATATATATATATATATATATATATATATAAACGATTTTATACAGCTTAGGAAGGACCTCAGGCAATAATATGGCTTCAAACTATCTCAACCAACCCTTTTAACTACAGCAGATCCTTCCCAAGCTGCATAATATCGTCTAAACATAGCTAGAATATAATATAACACACGTCGCTGGTACTCAAAGGGTTAAGTCATCCAAGCACTGTCCACACTACAATACCCCAGAGAATAAAGAAGCAGCAGCAGAGATGTGGCTGTTTGGAACGCTAAGGTGGCCTATCGCTTGTTCCGCATGTTCCGCAGTTATAGGGACTAGTCAGATATCGGGCTGTTCCTTTAAACATCGTAAAAGCTTTCCCTACGACCTTTCCCGACCCAGATTGACCCTTATACAGATAAACGATAAGGGTCAATCTAAAGGTCGTACGGAAAGCTTTTATGATGTTTAAAGGAACGGCCCATAGCATCGAACCAAAGTAAATTGTAAGTCATTTCCTATTTATTCCTTGACAAAATAAAGAGTGATGTGTATTATAATTAGGTAATGTTATTGTTCTTCCCTCCCTAACACAATGTCGTAAGCCCAGACTAAAGGCATACACAGAGGTAATAATTTTGATCCGCCGATAGCTCTAGATCTGGACACTCAGAGCAGTTGTTATTGTTGTTGTTGTTCCCCAGGCTGTCTGACCGAACAGCCCCAAGGTCCCGAGCGCCCCACAGAACCCTCTCAGCTTTACCACTAAGAAAGCCCAGGTGACCAAAGCCGCTCTCAGGCAAGGGGCTGAGGAGGGTGCGGAAACACCCGGGACACCAAAGCCCCACCCAGGGCTTTGAGGGGCAAAGGAAAAATGTGACGCTTTGGCTCGCAGTCTAGTAGAGAGGTCAATCCACGGAAGAGACGCCGCCACTTGAAATCTAGAAAATATACTGTATATGTAAAAGGAACAGTCAGAGTAAGCTATGGATGGTATATGACTGTCGTAAGAAAATACTACGTTGTAAGAGCATTGAGTATTCAGGTCCTAGTCAAGAATTGTTATAAGAAACGTAAATGATAGCAACTTTCCATCAGAACTTTTGTTTTCCCTACTAAAGGTGTAATATAATGTAAAGTTCCTCTGTGTATTCCTCTACTCTGACATAATATATTACCTGGAAATATTTCATTATTAGCATTGCTAGTACTGCAAATTATAGTGGAATATTCTGTACATTCCGCCACAAAGTATTTAATGCACCAATTCAGTCCGTCCACAGAATAAACACTAATTAATGTTATACCTGTAAAACATAACAATTTTCATGTGAGTATTACATATTGTAATTAAATATTGTGTACATAGATACCTGTATATGTACCTAGGTTATGTGCCTTGGTGTTCACATAGTGCCTTTGTACTACCTATATACTTCTACGTGGGTCAGACGGAGCGTGGGTGTGGTGTCCCGAGTTTGAATCCCGGAAGGATCATATACTTTCATTAATTTATTCAAGTTAGTTAGTTAAGTAGAGCAGATTAACCAGACCACTGAGCTCCATACAGAACTCTCATAGGTCTGGATTAGATCAGATTACTGAAAGGAGCTTAAGGTGACGCAAAAAACGGACGATGGGGGAGAAGGAAAAGGACGGAGAATCAGATAAAAGGTTAGCGAATGATTTAGCATAAAAAACAAGCTGTACGCAGATGGGCAGTCAAAGACGTGGCGGACAGTGAGAGGGGAATGACAGGAGGAGCAGGTAGGGGGCGGAGTTCGGGGAGTGGACATTTATTCAAGTACACTCGACCAAGAAACAATCTTTACACTGGTGAGCTGTAAATAATCTAGTGTGAACGGAAAGAATCGGGTGAAACATACGTCTGTGAGGTATTATCATAAGATTTCGACCCACTTCCAGAATGTTTAGAGCGTTAGTGTAAAGATTGTTTTTTGGTCGAGTGTACATTGGGTTTTGTAAAATTGTAATGGAGGATTAATGTTAAGAACGGGGTGTTCCTTAATTGTCTTAACCCTTTAACGATCCAATACACATTTCTTTTCTGTTTTCCAGCTATTATTAGACAAATTTATTCAGATTAGGAAGGGTAATTATGGAAGTGCAAGGGTTAATTGAGACAATATTTACCCTTATAATGCCCACCGATCCTTCTTAAACTGTATCAAATATTCTAATGATAGCCAGAATATACTGTCAGTGTCTTAGTGATGCCCCCAAGCCCAATCATGCCTTCTTCTGGCTATTTTTACGACGATTATTACAGCTTAGGAAGGACGTGTGAGAGTCAAACAGTTACTACAACCATATTTTATACGTTTGCAAATCCTTCCTAATCTGGACACAATGGTCTAAGATTTGCCAGGTTACACGTAAGAAGACCCCATTGTATTGAAAGGGTTAAGCTGGTATCACACGAGAGCTTTTTCCTCAACACTGGTCTGGCAGCTTATGAGGTAAACATTTAATATTCCTCGGTTACCTAAATTCATCAAGCATCAGTCTAGTTTCCGACACCAGTGCAAAATATTCCAGAAATGTTGCCAGAAAAATGTTGACTATAAAAGCTCCCGTGTGATACTGGCTTTATATTCCGTTAATAATCTCCCTTTAGTTTAGTTACCCCCATCAATTATTAAAGAAAACCTGAAATGTTGAAAGAAATTAAGTTTTAATATTTTGGTGACATGACCCAGCCAGGGCTCAAACCCAGGCCAATAGTGCAGCACTCCAACACCTTTAACCACTAGACAACTGAGGAGCTTTAAAGTAATTGCCAGAAATAAATATCGCTAGTGTGTCTCCGCCTCTCATCTCCGCGTTCTGACCCATGTATTCCTTATAACATAACTATACCCTGTTTGTTAGAGGGAGGCCAAAAAACCCGACACCAACTGCTCATAACTCCACATCGATTCCCTGGCTGACTCCTCCCCAATTGACCACTTGCGAGTTTCGTTCTATAAGAAAGTTGGAGCTGTAGACATCGATATTTAACAGAATTACCAGCTAAAATATGGTCTCGATACATTCATAAATACACACAACCCAATTCAACACCCATTTTATCCATCAAAAACCTACATTATTATTGTATTTCTATTTCATATCAATGTTTATGACTCCCACTTCCTTATAGCTTGAAACTTGTAAGTGGTCAATTGGTAGATATTTTTTTAGCTTGATTAGTCTATTGAAGTCCTTTTTGAGTTGTTGTTGTTGTCGTTCCCTAAGCTGCCTGGCCGAACAGCCCCGAGTCCCTAAGGATCGTGGCCATGGCCTTCCTTAGGGACTCGGGGCTGTTCGGCCAGGCAGCCTAGGGAACAACAACAACAACTCAAAAAGGACTTCCTTATGCTAATCGAGCTAATATTTCTACCACTTGATGAGGAGTCAGCCAGGGAATCGATGTGGAAGTTTTCAGCCCATTTGCTCTACCCCTTTATTGAGTTAAGCCGGTATCACACGAGCACTTTTTCCCTCAACATGTATCCACAACACTGGTCTGGCAGCTTATGAGATAAACATAAAATATTTCTTGATACCTAAATTCATCTATCATCAGTCTAGTGTCCGATACCAGTTCAAAATACTCCATAAATGTTGCCAGAAAAATGTTGATCATCGAATGTTGACTATAAAAGCTCTCGTGTTATACCGGCTTTACAGATAGGGGTTGTCAGGATTTCTGGCCAACCTACAATGAACGGACTATATATTATTATTATTATTATTATTATTATGAGAACAGGTGTAATGTGTTTGTGAATCATCGTTGTAACTTGTGACGTGGATATTGCGTTGGATGACGAGAAATTTAAGTGTTGATCGTTAAGGGGAGATGGGTCGGTTTTCTGGTCCCTTTTCTCCCTCGTGTTAAGCCAGGAAGTTGGTATAAATCAAACCACTGTCAAATGATAGGGGTATGAAAGAGGTAAATACAGTGTCCATAATAACACCTTGCAAACCATTCAAAACAAAGCCCTAAAAATCATCACAGGCTACATAGCTACTACACCTACAGATCACCTACGTCAAGAAACCAAAGTCCTCAAAGTCAATGACCATCTGGGCATGAGAGGCACTCAATTCCTGGCTGCAGCCTCCACAAACCAACACCACCCACTACACTACATGGCAGCACACCCACAGACACCAAGGAATATAAAAACAACACCCAACACACGGTATCACACACAAATGCTTCCAGAAGCACATCCATACACATACCTCTCGCCGTTCCATCCAATTACTCAACGACAACACACAGCTGCAGGCACGACCTCCCAAAATACATCCTTCCGAATATTCCCGTCCTCACGAGAACATAGTCCACCTGGCCAGGCTGAGATGTGGGCACCATCCAGCTCTTCCGAGACATCAGAAGAGACTGGATAGCTCCGTCATCGACTCCTGCCCAGGATGCAACACAGCACCCCATACTATTAAACACATCATAGAAGACTGCATTCCACACAATCACTTACGCCAACAACACAATCTACACTCCTTGAGAGCCCTGTGGGAAAGCCCGATGGTGGCCATAGCCTTCCTTAGGGACTCGGGGCTGTTCGGCCAGGCAGCTTAGGAAACGACAACAACAACATACATGATCTTATAGGCTTCTTTTATACCTCTCATTTTTGACAGGGCAGTTCTCTAGTTGGTTTATCTGCAATGTATGTGTTTATATAATTGTTTGGCTCAAATTTGTATATACAGTACAGTGTATTGCCAAAGACTATGTATGACTATAAATGTATGACTATAAATGTGCTGCTACGTATCGCTGTCACGTTTTTTGTATATGCACCTTTTGATAAGATAAAAACAGAAATATGAAACGCTTTGTAAACATATGACAGATTCTAATAAACGGAAATACCAAATGATGTTTTTTTGTATACTGTACATATCTCTGAATTATAGATTATAGTTTACTCTTTCAATATACTGTACCTTGGTTCATCTTAAAGGGGACATGGACCGTTTTTCTGGTCCCCCTTCTTCCTCATGCTTAGCCCCATAGTTTTCAGATTTTATGACGTTCGGCCCATTAGGTTGGCGATTTTAATACCTTTCGCCCCATTTCGTTGTCAATTTTAAGACCTTTTGTGGCATCTACGTGTCGATTTTTTCCTGGCGAGCGATAGCGAGCCTGTAATTTTAAGAATAACTGGCCTACGGCCGGTACATTCTTCTACCGAAAAATTTACAAATTTATCTTGAAAGGGGGTTTAGTTTAGTTTTTTCTAAGCTTGATAGAGGTCTAAGGAGGAAACTAAAAAATAAATGAATACATGAAATAATAGACCAAAAAAATGGCCACTAGCCCCTTAAGAGATTTTATTCTCACTTAATTTTGAATTATGTTGTTGTTGTTGCTGTTCCCCAAGCTGCCTGGCCGAACAGCCCCAAGGCCCCGAGCAATTCCAAGGCCATAACCAAGTGCCCCCACAGAACCCTCCCCGCCGACCACAATAAAGCCTGGGTGACCGAAGCCACTCCATGGCGGGGAGCTGAGGAGGGTGCGGAAACGCCCGGGAAACCAAAGCCCCACCCAGGGCCCTGTGCCCCTCAGCAATTATGAAGAGAAAGTTGAGGGGCAAGGGAAAAATGTGACGCTTTGGCTTCCAATCTTGGTAGATTGGGAGGTCAATCCACGGAAGAGACGCCGTCACTTGAGATCTAGAAAATATATAAGTTAAAGGAACAGTCAGAGTAAGCTATGGGTATGGCAGAGATCGCTCAGTTCTCACTCTGATAGACCAGCCCATCACCAATTTTCTGCACAGTTGTTGTTAACTTCAAGTACTGTACCACGATTTACCACAGGAGCAACTAATTCTGCTCCTGGACTAAATTTGGTGTTTTAATGCAAAGAATCACTGGCCAAAATGTGTTATTATATAATATGTAACACTTGCAAACTAAATAAACAAAGTAAATAAATAAATAATATACAAATAAAGTTATTAGTTTCCACATAATAATAATAATAATAATAATAATAATAATAATAATAATAAGCATGTTACTTATTTCTCACAAGTGCCAATTTTTCCGCAGAATTCACTGGTGCTCGAAAACCAAAACCAAACCAAAAACACAAACACGAATCGCTTAAATCAATGAAACACAAAACCTATACGCATCACCCAGCCACCAGCAATGGAAAATAGCCTACACCCTATAGCCCTCGATTTGATAAGTTCTTTTGCTTTTATATTGTATTGTCCCTGTTTGGTTTGCTATTTTGCAAGTTTCACATTATAATTGTCTAATATGAACACTAAATAAGTACCCTTATGTCTTCACTAAATTAATGCTAAGTTTTTTACCACCATGCACTCCCTGCTTAAGAGCTGGGCTAGGGTGGGTGACCTGATGATCAAGGACTTCAATGAACAGTGTCATATCATCACCAACCCACCAATTAACTTACAAATAAACCTAATTAATGAAACATGAATACATGTGGTACTCCATGGATTCGAACCAAGGATACTCACACCAAAATTACGCGCACTTAACCATAGATTACTAGACCGCGCTGTCCACCAACAGCACTGACGTCTGCCAATAACACACACTGGTTGGCCCGAGACGCGAGACTTTTTAGCTGGTGTTGGCCGACTTGAGACAGAGCCCGAACAGAAAAAAAAAAAAAAAACACACAAAAGCACACAAAAACAAAACTTAAATTCGCACACATCTAGGTCGCCCAGAAGACCCAGAGACCAGGGATCACCAAGTAATACACAAGAATTAAGATTAGCTAATCAGCATGGTTTTATTTGGTTAATCTTACTGCTTAGTATGTGTCCAGATTCAAGCTCAAATTATCCTTCTTCAGCTAATAATAAAATCATTAGCTTCCTTGATATTCTTCCGGTTGGTTGTTTTACACATTAAAAATATATTGTTACTATAGTCCATTCATTCTAGGCTGGGCAGAGATTGTAACCTCTAACCTCTGTAACTCAAAAAGGGCTACAGCAAATGAGCTGTAAATTTCCACACCTATTCCCTAGCCAAGTCTTCCTATTTGATAGAAACATTAGCTCAAGGCGTAGGGATGCGGCGACCCCAGCGACCACCACTTTGGTGGTGCAATCAGCTTCTGGAGCAGTGGACCACTGGTTCCTATCTTCAGAAAATTCCTGTGTTTGGTATGCTTCCACCCCACTGAGGTATATATAATAATAAAAAATTGGTGGAACTGTCATCCGGGTGAGGGACTGCTCTGGTTCTGCTCCTTCAGTGTTAAGGGCCATATAGGTTAATCCACGTAGTGAAAATGGCACTGTGGAGGCGTCTGGTAGCTTAGAGGCAGTTTCTGCCATGGCCATCCCTTTTGGGGCGTTTCCTCTGGAAGCAAGGCGTCAGACTGATGATGATGATGACATTAGCTCGATTATTCTAGTCCTTTTCGAGTTATGAGAAGTTAGGGGTTACGATTTCTGCCCAACCTATAATAAACGGACTATAGTGTGTTTATTCCCAGTTGATGGTAAATTGCTATGTTCTATTCTTGCTTCTTTAGCTATTACCAAGATTTTATAGCCAAATATGTTGTAAATTATGAAAACTTAGCGATAATATGATGCCGTGACAGACATAGCGGTATCATATTTTCCATTAACTGCTTCACTACCGAGCCGTCTATTCCATTGTATTCTGGCTATGATTAGACGGTATTATTTAGCTTAGGAAGGACATGAAGCAATTAAAAGGCTTCCAAAGTATCTCGAGTCACCCTTTTAACTACCACAGATCCTTCCTCAGCTATTGTATATATAAGCCTCTAAATATTTGTGAATTAATAAAAAAAAAGTCATGCTCGGTAATGATGGGGTTAAGAATTGAGAAATCAGATGCTAAGGGATTCAATTTGCCCTCATCTGGAAAAAAAAAAAAAAAAAAAAAAAAAAAAAACACACACACTATAGTCTTAATTCTTGGTTGGGCAGAAATCGTAACCCCTAACCTCTCATAACTCAAAAAGGACTAGAGTAATCGAGATAATATTTCTACCAAATAGGAAGACTTGGCTAGGGAATATGTGTGGAAATTGACGGCTCATTTGGTCTAGCCCTTTTTGAGTTACAGAGGTTAGAGGTTACAATTTGAGCTAGGAAATATGTGTATAAATTGACGGCTCATTTGGTCTAGCCCTTTTTGAGTTACAGAGGTTAGAGGTTACGATATGGGCTGGGGAATATGTGTATAAATTGATAGCTCATTTACTCTAGCCCTTTTTTTGAGTTACAGAGGTTAGAGAGGCTACGATTTCTGCCCAACCTAGAATGAACGGACTATAACAACTTTACACCAAGAGTCGAACACAACGAGAAACACATTAAAAAGAATCCACAACTATGTTTATTTCAATCAACTATAGTCTATTCATTAAGAGGAGTCTAGATATTGTGACCCTTAGCCTTATATAACTCAGTCAAGATTCTACTGGGTTTTTTTCCCATGAGTTTAACCAGACCACAGGGCTAGCCTTAGATAACGCTAAGGATTTATCGAGAATTGGTATCAGGGCTATATGATGTAAGCAGGCAGGAGTGAGATCAATTAGATGTCCTGAATGAGCGTAAAAGACGTTAGAAAACGAACAATTGGGTAAAGGAGAAGGTTGGTGAGTCCAACAAAATGTAAGAGTAAGACGTTATTTCCACGTAGCGATTTTGATCAGTTCTTTTGCCTTTACATTGTGTCTCCCCAGTTTTGGTTTGTTTATTTTGATAAGTTCTTTTGCCTTTACATTGTGTCTCCCCAGTTTTGGTTTGTTTATTTTGCAAGTCTTACATTATTATCCCTACCAAAGATAGGCGACGTGAGAGTGAATAACGCGGGCATTCAACAAGTAAATGGTGAACAGTGAATAACGCGGGCATTCAACAAGTAAATGGTGAACAGTGATGGGGACACAGCAAGGCTGATATTCTGGACTAAATCTTGTAAATAATTCTTGTTAACAATTCTTCCAAAATTCAGCCAGATTGCTCAAGTACTTTCCGAGTTACGATAGATTGAGGTATGGAGTTCTAGACTTGTCATTATGAACAGACTATAGTTATCGATGACATAACATTATAAATATAGAATCACAGAGTATATATATATAATATTATATATATATATATATAGTATGAACACCTTTAAGGAAATAATACTGAATAACAATTAATTTTTTGTTTTTGGTATAACGTTACCTATACACCAAACACTAAATCTAGTGAGCCAATTTAATGCCACAAAAACTATCACCTAGTGAAGTTTCTGAGCCTCTTTAGGTTTTTTATGCAAATATAACCATTGAAATTTAATGTATGCATGTATGTATGTTGGCCGACTCGAGACAGAGCCCGAACAGGGACAACACAACACCACATATACAAAAAAATAAAAAATAAATAAATAAATAAAAATAAATACAAAAAATAAAAAACATCTAGGTCGCCCGGGAGATGACCCAGAGACCCAGACCCATTTGGGGTCTCCAGCAAAAAATTCCCAGGTCCCAAACCTCCCGGAGAGGTTCCGGTCCCAGCAGGCAGACACGCAGCGAAGCTTTACCACCATAATGCCCGCCCACCTCACATCCAGGCATGACCCTTCATATACACCGGGTCCCCAGGCCAGGCGCCTGAAGGACTATTATCTATCCCAACTGGCGCCCGACTTCCTCTCCCAACGACCGCGTTATCACTCGTGTATTCACAAGCATTCCCCATTCATTCCTATTTATTACCACTTCTCTTGCCTGTTCTACAGTCATCTCTATCTTCCAACGCTTGCACTACACAACAAAAATGTTAGTCAGCTAACTTTCCTGAAGTGCCTATACAGTACATGATAAAAACTTGTAGTATCAACCTGGAAAGTGAGATAAGAATACTACACTGTGCATGATGACTTTGACAGGCCAGTGGTGGTGGTGTATAGGTAACGCCAGCAAACTTGACAATAATCTTGATCCCTGACCTCTCTGTAACTCAAAAGGGCCTAGAGCAAACTGGCTGTAAATTCCCACACCTATTTCCTGGTGGACTCTTCCCAAATGATAGAGACGTCAGCCCGCTTGCTTTCATTCATTTCCAGTTATAAAAAGTTTAGGGGTCAAGATTATTTTCAAGTTTGCTGGCGCTACCTTTAGTAAGTAGCAAGCTTGCCTCACTTTCAAACAAGCCAGGTGGGCATTTGGGAGTTTGTCACATGGAAAAGTAAGGGCTTTAAGGGGGAGGGTTCACTTTTTGATAATGTTTTTCATTTAATTGAATAAAGAAATGTAGTATAATCAATAATAATATATAAATATTTCAATCATTCAGTTATGGGCACACTGCATAAAATTCTGTATACTCAATTAATGTAACTTATCAGCTAGTTTGATCCAGGACTTAAACATCTATACTGTAATATAAATACTATTTGCAATATAACATTATTCCTGCTTAGATTAAAATATATTTGGCAATTTATGATTTGTTCTGAATAAATGTAAAGTTAAAATATTCAACCATGTCATAATTATTACCCACATAAAAGCATAATAACAAGGGAGTCAATTTGTACACTCCATAAAAATATTACCCTAAATTCATATTTATTTTCACTAACTCACCAATTAATTTACAAATAAATCTAACTAGTGAAATCAATGAAAAGTAATGAATACATGTGGTACTCCAAGGACTCGAACCTAGGATACTTCACACCGAAATTCCGCACACTAAGCACTAGGCTATCAAGACGGTTAAAAATATAAATACCAGTACTGTAGTTAACTTTGAAAATTTAGTATAAAAATTAATATAACCATTGTATGATTATAAAGGATCTGTGGGAATTAACCCCTTGAGGATCATGACGCGTTTTAGCAGTTCATTCTGGCTATCATTAGACGATTTTATACAGCTTAGGAAGGATCTGTGGGAATCAAATGGGTAAAGACTATCTCCATTAACCCTCTGACTCCTACATACTCTTCCTAATCTGAATAAAATCGTCTAATAATAAATAGCCAGGAAACATAAAAAAAATGCGTCATCGGAGCTTGAAAGGGTTAAGAGGGTAAAGACTATCTTAATTGGCCCTCTGACTTCCGCATAGCCTTCCTAATCTGAATAACATCGTCTGATAATAGCCAGGAAAGAGAAAAGAAATGCGTCACCATATCTTGAAAGGTTAATATTTACACGCCATCACATCCTTCTTTAACCCTTTGAGTACCAGCGACGTGTGTTATATTTTATTCTAGCTATATTTTGACAAAATTATGCAGCTAGGGAAGGATCTGTGGTACGCAAAAGGGTTGGTAGAGATATTTTAAAGCCATATTATTGCTAGAGGTCCTTCCTAAGCTTAATAAAATTGTCTAATAGTTGCCAGAATATGATAACTAGGACATTCCTGGTACTGTATGGGTTAACCATTTCAGCGTGTACATAATCTTCATCCACGCCACCTTAATAAATACTGATTAAGTACATAACGCCTAATTAAAATCACGTAACACAAAGAATATTATTGAAAAATTATTAATTATTACCGGTACAGTACAGTACTGTATATTAGAGGTTCATATTACTTAAATCTCCATTGCGTCTTCTATCTAAAACTGTATTCCTTCAATATATTTTATTTTTCATCATTTACTATAGGTAGCGCTAACAAACTTGACAATAATCTTGACCCCTGACCTCTCTGTAACTCAAAATGGCCTAGAGCAAACTGGTTGTAAATATCCACACTTATTTCCTGGTGGACTCTTCCCAAATGATAGAAACGTTAGCCCGATTACTTTCAATAATTTTGAGTTATTAGAAGTTAAGGGTCAAGATTATTGTCAAGTTCGCTGGCGCTACCTACTGTATACCCATTCTTTCCTTCTAAAAATGAAATAGTAACAATAAGGGAACATACTCAGTTGTTGTTGTTGTTCCCCAGGCTGTCTGGCCGAACAGCCCCAAGGTCCAGAGCAAGGCCAAGGCCATAAACGAGCGCCCCCACAAAACCCTCCCTGCTTACCACTAACAAATCCCGGGTGACCGAAGCCACGCCAAGGCAGGGAGCTGAGGAGGGTGCGGAAACGCCCGGGAAACCAAAGCCCCACCTAAGGAACATACTCAGTATACACTACTGCTTATACAGTAACTCACTCATCAAGCCACCAAATTACATGATGTTGAAATAATGATAGTGAAGTTTTATTCAATCTTATAATTGACACAACCAAAAAGAATCTGGATACAGACAATTATGCCTTCACGCCATCCCTCAAAAAAAATGTTAAACCACAATTAAATTAGATGTCTGTAGGCTAAACATTCATAAGAGAGTGCTGGTAACTGAAATCTATTCTAACATATATTATCTTTCCTTCTATTGAAAATCAAGGGTACATAACATAACAGATTCTTTAATTTGTTCAAAAGGCTTCAAGCAAGAAACATATTGGAAATCATACTTTAAAGCTATACTTCTAGAAAGAAATAACACACATATATACATAAACATAAAACATATACAGACACACACATACACACATATTCATCGCTTGTATAATTTAATTTCATTATATTTTTTATCAAGAACCCCTTTCAAGCAGTGAACCACTGATTCCTATCTTCAGAACACTCCTGTGCTTGGTATGCTTCCGGCCACTGGGGTAAATAAAATAGCAAAACAGTGGTGGAACTGACATCTGGGTGAGGGACTGCTCTGGGTCTGCTCCTTCAGTGTTAATGGTCATAATCCACTTAGTGGAAATGGCACTGTGGAGTGGGTCAGTGGAGGCATGTCTGGGAGCCTGGAGGCAGTTTCTGCCATGGCCAGCCCTTTATGGGCGCTTCTTCTGGAAGCGGGGCGTCAGATTTGATGATGATGATGAATGATGTACATCAAAGTTAAGAGAGCAATTGAGTCTAAGATCTATAGAAATTAATCAAACAAATGTTTGTCATATTGTTAATAACTAAAAAGAGCAATAGGTAGGGTTGTAAGAATGGAATAGGGATTTTAATCAAAGATGCCTGAATATCCAAAAGAAGGAAAAGTTTGTTAAGGACAGAAAGATGGCAGAAATTTAAATGTACGATAAACAAGATTTAACCCCTTCAGCACGATGGGGTAGTTTTCATCATATTCTGGTTACCATTTGACGATTTTCTTAAGCTTATAATCTACCTCTAGGACTCAAAGGGGTAAATACCGGTACGTTCTCAATAAACCCTCTGAATAACATAGGTCCTTCTTAAACTACATAAAATCATCTAATTATAGCCAGAATAAAAGGTAAAAAGGCATCATCATGCTCAAGGGGTTAACTGTGGATATGGTCAGTACAGTAAATGATCTTTGAGGAGCTTTTTACGGAAGCTACCACACAAAATCTGGAAATTATAGGATCGGTGACCAATAATATAATTAAACCCGTACAGTACCGGTGACGTCCTTTTCATTATTATCTGGCAACTATTAGAAAATTCTATTCAGCTTAGGAAGTACGTCCATCAATTAAAAGGCTACAGACTACCTCATTTAATCCTTTTGGCTACCCTATATCCTTCCTAAGCTTCACAAAATCATCTAAATGTATCTGAAATCAAATAGAACAGACATCACCGGTACTGTATGGGTTAAAAACACCAATAAAAACTATTCCGATCACATCTGGCATAAAGTGTACACTAAATATTAACATGACAGCTCTTAAAATGGTTAAAATTACATTATTAACATCCTGTATAAATGCACTATAGACTGGCTAGAAAACACTATAGGTAACGCCTACGAACTTGACAATAATCTTGACCCCTTAACTTCTTATAACATGAAATGAACAAAAGCAATCGGGCTGATGTTTCTATCATTTGGGAAGAGTCCACCAGGAAATAGGTGTGGATATTTACAGCCAGTTTGCTCTAGAGTCTAGACCCTTTTGAGTTACAGAGAGGTCAGGGATCAAGATTATTGTCAAGTTCATTGGTGCCACCTATAATACCCTTGATATAAGTTCATATACTGTACAGTACTTCACATCAAATTAAAACACTAAAATGACTGCATTATGAATGTCAATGGAAAAGAAAGTTATTTACCGTATATAAATTAAAATAGAATACAGTAGAACCCCTCCCATCCGGTGCTCTCAGATCCGAAAACCCAAGAGATCCAGGCAGGCATTTCGATCCAGACTCATGTTTCAGCCAACCAGACTTGCCTGGATGGCTTGGGAAAAATAAAAGTCAATCCGGAAACGATTGAGACGAATACAGGTTACCGCACGTATTGTTTACATCCAGCGTTAGACATCCAGACTTGTATGTCAGCCATCCGGATTTGCCTGGATGGCTGAAACCTAAGTCTGGTTAAGTTAAAAATCTGGACTCATGTTTCAGGCATCCGGATTTGTTTGGATGGCTGAATATATATCCGGACTTTCGGCGGATCCGAACTTATGGCAGATCCAGACAGGGTTCTCCCCCAATTAGTCTGGATAGGCGAGGTTTTACTGTACATCAGTTATGCAATCATCTGACTGAGAGACAAGATGCAAACGAAATCAATAACATTATCTCACAGGTACAATTGTCTCAAGACCCAAGAATTTAAATCGATGAAGGTTCATCCTTTATTCCAATTCTTTAGAGTACAGTATAAACACCATGTGAGGAGGAGCACTTTCTTGATAATGTTTTGCATATAGCTTCATCAGGCTAATGATGAAGCTATATACGAAACGTTGTCAATAAAGTGTTCCTCCTCGTATGGTGTTTATATTCATTTTGTCTACTTTTCAAAGTACTGTATAGTAAATTTTTATTGAAGTTACAGACATGAGTGTCATGGCACAATGCAAGAGTACCCCCCCCCCCCCCCTACTTTACCTTAAGAGGATAAGTCAATTATCTTCCTCACTAATCAGTCCACATTGTGTTTGTGAACCAGACATATAGGCATATATAATTATACAGTGGTGCTCTCGTTAACGCGGACATTTCCTCCCAACCATTCACCGTGTTACCCAAGTCTGCGGTACCGGAACACATACCTAATGGGGAAAATTAATTTGTCTTTTTACTGTGCTCGTATAAGTTTTGGTTTGTTTATTTTGCAAGTTTTACATTATAATTTTGTTCATGCCAAAATCCCAAAGTCCCCTTTTTGACCCTTTGTGGCCCAACAAAAGTCCCAAAGTCACCTTTTTGACACAAAGTACATACATCACTAAAGCGTTATTTCCACATAGCGATTTTGATTGGTTCCTTTGCTTTTATATTGTCTTGTCCTCGTTTTGTTTTTTTTAATTTTGCAAGTTTTACATTATTATGATAGAAATACTGTACCATAAATTACACTTCACACATCATAGAAATACAATAAAGTAACGGGGGGAGGCATTTAGTTTACACATCATAGAAATACAATAAAGTAACGGGGGGAGGCATTTAGTTTACATAACAGTGGGAGAGATCCTTATAATCACCGAGAATATTGAGGTACATGCCGACCGACATATATAAACAAATATTATGTTACTGAGAGGGAGGGCGGGAAGCTGAACGGACCCGAGCGTGACGTCACGGGGCCGAGTCGATTCCGCGGTAGATTGGAGCATGTCCTTGTATGACCAAAACTTCTGCATTTAAGGTGACCGCGTATGATTGAACGCGCGTTAATGAGAGCATGACTGTTTCTTTCTCTCTAACTATCCTGAATAAATATTTATACTTGTAATCTACTAAGTAAACTTCTCTCTTAATACAAACATAAACTAAACAGACAAAACTGGCACTACATATGTGAGGCTCCACGGGGGGTCACCGGCTTTTTATCTCATTTTCTCCTTTTCTCTCTTTCTCTGGCTTGTATCGATTCGGCCCCATTCAGCCAACTGTTTTAAGACGTTTATCCCCATCCAGGTGTCGATTTCTTAGCGAGCCAGTATTGTATGGAGAAATCCGGCTTCGCCGGAGAAATTTTTCTATCGAAAAATGTACAAATTTAGCTTGCTGTCAAAACAAAAATACAGTATATATATCCTGGCTCGCGTTATTGACTCCTGGATGGGGGGTAAACGTCTTCAAACAGTAGGCTGAATGGGGCCGAATGGATACAAGCCAAACAGAGAGGGAGAGAAAGAGAAAAAAGTGAGGTAGGCTCCCTTAAGTAGGTTATTCACAAGTTAACAAATCTTCACTCTCAAGAAGCCATATTCACAGTCAGTTGCTTCCAAGCTGTAAGCCAACAAACGCCGTCTTATATACACACAATTATTAATTACATCAATTCTAGGTTATTATGAAAATGCATTTGTTTCAATTATGCTTTTTCTATATTTACATAAAAAAGCAAGTATTAATAACTATCTACTGTATATTAACACTGAACCAAGTACTGTATAAATTAAGACCAACTAATTATTCAGTTTTCCCGAGTGAAAGGTTTCATATGAAGTCGTTTACAAACCAAAAGATACTAGTCAGCTTAAAACTCAAAAGTTAGAATTTTTTAGATTACAACCAAAATGGTATTCGTTAGATTTCTTAGAATTTTTTAGATTACAACCAAAATGGTATTCGTTAGATTTCAACTAAAATGTTTATGTTAAGCTAACATAATAAAAGTTCCTGTATGTCAGATTACTGGGGAAGGATGTAGTATCCGGGCGTACGGTCATCATGTTTACATCGGTCGTGCGCTCGCGGTTATGTTCCCGTCTATTTGTTCTGTTATTTGCCCCCTACTGGCAATATATATGATGATGACAATAATTTATGGGGGGGGGGGGCAAAATAGACCGGAAAATTACTGCGAGCGTGCCGGGTAGTGTAAACAAGGCAGCGCCAGAATATTCATAATGTACCGATATGTCAACTTACAGCCCAAAAGTTAGCATTGGTCATCTTACAACTCAAGAGGTAATTATGTTCGTCCATTTACGACCCAAAATTAAATGCTCATAACTTTACGACCCAAAAAGTATGTTCGTCAGCTTACAAACCAAAGAGTGAGTACAGTATACGTCAACGTACAACCCAAAATTTATGTACGGTTGCCCACATAATTTCTACGCCTCTCCGTAATCTTATACTGTACATGGGTATATAATGCGCATGATTGAATTATGAGTGTAGTTTCTCATGCAGTGGTTAACTTATCTGATTAGTCAACTGATAATGAAAAGAAACCACACTCGGAATTCATTCATATTATTTTACTTTCATACATAAGATCATGGCGAGGAACAGAACTTATGTGGGTAACTGTACGTCATCTTATAATTCAAGTTACAATCCAAAGGTGTTCGTGGGCTTACAATTAAAAAAATTACAACCCAAAATTTTTGTTCGTCGTCAAGTCTGGTTAAACCACGATTAAAAAAAGACAAAATCATATAAATCAAGTTACAATCCAAAGGTGTTCGTGGGCTAATAAATAAAAAAACACGTCCCGCTTAACTAAAAACCCAAAATTTGTGTTCGTCATCGTATAATTTAAGCTAAAATCCAAGTGTTCATGGGCTTACAATTAAAAAAGCACGTCCCCCTAAATTACAACCCAAAATTTGAGTTTGTCATCTTATAAATCAAGTTGCAATCCAAGTGTTCGTTACAATTTAAAAAGCATGTCCGCCTAACTTATTTTTGTTTGTCATCATAAAATTTGAGTTACAATCCAAAGGTTAAGTTCGTGGGCTTACAATTAAACCCTTTAGTACTGAGTTTTCCTTGTCATTATAATCTGGATAGTATTGGGCGAATTTATCCAGCGTATGGAGGACGTGTAGCAATTTAAAGGCTTCAAACTATCTCGACTATCCATTTTAACTACCAAGGTTTCCTCCTAAGCTGCATAAAATCGTCTAATTATAGCTGGAACAACACAAATTACAACCTCGGTAAGGAAGGGGTTAAAAAAGCACGTCCTCTGATGAAGCTATATGCGAAACGTTGTCAATAAAGTGCTCCTCCTCACATGGTGTTTATATTCATCCCCCTAACTTACAACCCGCTCTGTCAAACTGTTATTGGTAAATGTCAAGCCCAGGCAACTTGACCTAGCAATTCGTGACAAACGCCTAATGTTCATGGTCACACCTTCACAGGAATTACGGCGTCTAGTAGGGGGGGGGGGAAATAAAAATAAAATAAAATTACAACCCAAAAGCCTCCGTCTTAGAATATGACTGATAATGACTCCCGACCCTTCCCCCTCCGGCGTCCCCCACTAACTGCTATTTCTTGGGGTCGCTACTGGTCCCGTGCGGGGGTAACTCGGGGGTGTCGTAACATACCTTACACGTCATGTCTTTCAAGGGTTCCAACTCCTTCTGATGCACCAGGTCAAACTCCATTATGAAGTAGTAGAAGTGCTTGTAACAGGTGTTGACGTGGGCTTCCTGGGGATAAGAAAATAGATATGTTACTGTTTTTTTAACCCTTCCTGCCCGGTTGTCATTTTAAAATGACACCGCAGCAGATGGGCAGGAGCCCGGATGTCATTTTAAAATCTGTAAGCTTGAAAGCCTATTAAGCGTGGTTTGAAAGCCGTGCGTCGAACCGTATGTAAACAAGCCGATCGGAGCGACGCGCATCTTCCAAAACAAGAAGGAGAAGATCGACTTTGTTGTTATGGTTTTGGAGAACAAGAACAAGTCTTTGTTATTGTCTGATATTGCTATCATCGCATCGAATCTCTCTCCACGGAAATTGTCATCACAACTGAACCAGTTGACCTAGAGAGCTCTACTCAACGCCAGTTTACAGATAAGAAACAGGGCTACGCTTTGAGATGTGAGTGAATTCTCTAGCAGTTAAAATAACAAAGATAGGGCTAGCCTATTACAACGTTTTTCGGCCATATCCCCCGGGCTCTCCGTCTTGTCATTTAGAAAGGCTGCCCGGGCAGGAAGGGTTAAAAACTAAAAAAAAAAAAAAAATAATAATAAGGAAAACATGGGGTAAGTGCTATAGAGTACATATATACATACATACAGTCTGAAATTGAGATATTTGTATGTGTAGTATAGGTCTCCTTCGATTTAAGATTGGGTTACGTTCCTATAAACGTAGACCAGCCTATGGGCTGGTCTATCAGAGTGAGAACTGAGCGATCTCTGCCATACCCATAGCTTACTCTGACTGTTCCTTTTACTTATATATTTTCTAGATCTCAAGTGACGGCGTCTCTTCCGTGGATTGACCTCCCAATCTACCAAGATTGGAAGCCAAAGCGTCACATTTTTCCTTTGCCCCTCAACTTTCTCTTCATAATTGCTGAGGGGCACAGGGCCCTGGGTGGGGCTTTGGTTTCCCGGGCGTTTCCGCACCCTCCTCAGCTCCCCGCCATGGAGTGGCTTCGGTCACCCAGGCTTTATTGTGGTCGGCAGGGAGGGTTCTGTGGGGGCGCTCGGTTATGGCCTTGGCCCTGCTCGGGGCCTTGGGGCTGTTCGGCCAGGCAGCTTGGGGAACAACAACAACAACCCGATCTAAATTGATAAATCATATTGCGAACCCTAAAATTAATGGGGTAAATGGGGATGCGTTCGGGGACCAGCCAAAACCCAAACCCAAACACCTATCTACATTATCTATATCTGGCTTTGGCTCCGCTACATGTCTGCCTGCCGAGATCGGAGCCTCTCCGGGTGGTCGGGGGCCAGGGGAGTGCTGGAGCGACCTTGGTGACCCTGGTCTCTGGGTGACCTAGATGTGTGTGAATTTTGTGTTTGTTCGCTGTTTTGTCTTGTGTTTTGTGTTTTCCTGTTCTTGCTCTGTCTTGAGTCGGCCACCCCCAAGGAAAAAAAAATAAAAACAAATAAGAGGAAAAAAAAAATAAAAAAAATAGGAAAAATGGGGATTGGGCCTGAGCATATAGATACATAGATAGATGGCATCAGATAGTGAGAGAGACCAATACTGTATTACCCTGGACTCAAGCTTACATACAGTACATACATACATACATGTACTGTATATACAGTACATTCACTTAGATGATACAGTTTTTAACACCATGCACTCCCTGCTGAATTTATATTATAATGTAAAACTTGCAAAATAAAGAAGCCAAAACTGGGACGACACAATATAAAGTCAAAAGAACTTATCAAAATCGCTATGTGGAAGTAATGCTTTAATCAAATAAAATTTGGCTAAGTTGGGTGCCCTGATGATCGGGGACTACATTGAACAGTTGCCACAGATTGCTAGACCACACCATCCACCACAGCACTGGTGTCTGCCAAATAACACACTGGCTGACCCGAGACTCGAACCGCTGACCTCACGGTTTGCAGGCGAGTGCTCTACCAACCGCGCTACGGCCTGTGGCACTTTAAGGGGGGATGGTAGGTATTTCTGTACCCCCTTCTCCCTTGTGTTTAGCCCCATTAGTTTTCAAATTCTAAGACGGTAGGCCCATTATTTTGGCGATTTTAAAGCAAGAATAGAGGTATGGAAATGGAAGTAAAACAGAGAGTATGTGAAGGAAGGAAAGTTTTCAGAGCAATGGGAAGTACAGTATGTGGAAGGTGAGAAATCTCGGAATGAAAGTAAAAAGTGCAATGTATCAAGGGTTTGTTGTACCATCAGTGATATATGGGGCTGAGACATGGGCTCTGAAGGCAAAGGAGAGAAGAAAGCTGGATGTGATGGAGATGAGCTGCTTGAGGAGTATGTGTGGAATGACTCAAAGAGACAGATTGAGGAATGAAGAGATACAGTACGTAGGAGAGTGGGGCAACAGGAACATTTGTCAGCCAGAGTGGACAGAAGGGTGCTGAGCTGGTATGGTCATGTTGAACGAATGGGAGATGAAAGGCTTACAAAGAGAATATGTAAGTCAGATACAAGGGGAGGTAGAGGGATAGGAAGACCTCCATTGAGATGGAGAGACTGTGTAGGACAAGCGTTGGAAGATAGAGGAATGACTATAGATCAGGCAAGAGAAGTGGTAATAAACAGGAATGAATGGAGAATACATACACAAAATATCATTAGCAATTAAATAAACTTAAGCAAGCGCGAGAGATTGAACTTACCGCTCCAATGGCTACGATGCGGTCAAAATGGTGGATATACACGTGGACAAATACTCTGAAGAGCCGCGTCAGAATCTTTTTGCATAGTGGAATAAAAGTCTTGGGAAACGGAACATCTGAAAAATAGAATATAGTATCAGAATATTTCATTAAAGCACTGAATGGCATACAACACATATAAGGGGACAGTGGTTATTTTTATAGGTCTAATTATATATACAGTCAGGTTGCCCAATACGTGAGTTCCGAGTACGCAAACTCTCTAATACGCGATGGGGGGGGGGGTCGAAAATAACCAAAAACTTTGAATACACGAGTTAAAGGAATAAAATAAGCAAACAGCCTATTCCCAATTTGACTACGCCTTACCAACAGTGACGGGGAAAACATGTTCGTCATTTATCTGCGTCTCCACCCAATCCATGAGCAGCGAGACATATTGAGTGGCCGGGAGACACGTGGGCTTCTTATACTTGAGTCCGTCCGCCCACAGGTACTCGTATTTGTGACCGCCGGACATGGTGGGGCAGGTGGTCACGGTGCAGTACTCACACACGGTGCCGTAAATCAGGTTGATGCGGTTGAAGAAGTCCACAACTGGTTGGAGAAGAAAATGCATAATAATTGTAAAATAATAATGTAAAAGTTGTAAAATAAACAAACCAAAACTTGGACGAACACAGTAAAAAGACAAAATAACTTATCTCTCTTGCTGGCGTGAATCGCGTTATTTAGAGTTATTTTTTCCAAAAGTGTACAGTGACGCGAATCGCATCACTAAAACTTTAGATATTTGGTGGAAAAAATTACCAAAATGTATATGCATATACGGTAAGCTCTTACCATGGACAGCAATCCAGTCGTTCATATCTTCACCAGGAGGGAGTTGTACCACACTGCGAAGGTTGATGCCGGAGTTGAGGGAGGCCTGGGCTTGTTTGTGTAACGAGTACTTTAACGTGCCGGGCTCAAATTTTTTCTTGGGTCGAAATGTCTGCAACACAAAAGTAACAAATAAAAACACACATCATAACTTTATGTATTACAGGTTTCCCTCAATTTACGATTGGGTTACGTTCCTGAAAACCCGATCTTGACCTGAAAAATCATACAGCAAACCCTAAAATTAATAGGGTAAATGGGGATGCGTTCTGGGACCAGCTAAAACCCAAACCCAAACACTTTAAAACCTATAATAATATCCTAAATCGGGGCATCGGATAGTGAGGGAGACCTGTACTAAGTCTGTATTTTGATTAGGCCTATCTTGATAGATGCTTACTAGTCACCCTAATTTAAATTGCATTGTACTCAGTAAGAACTAATGGTACATTAACCATTTCAGAATGGGTAACGTATCTTATAGTTTATTCTGGTTATATTATGTGTTTTATGCAGCTTAGGGAGGATCTGTGATAGTTAGAGGGTTGTTGTTGTTGTTGTTCCCCAGACTGCCTGGCCGAACAGCCCCAAGGAAGGCCAAGGCCATAACCGAGCACCCCCACAGAACCCTCCCTGCCTACCACAAGAAAGCCTGGGTGACCGAAGCCACTCCATGGCGGGGAGCTGAGGATGGTGCGGAAACGCCCGGGAAACCAAAGCCCCACCCAGGGCCCTGTGCCCCTCAGCAATTATGAAGAGAAAGTTGAGGGGCAAAGGAAAAATGTGGCACTTTGACTTCCAATCTTGGTAGATTGGGAGGTCAATCCACGGAAGAGACGCCGTCAATTGAGATCTAGAAAATATATAAGTAAAAGGAACAGTCAGAGTAAGCTATGGGTATGGCAGAGATCGCTCAGGTCTCACTGATAGACCAGCCCATCACCACATGACTAGAACCCAATCCTCTCAGCATCAGATAGGGAAGGCCCTAGAAAGCCGCCTTTGGCGGGGGGATAGCTCCCCTATTTCAACCCCTTTCGGGGTTGGGCACCCGCCAGGGTTAGAGGGTTAATTGAGATAGTGTGTTGTCTTTTAATTGCTAGAAATTCTTATTATGCTGACTAAAATCACCTAATTGTAGCCAGAATAAATGAAC
This sequence comes from Paralithodes platypus, assembly GCA_032716605.1. Classification (NCBI taxonomy): domain Eukaryota; kingdom Metazoa; phylum Arthropoda; class Malacostraca; order Decapoda; family Lithodidae; genus Paralithodes; species Paralithodes platypus. The sequence goes on from CM064553.1 coordinate 12,746,992, forward strand.
AAGACATACCGGTACCCCACACTGAAATGGTTAAAGCTTGATGTATTGTAACATAAAATTTTTGAATAGGCCTATAGGTGATTCAGTTATAGGCTTCAAAATAAGGACCTGCTGGTTTTGGACTATCCTGGGCTTGTCCTGATCTATTACTTCGATAGCGTCCTTGGGGGATTCCTTTTTGGTGCTCTCCATGGAGTCCATGGTCTCACGAAGCATGACAACAATAGAGGAGACATTAGAACTGCTCGACTTCTTCTCAAGTTCCTCCAGTCTCAACGACATATTCTTAACTGTCGCTGACATGGTGCCGATCTCCGTAGTCAGCAATTGCGCCACATTCGCAAAACCATCAACGATCTCCGCAGTTAGCGATTTCTTAAAGTTCGCCAGATCACCGCTCAGCCTCAAGGAGGCCTCAGCTGTTGCTAAGCAACCGACACAGAACTATCTGAAACCAACCTTATGGCTTTTGACGATGGTTGGGTACTCGATGCTCTCTGCAATCAGCGCCGTTGGTGATTTCACCTGGTGGGTGCTACCTTTATTCGCCACCCGGAGGACGTGCCCTTACACCATAATATTGTATGTTCTGAAGTCACCAAGCAATTTACAACCACCTCTAAGCCCGCCGACAAGCAAAGTAACCACTGTCAGGCTGTACAGTAGCTACTATTCTGTTAATATTATTTTACTAATCTACAGCACTGTCTAGTAAAGAAGCTTAGTAAGAACAATAACTTAAGATTAATTGGACTCTCCTTATATTGCGCTTAATAACAAGAGCATAATTGCACTTACGGTACCGGTAATATAAAAATATGCAACATATAAATGAGACAAGGAGATAATCCTGCTAGTAACATGATTCCCTTTTCAAATATTTCTTTTAACTACAAGTAATACAAGTAATGACCTCTAGGAGTAAATTGCAATCATTTTTTTTAGAGGTCCTTCCTAAGATAAGAATACGGACATAAATGTGAACTTGTTACAGTGACTGCACAACAGTAGACAGGACATGGAAGTGTGTGTTGGAGTGTGCAGTGTGTCAAAGCTGCATCATATAAACATGCAAAATATACAAGTCCCCCATACAGAAAATACACCAGTGCAAATAGACCCAACCGAATATACCACAATTCTGTAAAATAGTATTATAGAGAAATATTATAGACCTATTATAGTTAATTATTTGAAGAATTGGTTAAATAATAATTAGGAAAAAGGAGTTAAATTCTGTATTGCCATGCAGAATCTTGCGCAGGACAGTAGGGTCCCGAATAGCGCGTGACCAAAGAACGCGATTCGCGCGAGCTACAGAAATGTTCAACCCATAATTACCTTTTAGCACAAGCAGGTCTAAAAAAAAATTAACTTAAATAAAATAATAAATACTGTATTGTTGTACAGTATATACCAGTAGGCCTATATATAATGGGGGAACCGGTATATTATATATATTGCCTCATTATATTTATTGAAAGTGTAATTTGTAAGGTTTAAAAACTTAGTAATACCTGGTAATCTAAACAGTAGCTACTGCACTTTATACTTTACTGAAGAATATGGTAAAACCACATAATATCTAACATTAATGCAGAAAAAATAAACAGCTGCTATACCCTGTTCACTATAGATAGACCAGAAATCCCGACCCAAACCTCTCGTAACTCAAAAACAACTACAGTAAACGAGCTATTATTTCTACCACTTGAGAAGAGTCAGCCAGTAAATAGATATAGAAGTTTACAGCCCATATGCTCTAGCCCTTTATTAGTTACAGAGGTTAGTGATCACGATTTCGGCCTACCTACAGCAAATAGACTATAGCTACATCATCAATACATACATACATACAGTACAGTAAAAGTTTAAAGATGGTTTTATCCACAGAGAGCGTGGTTTAGTCCTAATACTATAGGCTAGTACAAGACAAGTCTCCCTCGATTTACAATTGGGTTACGTTCCTGAGAACCTGATCTTAAATAACAAAAAATCATACAGCAAACCCTAAAATTAATGGGGTAAATGGGGATACATTCTGGGACCGGCCAAAACCCAAACACAAACACCAAAAAAAATCAATAATAATATTGTAAATTGAGGCATCAGATAGTGAGGGAGACCTGTACAATTATAATCTTCGCACGACACCGCCCGATCATGTCATCACTGTGGCTGATATTGGTATAGCGCCAACAGTGTCTCAGCAAGACTCAACACTCAACAAAGTCCCCCTGCAGTATCCGCACCACAACAACCTATACCGTGCTACAACATGGCAGTAACAAGAAATTATTGTAACTTTTGAGAGGTTTTGTCGTAGGCAACTAAAGTCTTAGGATGAAGAGAAGGACAAGGGATATGGCGAACAAGATTGTTTCGCTTGGAATGGACCTCTACAATTTAATCCTCAGACTTCCAAAGCTCCTGTAAAAAAAGAGAAAGAATTGTCTAATTCTAGCCAGAATAAATGAAAGGATGCTGTCACCATATGCCCCGTATGTGCTGTGAGGTACGGTAGGAGTGTAGTTGATGTAATATAGTATGCAGGAAATGCAGAATGTCTATATTGAGTACCGTACGGACGGTACGGTACTGTGCTCCACTATTCCAATATAACCTAATTTAACCCATTCTGTACCAGCGACGTCGTTTTAACTATATTTTAACTACCGGTACTATTTAACGATTTTATTCAGTTTAACCCATGAACTGATAGAATATGTGCAAAATAAAAGGCCAAGTTGAGGGAAGGAGGGAGGGGGTAAAAAGAGGGGAAGGAATGGAGGATGTGGTATGGAAAGATGCCACTACAGTACTTTCTATGTGTCACCCACTGGCTTGGTTTTTGAAGCATGGGTCCTTCTTAAACTGCATAAAATCATCTAGCCAGAATTAAAAAAGGTAAATAGGTGTCATGGTGCTGAAGGGATTAACAAGCAAGGAATATTTAACACTATGGTACGGTACCTCCACATCCCAAGTTCACCCATCTTATTGATACCTATTCTCTGTTTCTTTTCAACTGACGGTAAATTGTAAAGTTCCCATCAAGATTTCTCAGTTATTTTGAAGATTTTGTAGTGAAATACGGTGCTAATTATATAAACTTGGTCTTAGTATGATGCAGAGACATGGTAGGTTCATATTTCACCATTAAAGCCGGTATCACATAAGCGCTTTTTCCCTCAACACTGGTCTGGCAGCTTGTGTATTAAACTTTTGATATAATTATGTCACCTAAATCATTCTATCACCAGTCTAGTTAAAGATACCACTGCAAAATATCCCAGAAATGTTGCCAGAAAAATGTTGACCATGGAATGTTGAGTAGGCCTATAAAAGCTCTCGTGTGATACCAGCTTAAGTATCGAGAAATCAGTTAAGGGATTAAATTTACCGTCAGCTGAAAAGAAAGAGTATAGTTTATGAATTAAATTATGTATTTACAATAACAAAACATTATATTTCCTGCATTCTACATTGTTATCGTGCTGTACCGGGTAATACAAAGGCCTCCCAAAATAAGCACCACATTCAATGCAGATTTCCACCACCATTAAATATTCAGAAATTACTCACTTTTTTGGAGTTTGACTGAAAAAAGGAAAAAATAAGTCATGAAGTAACTAGAAAGACAAAAAACAAAATAACAATTCAGTAGGCCTAGCTACAGGAATGTGTCATAGGTAGAGAAGCCTAATAAAAAGTGCTAGGCCTTATAATTGAGGTGGTGGTGGTGGTTGTTGTTGTTGTTGTTGTTGTTGTTGTTGTTGTTGTTGTTCCCCAAGCTGCCTGGCCGAACAGCCCCAAGCCGGGGCGAGCACGGCCAAGGCCATAACCGAGCGCCCCCACAGAACCCTCCCTGTCGACCACAATAAAGCCTGGGTGACCGAAGCCACTCCATGGCGGGGAGCTGAGGAGGGTGCGGAAACGCCCGGGAAACCAAAGCCCCACCCAGGGCCCTGTGCCCCTCAGCAATTATGAAGAGAAAGTTGAGGGTCAAGGGAAAAATGTGACGCTTTGGCTTCCAATCTTGGTAGATTGGGAGGTCAATCCACGGAAGAGACGCCGTCACTTGAGATCTAGAAAATATACAAGTTAAAGGAACAGTCAGAGTAAGCTATGGGTATGGCAGAGATTGCTCAGCTTTCACTCTGATAGACCAGCCCATCACCACATGACTAGAACCCAATCCTCTCAGCATCAGCTAGGAAAGGCCCTAGAAAGCCGCCTTTGGCGGGGGGGGATACCTCCCCTATTTCAACCCCTTTCGGGGTTGGGCACCCGCCTTATAATTGGGGTTGGGAACTAGGGTGTGAGAGGGATCTGCCTTGTGTGGGCCAATCGGCTTTCTACAGACTCCCATTTTCTTATGTTCTTAACCAATGTTCCGTTGAGCATAAACGCTGCCTAGCAGGGATATTCGTGGACATAAACTATCACTCATGTGACCCACCGGCCTCCTTCGACGATATTGTCATTAACCTAACCTGACATTGCCTGAACTAACCTAGGGGCTTGCTGCCTCTAGATCTCCCCCTGCTCCTCAAAAATTATGAACAGTAGAAGACGTCAAATAACTAAAAAGCACTGTGAGAGTGATAATAGACTATTATCACTCTCACAGTGCTAATAGAAAACGGGTTGCAAGGGGAAACTTGTCTGCGAGAAGCATCAAGAATAATCTGCGAGTGCGAGATCATCAATGCCCACACATAATACTGTAGCCTATATAAATACAGAGGTAGACCGAGTGAGAGGTGGAAGGATGAAGTTAAGAAGGATATGCATGAAAGTGGTACTAGATGGGACTTGGGAGGAGGGGCATCGACTGACTGAGGACAGAGGTGCATGGGGGCGTTTCGTTTGTAGCCACCCCTTCGGGGATCACGGCGTCCGGCAATAGCCTAGATAGATAGATATCATCATTTTTGTAAAATTTATTTCCGTTCTGAATTTAAGTACTGTACCGTAATGTATGGATGTCTAGGCCTAATGCCACTTTGTATAATCTGGAATAGTTTTTAAAGCAAAAAAACGGAAAGCTCCAAACTAAAGAATAACGGGTAGCCTAAGGATGTAATATTCGGGTGTACCGCCCATCTTGTTTACAGTACGCGGATGCTCGCAATCATGTTCCTGTCTATTTTGACTGCTGTGGGATAAAATAAAAGCTTCCCTCACCCCCCATGACTTATTGTCATCAACATATATATTGCCAGCAGGGGGCAAATTACAGAAAAAATAGACGTCAAAATAGACGGAAACGTACGGTAACCGCGAGCGTACGACCTATGTAAACATCACGCCCGTCGGACCCTACGCCCAGATACTACATCCTTCCCGAACAATGCATGCCACATGCGTGCCCCCCCCCCCCTTCCCCCCCGCTGAACAGTGAATAACCATGTAAACAAAGCAACCCGTTGAACAGGCCCGAGCTCTCGAAATCGGTGCGCTACTATAGGTTATTAAAACTGCACCTCCCTTTGACCCCATCTCTCTGAAATAATGAAATTCTGAATATTACTAGGTCCTAGGCTAAACTAATAAAATCATAGACATAGGCTATTCCAAATTCGTTTCAGGGCAAGAAAACGTAAAAGCGAGTGGTTTTACGGGGGAGTCCTCTAGTATTCTTTTCAACGAAGGTACAAATATCAACTACCTGTCAGACTCATGGTATTATTACTATTAGCCTAACTGGGGAAGGATGTAGGCTAGTGTCCGGGCGTACGGTTGTCATGTCCACGGTTAAGTTCCCTTCGGGCCTTCTATTGAATTATTTTGACAACTAATTTTTCTGTTATTTGCCCCTTGCTGACAATCTAGGCATAGCCTATAGGCCTATGATGATGACAATAAGTCATGGGGGGGTGAGTGGGGCTTTTATTGTATCCCACGGCAGTCAAAATAGACGGGAACATGATCGCGAGCGGCCGCATAGTGTAAACAAGGCGGGTGGTACACTTGAACACTACATCCTTCAATCCTTGTCATTTACTGCAGTCTGCACATCTAGTTGGAGTGCCTGTACGCTGGCCCGTACTGGCTACCCTACCGATCACAGCCATTAGCCTAGCTGTATAGCCTAGGAAAGGAGTGGCCCTACCTGCTAGGCCCAAGTTAACCTAGTAAAGTTAGGCTAGGCTAGGATTAGCCTAATTGTTACTATCAACCTTAACAATTATCGAATAGGCTAGTTCAACACCAATTGGTTAAATTGACAGAAGGAAAACATATAGCCTAGGCTAGCCTATTCTTATCTATGAAGTTTAGCCTATCCCAAACATTGGCTTATCCATTCATAAATTTGATGGACAGTTCCCAAGGTGTTCAAGTTTCTAACTAAAACTAAAACTTGCTACACTCCCGTATCATAATATGGCACATACTTATAACTAATAATTTTCTATATATGACAACTTACTTTCCCTTTTTGGAAAAACTCGACGAAGCCACCAAGTGAGGCCATGACTCAAGCCCAAACACTGTGTCCGAAACTCTCTACACTAACTCAATAATATCATCATCAGGCTTTTACAATTTATAGCAGGATCGTACAATGAAGAATGCATTTATAATAGCAATTATGATTTATAATAAATGCTAAAATAAGTGGTATGTTGTTTCTATAAACTTCACTTTACAACCATTTGATAAATATGAAACTGATTAACTGAAGTCAAGGCCGCAGACCAAGGACGTGGTAGGAGAGGAAGCGGATGTACAGTAGGCTTATCTATTACGATAACGCAATTTAGCAATACTGTACTGTACTGTACAGTATACTGTGTTCACACACACACACACATATATATATATATATATATATATATATATATATATATATATATTTATTTATTTATTTATTTTTATTTTGTTATTAGGCTATGCCTCAGTAAAGAAAAGAAATAAAGGAGACACCCCATGGAGATGAAGCCACGGCCCATAACGAGGGCCACCACTTCTAGGACAGAGGGACACAACAACTGTCCATATGATCCTCCCTCAAAGGTGCGGGCCTTCTCGCCCGCTCCAGGCCCCTCCCCGCAGCCGTCACCATCAGAGCGACTACCACCAGGCTCCTCACAGCGGGCCAACACCACAGGCCGGCCCTTCTGACACGCGGCCTCAACGAGTCAACGGAGACATCTACCTCCAGAATAGATACCACTGCAGGCGAATTACCTCAATCAAGACTTCTTGCGCCACTGTTCGGGGCTTGGCAATTGATAGTGTAGGCCTATTAGGCGCCGATCAAAGGATATTGGTTCGGGACTGTTTAGGAACAGTCCCGAACCAATCTCCTTTGCAATACCTCTGACTCAACAGTTACTGTAGCCTTGGTTCGGAGCTGGGCTATGGATTGTGTACAAGGCCAATCCGGTGAGACATATCCATTAACCCGGCAGCTGCAGGAAGACTGAAGAGGTCCTACTGGGCAGCTGCGGGAAGACTCTTAAGATCCTAGGTCTAAAATACTTGTTTAAAACACCCCAGTGGCACTTTAAAGAAAGCAATTTGTGTTTAGGGGATATAATTTCCCTCCATTACTGGCTACCACTCCTACACATCCCCCCCCCCTTTTTGTCTCCCTCCTCAATCATCAGGTATTTTCTCTATTACAGTATTCCCGATATTTATCGAGTATTTTCGTGGGAGGACAAGTGGGAAAGAGGGATCGAGGAGGGTGGAGGAGTGTAACTCTGACCCTCCAAGCCAGTCTGAGTCCACCCCAGTCCTCTCAGTGCCATGCGAGAGACGAGAGAGGGAAAGTGTGCCTGTCTCGCCGGTCTGGGCCAGATTACGACCGCGGGGCTAAAATATACAATTTTCACCAGCCAATTGCTGTTACCACTTGTTTTATTGCTTTCCCATGTTCATATGTTCATACTAAAAGCAAAATAGGCACATATGGATAAGTATTAATTATATATATGGTAAATTAACGATTTTAGTGAGGAATGAATCAGAATACCTTCGCATGGGAGTATGCTGTATACTACAGGGGCTTAGCACTTTATGAGTTAATTAACTGATAGTATCGAGGAATGTGTTAATTTGGCCCTGGGCTTTGGCCGCCTATAGTGGTCCTCCCACAGAAAGCCGGCCACCAATTTCAGAAAGAGGACTGAGCCAGAGTGAATCCTGAGTTGTCTTATGGCTCCTTAACCCGGCAGCTATGACGTTCCTTCCGGAAGGTTTTATTGGGTGAATACGACTTTTCTTCCGGAAGATGGCACTTTAAAAAAAAAAAAAAAAAAAAAATAATCCAGTGCTGGTGAAATGGAAGCAATATGTGATTAGGTGGCATGTCTCCTTAACACCATGCGCACCTCCTGTTTTCCCCTTATAGATGTGTCTCACCCCCTCTCTCTTTCCTCCCCCACCCTATCTCCCTCTCTAATTCCTTCCTCCTGCCTCAAATACGTTCATTCATCCTCCGCTACACTCTCTTTATCTGCCTCGTACATGCCACAGCGCGAGACAACTAGAACCGTCAGTGTGGCTCAAGCAGCCAGAGATAGTACACCTATGTTGCTCTCCCTCATATGCATTTGCCACCTCTCCCGTCACAATTATTTTTTTTCACTGGATATTTGCTCTTTACACCTATCTAAGATCAGACCACAAAGTTCGATCCCACATCTTTCTTGGTCTGCCCCTTGGTGCACCTCCCTCCACATTCATAGACTTGCATCTTTTCACCCAGCTTTGTTCATCCATCCTCTCAACATGTCCATACCATCCAAGCCTGCTAGTACGCATCTCATCATTGATACGCTGGTCAGGTCAGGTGAATGTATCATCACTGATACTCTTGATACCTAATCTTCTCCTTAGCGCTTCATTTGATATCCTATCTTGCAATTTGGCACCACACATCCATCTCACCATTCTCATCTCATTGCGTTCCATTCTGTTGATATCATCCACTTTGACAGGCCACGTTTCTGAAGCATGTCATTGCGCTTCTAACGTATGAAGCGTATACCTTTCCCTTAACCTCTGAAGTGCGCATGGGGGTAATTAGACACCTCTCCCTGTGCGCATGTATTTGAGGTGTTTCCGTCACTAAAATATTCATTGTACCATTAATAGCATTAATACTTATCCATATGTGCCTATTATGGGTTGATTATAAAGGTATTAACCTGAAACAACAATAAAACGAGTGAAAACAGCGTTTGGATGGTCAAAATCGGAGATATAGCCCGCGAGTTGTATAATGTATGGGTGAGGCAAGCTGCTTTCCCGCCAATTTCCCCCAAGGCCACTGAGACACAGTCGATCGATACTCTCTCTCTCTCTCTTGCACTCGCTTGCCATCAGTGATGACAACACCCTGCTTGCAACTCGCTAATGTTAGCACGAAAATATACCTCGGAATAAGGGAATAACAGGGAAAATAGATGATAACTGAAGGAGAGGAGGAAAGTGGGGAAGGAGGGGAGGTAGAGGACTAAGATTTTGCATGGCCCAGGGGCCAAAAAAAAATAAAAAAAAATATATATATATATATATTTTTTTTTTTTTTCGATGTCAAAAGTTAATTTTTTTTTTCACTCACTCTTAAGAGTCTCCCCGCAGTCCGCCGGGGGAACTCTTAAGAGTCTCCCCGCAGTTCCCGGGTTAAAAGGGAGAGGGAGTCTTCTCATGGCAAGTATAGTGGCAAAAGTTCTCTAAAGTTTCCCCAGCCACGATAGTGGCGGCCTCAGCCCCACCACCGGCAGAATAAATATTATTAGAGATGTTATCACCAAAACTTGTCCACCATCTCCAGTGCCAAAGTTAACACTCTCGAGCCGGCCATTGAATACAAGCTTGCCTTTGCATACTATGCATACTAATGTCTCAATTTTGGACTTCTTCCTTGATAGCGCAGCGTTTCTTCCCGTGATGTACCTAGCTGCGGCAGACGCTATATATACATACATACAATGGTTTAACGTAATTTTTCCATTACATGCAATGTAACGGCTCAGACGGGGTTGCCTTTCAGTAGTTGGAGTGTACTGTAGTACAATAAAGTCCCGCCACAGCACTGCCCCACCAAGTCATCACTGTGGCTGATGTTGGTATAGTGCTAACCGTGCCTCAGCAAGACTCAACAGTCCCCCTGCAGTATCTGCAACCACACCAGCTTTAACAGTTACAAAAAGACAGCACCATAACAAGACTCTACTGTATATTAGGCAATTGGACTATAGAACAATAAAGTCCTGCCCCAACATGCAAACACTGTTGCCGACACAGGTGTGGTACCAAACAGCGCCCAGGTAAGACTCAGTCCCCTGTGGCACCTATCCGCACCCCACCAGCCTCGGCAGTGCCATACCAAGACAGTGTTATGATAAAGACTTTATTGCATAGTAATGGCTGTTGGTCCACAAGTCTATCGCCATCCCCCCTATTAGTCGCCTTGTACGACACGCAGTAGGATGCGTGAGGCATATTCTTTTTTTCCTCCACCATTAGATGAAGGCCCCCTTACCCCCTGGGGGTACACTGTATTGAGTTCGCGCCCAGCCCTTTTCTGCATACTGCACATGGGGATGCACCACTTTTTTCTAAATTTCCTAGCTCTATTGTATCACTTAGCTGAGTTTGTGGGGGGGGGGGATGTGTAAAATACTGTAGTCATGGTCGAAGTCTAAAAAACTTGCCACGTGTCTGAAGGCATAGTCCTCCACGAGACTATAATTCCTGGTTCTTCAAATACGAACTAAGGTTGCTTCCCTTATATCCGCTCATGGCCGAGTGGTTACGGTGCCCGACTCTCCCAAATATACCTGGAGTGAGTGAGTTCGAATCCTGGTCAGGATACCTCGCTCCCAACCCAATAATTATCTTGTTTATGTTTCCAAGACTCTGTCCTTCGCCTCCTTCCAGTCGGTTGCAATTGTTATCAATACCTATATATAATCTACCGTGCCTCATACAATCAACCTTCGCTCTTGTGATTACTCGTGATTTTTGTTTTTCTATGTGCATGAGGGAGACAAAAGGCAAAACTACTTATTGAACAGTTATGCGAGGGGGATCTGCCGGGTGTGTGCAGACTCCCGGTTTCTTATGTTGACCTCTGACCGTTTAGGGGAGGTCGGTGTAGGAATAGGTCTTTACACCATACCCGAAAGAGGATTTATGGAGCTCCGATCTTACTCTCAATCATCTTAACAATTTTACCAACACACCTAAACTTCGTTAGATGCTGAAATAGCCTCCCGAAAATATGCCATGGGCTGGGATTGAACCCGGGACCCTTAGGCTATGAGGCAGACACTCTACCAGTAGCCAAATCAATTACTTCCCACTCCTCCTTTCGCTTTTCCAGGCTTATCTCCCTTCCAACAGATCCTGTATGTATGTATGTATTTATATAGTCTGGCACTTACTGGAGACAGAGCCCGGACAGGGACATCACAACACAACAGAAAAACAAAACATGACACAAAATCACATGCATCAAGGTCGTCCAGGAGCAATACCCAGAGACCCAGGCCCATCTGGGGTCCCCAGCTAGATTCCCAGGTCCCTGATCTTCCGGAGAAGCTCCGATTTCCACAGGCAGACCTGCAACAGATCCTGTATACCTATGTCTTGTTTATTCCTACGCACCACACCCCTTTCATCAGGTTTCCTGGGCGCAACACACATCCACTCTTCTTCTTTCAAGCACTTCCACAACTTCATGCTTGGCAAAAGTTGTCTGTGTGAAAGCGGCTTAAAGGTAATTTGAATAATTTTGCTGATAATTTTGAATAGTCATATCTAGTCCCAAGACTAAATCAAACAAATTAAGGAACACCCCGTTCTAAACATTAATCCTCCATTACAAACCCCAATGTACAGTATGTATGTATATACTCTGGCACCTTCCCCAGTTTTCCCTTTTTTTTTTAATGGGGGTGGCCAACTCGAGACAGAGCCCGAACAGGGACATTACAACACATCAGAAAAACAAAACAATACAACACATAAAAATCTCACACACATCTAGGTCACCCAGGAGAAATACCCAGAGACCCAGGCCCATTTGGGGTCCCCAATGTACTTTAATAAATTAATGAAAGCATATGATCCTCCCGGGATTCGAACTACTTGATAATATAATGATAAATTGTTGCACAATCAATATTCTGATACAATTCACCGATAAACCTGCTCGTGCGACGCCAGCTTTACTCGTCCAAAACATGTCGGGAAAAGATAATACAGAACGCTTCATTTTAAAACATGTATTTCTATTACTGAAGTTGTGTAAATAAGGTAAAAAACATCCAGTGTAATTTATATACATAATTGGGCCATAATCCCTGTGTATCGACCACAACACAACCCACACATTACTATCATCCTCACACATATATAATATATATATATATACTGTATAATGTATGTACAACTGAAAATGAGCACAGAAAAGGGTTCTACTATGGGTCCCATGGCAGTTGGGTCGCATCCCATCAAGTGTTTAAGACGCTGTCACACGAGCGCTTTTTCCGTCAATTTTCCATGAGCATGTTTTTTCTCGTACTTTTGGGGGACTTTTTCGCACTGGTATTGGCAACTAAACTGAAGGTAGAATATGTTAGGCGGCTGAATTCTGATAAAGTGTCATGTTGTAAGATTCCAGACCATAATTGCCCGTAAAAATTGCTCGAAAAATTGCTTGTGTGACTCCGGCTTTACATTACTCATATGCTCGCAATCACATTCTCGTCTATTTTGACTGCCATGGGATATTATCATCATCATATATATTGCCAGCAGGGGGGCAAATAAATAAATCAAAATGTAAAACTTGCAAACTAAACAAACCAAAACTGGGACGACACAAGATAAAGGTAAAATAACTTGTCAAAATCGCTATGTGGAAATAACGCTTACTAAACTAAAAACAAATATGAAATAAAAGAACACAATCCACCACATTACATTACTACATGATACATTAAGACCAGAACTGGCTATAATTAGGGAACTTTCCTTTTCACCTATTTTATTTGTTATAAGTTCTTTTGTCTTTATATTGTGACGTCCCTGTTTTGGTTTGTTTATGTATATTATAATTTACAGAGCAAAGTTATTACTGGCGACGTGGGTATAGAAAACAACAATTGGAACATAAATTAATATTGTTTTTATATATATCACTGGTAAAGGTAATGTTCACAACAAAATCCTATTGATTTTGTACTTATAAATAGGAATTATGTTTTGTCCCTGAATTTAGCAATATTTTAATGTATCAGTACTCTTACCTCTTTACTACTATAGTCCGTTCATTCTAGGTTGGCCAGAAATCGTAACCTCTAACCTCTGTAACTCAAAAAGGGCTAGAGCAAATGAGCCGTCAATTTATAAACATATTCCCTGGCCAAAATTGTAACCTCTAACCTCTGTAACTCAAAAAGGGCTAGAGCAAATGAGCTGTCAATTTATACACCTATTCCCAAGCCAAGTCGTCCTATCTGGTAGAAATATTAGCTCGATTACTCTAGACCTTTTTGAGTTATGAGAGGTTAGGAGATACGATTTCTGCCCAACCTAGAATGAACGGACTATAAATTACACATAATAAATAATTTTATTAACACCCCTAACTCTATTTTTGGAAAGGAAAATCCATAATTAACTATCTATAGCTAATGTATGTCCAACTAAAATAAACTAATTATAATTTAATCTTATTTAGTTTAGGGGGGATGGTTCACTTTTTGGTAAATTTTTAAATTATTTTTCTAGTTTCCTCCCTATACCTCTATCAAACTTTAAAAAACATCGATTAGATCCCCCTTGTAAATTAATTTGTACATTTTTCGGTAGAAAAATGTCCCGGCCAAAGGCCGATTCTTTCAAAATTATAGGCTCACTATCATTCGCCAGGAAAAAAATTGATACCTAGATAGCATGAAAGGTCTTAATATTAACAAAGAAATGGGCCGAAAGGTCTTAAAATCGACAAACTAATGGGGCAAACATCTTAAAATCTGAAAACTGATAGAACTAAACATGAGGAAGGAGGACCAGATAAATGGCCCATCTCCCCTTAAGTTTATGTATATAACCAATAAAATAATACAACTGGTGGTATAAGGCAGCATCACATGGGTAATTGTATGTATGTATGTACAGGTCTCCCTCACTATCTGATGCCCCAATTTATGATATTATTATAGGTTTTTAAAATTTGCCAGAACGTCCCGGACTTCCCAAACTTGACTACTTCCTTTAACGTGACGATAGTGCGTTGTTATGTGTGCGATTAGTTTGCTTGGGAAACAGATTAACTTGCTCATGTAGTAATGTACACCCTATGTGGTGGATTGTGTTCTTTTATTTAATAATTTTCATTTTAGTAAGCGTTGTTTCCACATATCGATTTTGATAATTTAATTTGACTTTATATTGTCCTTGTCCCAATTTTGGTTTGTTTAGTTTTCAAGTTTTACATTTTAATTTAGGTGTTTGGTTTCTTTTTGTTTTTGTTGTTGCTGTTCCTCAGGCTGTCTGGCTGAACAACCCCAAGGTCCCGAGCAAGGCCAAGGTCATAAACGAGCGCCCCCACAAAACCCTCCCTGCTTACCACTAATAAAGCCCGGGTGACCGAAGTAACTCCAAGGCGGGGAGCTGAGGAGGGTGCGGAAACGCCCGGGAAACCAAAGCCCCACCCAAGGCCCTGTGCCCCTCAGCAATTATGAAGGGAAAGTTGACGATAATGTGTTGTTGTATGTGCGTTTAATTTGTTTGGAAAACAGATTAACTTGCAAATGTAGTGATGTACACCCTATGTGGTGATTTTGTGTTCTTTTATTTCAAAATGTAATTTTGCTAAAGCGTTATTTCCACATAGCTATTTTTATAAGTTGTTTTGCCTTTATATTGTGTTGTCCCTGTTTTGGTTTGTATATTTTGCAAGTTTTACATTTTAACTAGCTCGTACAAACACCAGAAATATGTGATGAGATGCCACCTTAAACCTTCACACTACACTCTGAGCCGACAGTACAAAAATAAGGAACCTTAATGTATTTCCACTATAATCTAATATATACAGTAATGTACACACGTACTGTACCGTACACTGGACAGTATTGCTCTTTAGTTAGTACACTTTGTGCCTTTGCTTGGGAAACAGATGTACTTGCTCATGTAGTGATGTACACCTTATGTGGTGGATTATGTTCTTTTATTTCAAAATTATATTTTGCTAAAGCGTTATTTCCACATAGCAATTTTGATAAGTTCTGTCTTTATATTGTGTCGTCCCTGTTTTGGTTTGTTTATTTTGCAACTTTTCCATTATAATTCCTTAGGGCAGCAGTTTCATATAGTACGGGGATTACGCTAAACTATACTTTGTCACAGGGCTTATCATTGCTCTTTGGAACAATGTGTATGTTTTCTTTTACCTGCTCACATCATTTGTCTCCTAGCCTTATAAGTGGCATTCGTTCAGAAGGCTAGTAGAAAAATTCACATCATTATCATGCTGAAAATTAAAAGCTTTGATAAAAAGATGTATTATTTTGTAATCTATGAGGCTAGCCATACCCTACACCTACTGGAAACTGTTGGACTCTGCTGGGAGGTAACTTTGCCTTTCCACTGTTGATGTTGTAGTTCCCTAAGCTGCCTGGACGAACAGCCCTGAGTCCCTAAGGAAGGCCATGGCCACGATAGGGCGTTCCCACAGGGCTCTCAAGGAGTGTAGATTTTGTTGTTGGTGTAAGTGATTGTGTAGAATGCAGTCTTCTATGATATGTTTATTAGTTTAGGGTGCCTTTCCATTGTACTACAGTCCTGTAGTAAAACAAATAATCTGAATACAGCATATACTGCATGAAATATGATTGCTTCTAAAGGTGGCATAGAAAGGTTGATATCATCACTAGTTGATCCCTATAAACAAACGTACAGGTATAAACAAATGAGTGATTCAGGTAACAATAGTGTAGACACATAATGAGATCATAGTACAGATCTCCCTCGATTTATGATTGGGTTACGTTCCTGAAAACCCAATTATAAATAGGAAAATCACATAGCAAACCCTAAAATTAATAGGCTAAATGGGGATGCGTTCTGGGACCAACCAAAACCCAAACCCAAACTCCTGAAAACCCTATAATAATATCGTAAATCGGGGCATCGGATAGTCAGGGAGACCTGTACTAAAGGTCTCCCTCACCATCGGATAGTGAGGGAGACCTGTACTAAAGGTCTCCCTCACTAGCCGCTGCCCCAATTTACAATATTATGATAGGTTTTTAGGTGTTTGGGTTTGGCTAGTCCCACAACGCATCCCCATTTACCACATTAATTTTAGTGTTTGTAATACGATTTTTCTATTTAAGATCGGGTTTTCAGGAACGTAACCCAATCATAATTCGAGGGAGACCTGTACTGTACAGTGTAGGCCTAACTGGAGCATATTTGTCAATCATAGGATTCCAATATTGTTATATTCTAGCTACCTCCACACTATTTTACAGTCAACTTAGAATCCATCAATAAGAAATAAAGAATTATATCTGAACCAACACTTTTAACCCAATAAAATTAGAATCGGTCAATAAGAAATAAAGAATTATATCTAAACCAACACTTTTAACCCAATAGATCCACTGCAAATTCACAAAATTGTTTGGACGTAATTAAACAATATTAAAAAAGGTTTCATCAACCCAACTTCAGCCATTTAAAATACAAATTCTACTTTAAAATATTCACTGATATCTCCATTTTAATTACAGGACATAATTATGATCTTCCCATAATATAGGATTAATTATAATCGATTCAATATAACTAAACCCTCAATATTGACCCCCATCCTATCATAACTTATAAGACAAGAATAATTAACCACTTACGAGTTCCAATCTACTGTATAAGGAAGCTGGATTTGTATTCTGTAGATATCGATATATAGCAGAATTACCAAGTAAAATTATGGTCATAGTACGGTCGTGCTAATAAGTCGTCTCAGCTGGCATTACGTTTGGCACGCTCTGTGCTGTATTAATGTCTGTCAGATGTTGAATAGGGTGGGTAAGTGTAGGAACATGTTTGTATATTTCATTCGATATGAAGAAATGAAGCTTAGATATTGCTGATACCAATTATTATGTTCCTTCCAACAACCAACCATACTCCTAAAATCGATTAATGAAATATTATTGATCAAAACATACTTGGTGCCGAGACATCACTTATTAGCGCGATTGTATAGACATAAATAGAGAAAACCCAATTCAACATAATTTCTAGTCACCAGAAACCTAAATTATTACTGTATTTCTGTTCTATATCGAT
This sequence comes from Paralithodes platypus, assembly GCA_032716605.1. Taxonomy (NCBI): domain Eukaryota; kingdom Metazoa; phylum Arthropoda; class Malacostraca; order Decapoda; family Lithodidae; genus Paralithodes; species Paralithodes platypus. Next base: position 12,764,326 of record CM064553.1, read on the forward strand.
GTCTACAGCTCCAACTTCCTTATAGAACGAAACTCGCAAGTGGTGAATTGAACTGACATTTCTACCATTTTGGAAGAATTATTCAGGAAAGGGCTATGGAAATTTACAGCCCATTTGCTCCTGCCTATTTGAGTAACAAGGGACCAAGTGTTCTGGTAAGCTATAGTAACTATAGTCCGTTCATTCAAGGTTGGGCAGAAATCGTAACCTCTAACCTCTGTAACTCAAGAAGGGCTAGAGCAAATGAGCTGGCAACTTCCGCACATATTCCCTAGCCAAGTCTTCATGTTTGGTAGAAATATTAGCTCAATTACTCTAGTCCTTTTCGAGTTACAGAGGTTAGAGGTTACGATTTCTGCCCAACCTAGAATGAACGGACAATAGACAATATTCATATACAGTATATAAAAATATGTTTTAAGTTAAACTACATAAATCTGTCTGTAGGTAAATAATGTATGTATCAATGACAAATATTAGTACCTCTATATCATACTAAACTCATTATGTAACATCAGGTGTAATTTAGAAATAATACATAAATAAATGGAACCTTACTTTTTCATAGGGTCAACATCACAATAATTACACTTTGAAATAAAATATTGCCTGAAATAATAAATTCTTTCAGTACTATGATCCCTCTAAACACTATACTGTAGTCTGGCTAAAACACTATTTTACTCAAATTTGTAAGGGTATCTGGGAGTCAAAGGGATAATGTTCTTTTTATTACATTATTATTTATTATTATTATTATTGTTTTGACTTTATCTTGTGTCGTCCCAGTTTTGGTTTGTTAAGTTTGCAAGTTTTACATTTAAATAAATAATTGTGCCCGGCACAAGTCGGCCTTTCTCTCTCTGGCGCAGGGATGCAGCGACCCCACCGCCCGCCGCTTTGGTGGTGCAATCAGCTTCTGGAGCAGTGGACCACTGGTTCCTATCTTCAGAAAATTCCTGTGTTTGGTATGCTTCCAGCCAGGCCCCCCATTGAGGCATATATAATAATAAAACATTGGTGGAACTGCCATTCGGGTGAGGGACTGCTCTGGGTCTGCTCCTTCAGTGTTAAGGGTCATAATCCGCTTAGTGAAAATGGTACTGTGGAGTGGGTCAGTGGAGGCATGTCTGGGAGCCTGGAGGCAGTTTCTGCCATGGCCATCCCTTTATGGGCGCTTCTTCTGGAACCGGGGCGACAGATTTGATGATGATGATGATGATGATGATTTGCCCCGAATCGCTAGACCTGAGTGTCCAAACTTTTGACGTCTACTAATGGCACAGGGTGGGATCGAACTGCCGACCCTTTGACCAGCAGTCAAGACGCGCTACCAACGATACCACTGCCCTTGACTAATGTATTCTTTTGCCTTTATCTTGTGTCGTCCCAGTTTTGATTTGTTTATTTTACAAGTTTTACAATTTAACATCTCAATTATCCTTCTGACTCCCACAATCTCTTCCTAAACTGAATAAAACAATATCTCAATTATCCTTCTGACTCCCACAATCTCTTCCTAAACTGAATAAACAATATCTCAATTATCCTTTTGACTCCCACAATCTCTTCCTAAACTGAATAAAACACAAATTAAGCCAGAAAACAAGGAGGAAAAGGGTCATTGTACAGTACAGTCAGGTCTCGATATACACGCGTTTCGTATATACGGATTCGTTTGGACACGGTAACCACAAAAATGCCAAAATCGGCCACAACACGGACAAAAATTGTATATACACGGACATTTGCGGGCGACGGGAGTCCTGCTACAACTCCGGGTCGGCGCCGGACATTTCCGCACCACACGGATCGTAGCAGACGAAACAATACATAGAGTGTGGTTTGTTTACGTTGCAGGATATTATGTGCTTGACACGCAAATAGGTCAGTAGCAGGTCCAAAACAGTTCTTATTGATGCTGTTATTGCCTGCCTGACACGCAAATATGTTTTTGTTGGTGGTATAATGTCGGCTTAATGTAGGCTAAAGGCTCAAATAGGGGACTTTGGTAAAGTGGCTGGCACGAATTGAATTAATTCCCATAAGGCATGTTATGTGGAGAGAATGGATGAACAAAATTGGGTGAAAAAATGCAGGTCTGTGATTGCGGAGGGAGCTGCATCAAGGGGTAGACCGAGGAAGACCTGGGATCGGACTATACGTGCCGATCTCAAATCCAAAAACTTGACAAGTGAAGCAGCCCTTAACAGGGTTGCCTGGAACGCCACCATTAGGACAAGAGACTGAAACTGCACGTATGTGTGGAGCACTCGGTCTTAAAATTTTATGTATGTATGTACACGGTTTTGATATACTGTACACTGCATGTACAAGGTACAAAATAACCGTGTATATCGAGACCTGACTGTACTAAAGAAGTAAGGAACATTGGATTTTCAAATTATTTTACACTCATACTGTACAGTACTTAAATAATAGCTAATCTCGAAGACATGCCTACAGGCAATTAAATAATTATCTATAATTAAAGAAAATAAGGTGGGTGAGCTTTCACCTTAGTGTATAGTACAGTACAGTAAATAATCATGAAGGCATCTAAATTAATTAATAAATTATATAAATTGTCTCACACCTCACTATTAACAGTATTAACCCCTACTGTACCAGAGGGTATTACTATAAATGTAACCTCCAGTACCAAGCATTGTGACCAAAATGGCTTCAAAGTTGAGTACTGAGCCAGCTCGCCTGTGGGACGTTAGATACACTCTGAGAAGTGTTGCCAAGGTCTCAAAGTAGTGTTTACAAGTCATGGTACCGCTCGGTACAAGGACCGATTATTACGTATGTAAGTCGTACGGCGCTGGTACTGGCGAGTGACTTTTTTACGGTTGGCCAACGTACGTCACTGGTACAGAAGGGGTTAACCTGATCCAGATTCTCAACACAGGTTACATAGTTGCTTGCACTGGAAGAAACATGCTGCTGCTTTCCGGATTACGGGACTTTTAAATAAATACACACAATTAGTCCTCTCCAATTGATGATATAGCGTTTGAATTTGTTTTTGTTTTTGTGTGTTAATTTTTTTTTTTTTTTTGTGTTGTCCCTATTAGGGCTCTGTCTCGAGTCGGCCACCCCCAGTAAAAAATAAAAAAAAAAATAAAAAAAACGGGGAATGGGCCTGAGCAAATAGATATAAAATAGATAGCCAATTGATGATATTTGTTTCTCGTTACCAATTATTCTTTTATTAATCTTTAAAATGGCAACTTATAGGGTTAATAACGCTAATACTGTATTTTGAGTTGAAAGTTGGTGACCTGACTAAAAGGTGTTTATCAAGGGGAGATAAGTTGTTTTTCTCTAGATCCCCTTCTTCCTCATGTTCAGCCCCATTAGTTTTCAAATTTTAAGATGTTTGCCCCATTAGTTTTCAGATTTTAAGACATTCCACCCCATTTCCTTGTCAATATTAAGACCTTTCGTGCTATTTAGGTGTCGATTTTTTTCCTGGCGAACGATAGTGAGCCTGTAATTTAGGAAGAACCGGCCTTCGGCCATGACATTTTTCTACCGAAAAATTTACAAATTAATCTAGAAGGGGGATTTTATGGATTTTTTTTAAAGTTTGACGGAGGAAACTAGAAAATTAATGAATAAATGAAAACAATCGACCAAAAAGTGAACCATCCCCCCTTAATATGTCTCAATGAACATTTATCTTAGTCTATCCTAATACCAGAGAAATGTATGCTCCCAAGAATCAGGAAATGTTAGCGCCGACATGCATAGTGCTATAGTTCGTTCATTCTAGGTTGGCCAGAAATTGTAACCTCTAACCTCTGTAACTCAAAACAGGGCTAGAGCAAATGAGCCGTCAATTTATATACATATTCCCTAGCCAAGATCGTAACCTCTAACCTCTGTTACTCAAAAAGGGCTAGAGCAAATGAGCTGTCAATTTATACACATATTCCCTAGCCAAGTCTTCCTATTTGGTAGAAATATTAGCTCGATTAGTCTAGTTCTTTTCGAGTTATGAGAGGTTAGAGGTTACGATTTCTGCCCAACCTAAAATGAACGGACTACAATTAACCAAGGTTGTACTGACTACGGCTTTATGACTTACAACCTGCAGTATATGATGGACACTTACGACTGGATGGCAGTGGAGTTTTGAGTGAAATATGGAAGTAACGTCAAACAATACTTAAGTGCAGGGTGTCAAACTGGAGCAATTTTGTTTGAAGACTTGAATGAATATGAGAAGGAATAAATTTTTTTTTTACATGAAATAGCGTTGTTTTGGCTATTTGATAACTTCCAGAGACATCACTTCCAGAGACACACTATACAACTTAGTTACATTAGGTTTACAGGGTTGGGTGTGAGAGGGATCTGCCTTGTGTGGGCCAATAGGCTTTCTGCAGACTCCCACTTTCTTATGTTCTTATGTCTTTAGTAGTAAAAGGATAGTAAAGTCGTCTATTTTGCTAAAGCGTTGTTTCCACAGAATAGTAAAGTTGTCTAATTTGCTAAAGCGTTGTTTCCACATAGCGATTTGGATAAGTTCTTTTGTCTTTATATTGTGTCGTCCTAGTTTTGGTTTGTTTATTTTGCAAGTTTTACAGTTTAATTTAGTAGTAAATGGATAGTATACTTGTCTATGATGGTATTTAGGGTAAGTTTATGTTTAGTTAAAGTAGTTTCAACTTTAGTATAGTTGATGTTACCTGGTTCACCAAATGTAGGTGTGGAGGCTAAAATAAAGGTTTTAAGGATTGGGTGTGAGAGGGATCTGCCTAAAATAAATGTCTAGACGCCCCTGGTTCTTCTCACCGACCGTGGCCATACTCGGGTCTGAAGTGTCCGCCAGGGTTGAGGTGGGGGAAGCGTTCGCGTTCCATCAACAACTGTCTCTGTAGCTGCTCGTGGGCCGCGGAGATCTGGTGAATACAAACATTAATCAAATACAGATCTCCCTCACTATCTGATGCCCCAATTTACGATATTATTATAGGTTTTTAGGAGTTTGGGGTTTGGGTTTTGGCTGGTCCGAGAATGCATCCCCATTTACCCCACTAATTTTAGGGTTTGCTATGTGATTTTTCTATTTAATATGGATTTTCAGGAACGTAACACAATCGTAAATCAAGGGAGACCTGTACAGTGTCACACTTCTTAAGCCCATACCTTAAGGGGAGATGGGCCATTTTTCTGGTCCCCCTTCTTCCTCTTGTTTAGCCCCATTAGTGTTGAGATTATTAGACGTTTGGCTCATTAGTTTGTCAATTTTAAGAGCTTTTGCTCCATTTCTTTGTCAATATTAAGACCTTTCGTGCTATTTAGATGTCATTCTTTTTCCTGGCGAATGATAGTGAGCCTGTACAAATTAATGTACAAATTAATCTAGATTGGGGATCTAATGGATGTTTTTTTAAGCTTGATGGAGGTCTAGGGAGGAAACCAATAAAATAATAAAAAGATACATAAATGAATAAATGAATACGCCCATCTCCCCTTAAGAGAACTCAAGAAGAGTCCATCAACAACTGTCTCTGTAGCTGCTCGTGGGCTGCGGAGATCTGGTGAATACAAATATTAATCAAATATCCTAACTCTTTTGTAAAGACATAACAGTGTCACACTTCTTGAGCTCATACATTAACCCGTACTGTACTGTAGGATACAGTAATAAAAGTCCCCAGCAGTCCCAAGCAATGTGGCAAAAATGGCAGGAGAGACCACCTATCCACCTCTAAAGATGAGGCAAGACTGGCTCTGTCACCCTTCATTGGGTCTCATATAAGCCGAGAAGTGTTGCCATAATGGGAGCAGTGCTCAACCGGTCGTGGTAACTGGTACAGCCTTGTACAGGCAGTTACAAGGAAAGTACATTACTGACGGCTATATCCGTCGCTGGGACTGGGGAGTTACTTATCTACTGACGGCTATAACCGTCGCTGGATCTGTAGGGGTTAAGAAGGCTCAAGAAGAGTCTAAACTGTTGGGTCTTTATAATCAACACTATCTTTGCTATATAATAATAGTAAAAATAACATACATACATGCGTGCATACATGAATGCATACATACATACATACATACAAGTTTAAAGACCGCTTCATACACAGAGAGCGTGGTTTTAGTCTCTTTACTGCAATACAGTACAATAAAGACTTACCACAACACAGCCCAATCATATCATCACAGTGGCCAATGTTGTTATAGTGCTAACAGTGTCTCAGCAAGACTCTACAAAGTCCCCCTGAAGCACTTGCACCTGGTGAATCCACACCGCACCAGCCATAACCATGCTACAATAAGGCAGTAACAAGAAATCACCATATCTGCTGTAGAGGCTGACTGCACTATGCTGTAGAAGTGGCGGGCAGTGGGGTCGCTACATCCCTATACGCCACACACATACACCCATGGATATGCACTACCGGTAATTGCCTTTAACCCCTTCTGTACGTAGAGAACTGAGAGAGAGGCCAGCGGTTGGAAGGAGCACAGGAGGGCTCCAACCGCCGGCCACAGGCCGTGGAGACACACTGAAGTCTGAGAAACATGTGCAGCGTCACACATAGAAAAAACAACAAAAATTGCCCCTTTTTTTACCAATTTGAATTTACACTTTCTCCTCCACAATGCAGAACTTCTGCTTATCAGAATTCATTTATCCCCAGAGCTACTACTCTTTGGAATTCAGTTCCCTCGAATTGCTTTCCACAAACTTACAATCTACAAATGTTTAAATCCAGTTGTTACAAACATTTTATGAATGGAGGATGCCTTTAGGCACATGGACCTTTTTGTTTTATCTGTGTTTTTCCTTCCTCCGTTCATTGTCTCTTAAAAAAAAAAAAAAAAAAAAAAAAAAAAAAAAGGCCTTTGTTTGCAAGATCATTGCAAGATAACCATATGTCGTACAGGAATGATTCAGGTGTCATTGGAAAGCTCTATCATTGTATTTTTACGGATATATAATTGTATTACACTCTGGCTCTTGCTTATGCATGGAATGAAGGTAATTTCGGGCAATTTGCCCTCAGCGTGGGTGCTAAATATGTGACACTCAGAACTCAGCTGATCTTATGGTACAGTAACTCGGACACCACAACATCTCCTCCTATGGACCAGCAATGCTATCACCCGTACTACCCCATCACACAATAAAGTCTTAGTAGAACATATGGGAAGCGAGAGAATGACTAAGAGTGTGTACGAGAGTGAGGTGGAAGGACAGAGAGGGAGATGTAGACTGAGAGAGGTGGAAGGATGGAGTTGAGAAATATATGAGCGAAGGCGGTGCTGGATGGAAGGAGGGGCGTCGACTGACTGGGGACAGAGGTGCATAGGGGCGTTTCGTTCGTGGCCACCCCTTCGGGGATCACGGCGTCCAGCAATAGATAGATAATAGTCTTAGTAGTACATAAATTATCATAATTTCCTAATCATTTGCTTCCATTCTTTTCAATCACCAGTATTACCCAATCACAAAATACAGTCTTAGTAGAAATTAATTATCATAACATCCTAATCATTTTCTTCCATTCCTTTCAATCACCAGTATTACCCAATCACAAAATACAGTCTTAGTAGAAATTAATTATCACAACATCCTAATAATTTTCTTCCATTCTTTTCAATCACCACTGTCAATGGTGGCTTGAAATATAGTGATATAATATATATGAAGGATATTAATGTGACAAATCAAAGAGACTACTCACAGACCAAGGCTGCTGAAACAGATGGAAAGTATAGGTTGTTAAACGTATTCGACCACATTATGCTTTTGTCACACAAACGTTTTTTCCGGCAATTTTCGATGAGCAAGTTTTTTCTCTTAATGAGGCTTTTTCACATTGGAATCGGAAACTAGACTGAAGGTAGATTATGCTAGGTGGCTGATTTCTGATATATTTTCTAGATCTCAAGTGACGGCGTCTCTAACGTGGATTGACCTCCCAATCTACCAAGATTGGAAGCCAAAGCGTCACATTTTTCCCTTGCCCCTCAACTTTCTCTTCATAATTGCTGAGGGACACAGGGCCCTGGGTGGGGCTTTGGTTTCCCGGGCATTTCCACACCCTCCTCAGCTCCCCGCCATGGAGTGGCTTCGGTCACCCAGGCTTTATTGTGGTCGGCGGGGAGGGTTCTGTGGGGGCGCTCGGTTATGGCCTTGGCCTTGCTCGGGGCCTTGGGGCTGTTCGGCCAGGCAGCTTGGGGAACAACAACAACAACAAACTTGCATTTTGAAGCTGCTAGACTACAATTGCCCGTAAAAAGAGCTTGTGTGACACCGCCTTTATGCTATGTACAATACAGTACAGTGCATCAAGTGTATAGTAATATATATTCTAATTAATTAATCTCACTCCCAACACCAAACACCTCCCAATGAAATTAATGAAAGCATGTGATCCTCCCGGGATTCGAACCTGGGATTCCACATACAGATTTTAAACAGTCTAACCATTACACCACATAGAGTTTATATTGAATTATAGTGTAATGGATTTTAAACAGTCTAACCATTACACCACATAGAGTTTATATTGAATTATAGTGTAATGGATTTTAAACAGTCTAACCATTACACCACATAGAGTTTATATTGAATTATAGTGTAATGGATTTTCTAACCATTACACCACATAGAGTTTATATTGAATTATAGTGTAATGGATTTTAAACAGTCTAACCATTACACCACATAGAGTTTATATTGAATTATAGTGTAATGGATTTTTATTATGATTTTTAAATATACAGCAAATGGTTTCCTTTTAACTGAATATGCACATAATATTAAAAATTTAAATATTTTTGTTATTAAATCTTCTAACACCCTTCCAAATTGTACGGCCATAGATACCGGCATCAAAATGTTTAATACTGTAATAGTTTGAATGTTACTATTGTTATCAGTAGTCTTGTAATATCAAATTATAAATACATTTTTAGTTATGTTACAAAATAAAAACAGCACTGGTTTATGTAATATATGGGTGGCTTGATATATAGTAATACTAATAAATAAAACTTTTATATATTGCATCTCCGTATTAATTTTAAGAACGATGCTGATGATACTTTTTTTTTCTTCTATACTCCAACAACTCCCTCTCGGGCATAGGCTGAGATCCTGTATATTCACCACTCAACACGGTGAAGCCCGCGAGGTCTTGTTCCAGTCTAGGAAGTGAGACAAGTGAAGCACGAACTACAACCAGCCTTCGCCAACCTGCCATCGCAGACGCGAGGCTCTTGGTTGCCCACTCATGGCTCGAAGCAGTCCCACTTCTGAGGCTGCTTCGCCTTTATGCTTCACTGTCTCATCTCCTCGACTCGGACCCTCACTGTCAGAACGCCACCTATTGAGCAATTAACTCACTAGGCATTGCCCCCCTGTAGCATATTTTTTAATATGGGAATATTCGTACAGTGCTATTTAATCAGGGAACAATGAGGGTATTTTGGGGGCATTTCGGTGGGCTTTGTGGTAATGCACTGATACTAGGCACAGCACAAATTCCATCCCAATAATATCTTCCCATTGACATATCAGGATTTGAACCCGGGACCTTTGCATTACCAGTCCAGTGGCAAGACCACTCCACCACACCTCCCCTAAAAGAAGAATGATGATAATGATTATATGACAATTATGATGACAATAATTATACTCCATTCATATTAATCTGGCAGCAATGATCATGTTATATAACTATGAAAAGTTGAAAGAATGAATATAAACACCATATATGAGGAGGAGCACTTTATTGACGTTTCGCAAATAGCTTCGTCAGGTCATCATGCCAAAGTAGGACTAGGATAGATAGAAAATCAATAGTTGGCAGTGATTTGTGGAATTGTATTTCAAGCTAGATAATGAAGAACTTTTATTACGTCCTAACCCCTTCACCACCATTACGTAATTTCTATCATATTCTTGTTACCATTAGACAATTTTCTTTAGTTTATATATTTATAATCCACCTATACGACTCAAATGGGTAAATACGATCTCAATAAACCCTCTTAGTAACATACGATGAAGAAGTGTGGGCGAGGGTGCACCAGGGCAAGAGGGTTGTCGGAACGCTGAAAGTAGTTACAAGAAATAGGGTGGTCAGCATTTTCTTTATTTTTTCTATGTGAGTGAGGGAGGCAAAAGACAGAACTGCCTGTAGCGAGTGCCTCCCCCAGAGTTGAAAGAGTGACAGGGCTAAAATCAAGGGACATTCGAGCCAAAATGCCTGGACACACAGAGTTTGAAGCAATTTAAGTCATGAGAAGAGGGAAAGACTGATTCTGGTAGAGAGTTTCAAAACTCAGGTGTTGAATAGAAGAAAGACTGAGAATAATGTTTCACTCTTGGGTTGTAGAGTTGCACAGAGTAGGGGTTGGGATTGTGTTGCAAGACGGGTGCTATGTGCTCTACGAAGAGGGGGTTGGTACACACTGAGAGAGCTCTGAGGAACACTGATTATTGTATGTATGTATGTATCTATGTCAGTGTTATTCACTAATTTTGTCAAGAGAGCCAAAAGTTCAGGACATATTCAAATTCAGGACATATTCAGAGTGAATGCCCCGTACAGCAAATAAGCCACAAGGATAAGCAGAACAAAAATATACTGTATATAGGAACTAAATACAGTATGGGAGGGAGAAGAAGAGAAGTAGTGGAGGAGGAGGTGGGGATCAGGAGGTCAGAAGTGTGGGAAGCCATGAAAAGAGTGAAGTTGGGGAAAGCACCAGGAACAGATGGAGTGTGTGGGGAAATGTTGAGGTATGGTGGTGAGATAGTGATAGAATGGGTATGGAAAATGTGCAAACTAGCATGGGAGAAGGGCAGTGCACCCGATGACTGGAAGACTGGCATAATAGTCCCCCTATATAAGGGCAAAGGGGAAAGAGGAGTGTGTGGTAACCACCGAGGAATATGTCTTCTAAGCGTAGTAGGGAAGGTATACAGTAGGGTAGTGATTGAGAGAGTGAGAGTGAGAACGGAGAAATGGATAGGCGACGAGCAGGGAGGTTTTAGGAAGGGAAGAGGATGTGTAGATCAGATTTTTACCCTGAATTGTGTTGTGGAGAAGTATCTGGAGAAGAAACAAAAGGTGTATGTTGCCTTTATGGACTTGGAGAAGGCCTATGACAGAGTGGATAGAGAAGGTTTATGGAAAGTACTTAGAATATACGGAGTAGAGGGCAAGTTGCTGAAAGCAGTGAAGAGCATGTATGAGGGTGCAAAGGCGGCAGTACGTGTGGAGAGTGAGCAGAGCGAGTTCTTTGACCTGAATGTTGGTTTGAAACAGGGGTGTGTGATGTCCCCGTGGTTGTTTACTGTATATATGGATGGAGTTATGAAAGAAATACTATCAAGAGCAGTGGATGTTGGTGTATCGCTGAAAAGGGAGGGAATTGAGTGGAAGCTACCTATACTGCTGTTTGCGGATGATACAGTTCTGATGAGTGATAATGAATGGGAGTTGCAGGGTCTGGTAAATGAATTTGGAACAGTGTGCGAAAAACGGAATTTGAAGGTAAATACGGGGAAGAGCAAGGTTATGGTCTTCGAAAGGGGTGAAGTCACAGAGTGTGAGGTGAAGCTGAACGGTCAGGCTATGGAGATCGTCAACTCTTTTAAGTATCTGGGCAGTGTGTTGAGTAAAGATGGGACTATGGATGAAGAGGTGCGGGAGAGGGTACAACAGGGGAAGAGGGTTGTAGGAACGCTAAAAGCAGTAACAAGAAATAGGGTGGTCAGTATGGAAGTGAAGAAGTCCTTGCATGACAGTGTGGTAATCCCGACACTGACTTACGGAAGCGAAGCATGGACGTTGGTTGAGAGACTCAGACCAAGAGTGAGAGCAGTGGAAATGAATTACTTAAGGAGTGCGTGCGGAGTTACATGGAGGGATAGACAGACTAATGAGGAAGTAAGAAGGAGGTGTGGTGTGGAGGTAGATGTGCTGGAAAGTGTGAAAAGGAACAACTTGAGATGGTTCGGCCATATGGAACGTATGGAAAGTGAGAGAATGACTAAGAGGGTGTACGAGAGCGAGGTGGAGGGACAGAGGGGGAGAGGTAGACCGAATATGAGGTGGAAGGATGGAGTGAGGAACTACATGAACGAAGGCGGTGCTGGTTGGGGGGAGGGGCGTCGACTGACTGGGGACAGAGGTGCATGGGGGCGGTTCGTTCGTGGCCACCCCTTCGGGGATCGCGGCGTCAGGCAATAGATAGATAGATAGGAACTAAATTACATATTTTTGTGGGTTTCCATAGCCAGATTTATAGAACAAGACTATTAACAATTATTATATTGAAATTCTTTAGTAAAAATAAAATATATTGAAATTCTTGACTTTACAAATATAAAAATCTCTCTCTCTCTCCTCTCTTGCGAGCCGCTAATCAGGTCATTGCGAGCCGCCACTGTCTCGCGAGCCGCACTGATGTATGTACAGTATATACTCAGGCCCAATCCCCACTTTTCCTATTTTTGTTTTATGGGGGTGGGGGTGGGGGGGTAAAATAGTGAGAGAGATGCAATCATGGAAGTAAAGAAGTCCTTGCATGACAGTGTGGTAATCCCGACATTGACTAACGGGACCGAAGCATGGACGTTGGTGAAGAGACTCAAACCGAGAGGGATGGGAATGAGTTACTTGAGAAATACATACAGTTACATGGAGGGATAGACAGACGAATGAGGAAGTACGAGAGAGGTGTGGTGTGGATTAGATGTGTTGGAAAGTGTGAAAAGGAACATCTTGAGATGGTTCGACCATATGGAACACATGGGAAGCGAGAGAATGACTAAGAGAGTGTACAAGAGTGAGGTAGAGGGACAGAGAGGGAGAGATAAACCGAGGGAGAGGTAGACCGAGTGAGAGGTGGAAGGATGGCGTTAAGAAGTATATGAGTGAAAGCGGTGCTGGATGGGAGGAGGGGCGTCGACTGACTGGGGACAGAGGTGCATGGGGGCATTTCGTTCGTGGCCACCCCTTCGGGGATCACGGCGTCCGGTAATAGATAGATAGATAGTAACATAGGTGTTGAGCGGTACTTGAAAAGTAGACAGAATGGATAAAAAACACCATGAGAGGAAGAGCACTTTATTGACAACGTTTCGCAGATAGCTTCATCATGTCACTAACCAATACTGGCACCTAGGAGGCCTAAATATCCGTTATGACAGGTGGCGGTGGAGGGGTAGGGGTGGGGGGGCTGGTAGGGAGGAAGGAGGGAGGACAGGGAGGGGGCAGAAGCATGGTGGGAGGGGCTAGTCTCCACCCCCGCTCCCCCCATGCTTCTGCCCCCTCCCTGTCCTTCCTCCTTCCTCCCTCCCAGCTCCCCCAGCCCCACCCCTCCACCGCCACCTGTCATGACGGATATTTAAGGCCTCCTACAGTAGGTGCCAGTATTTGTTAGTGACCTGATGAAGCTATCTGCGAAACATTGTCAATAAAGTGCTCTTCCTCATATGGTGTTTTTTATATAGTAACATAGGTCCTTCTTAAGCGGCATATAATCATTTAATCTAAGCCAGAATCAAAGTTAAAAAGGGGTCATGGTGCTGAAGGGGTTAAGGGTGATAATATATGTGAGAAGGCTCAAATATACTGCCACATTAATATAAACAGAGTACAATACAGAACTCAAGGTGAACGTACGTGTGCCAATTCCTCGTAGGGTCGTCCGAGGAGAGCTGCGGCGTGGTGGCTCTGGGCGTAGCCGGGGGGTAGGTGTGGGGGAGGGGGTTCTCCGGGCCTCAACAGGGGGGGGCGTGGGGGGTAGCCAGCTGCTGCCGCCGCTGCCGCTGCTGTTAAATAAACAGTATAGTACAATAGAGTTAAGGGATTCGAACTCGGGACACCACACCCAGAACATAAGCATCTAAACCATTACACCACCAATAGAGTTAAGGGGGGTCACCTGCTTTTTTCTCTTTATTGGTTGTATCCATTCGGCCCCATTCAGCCTACTGTTTTAATTAAATTGTAAAACTTGCAAAATAAACAAACCAAAACTGGGATGACACAATATATAGGCATTTATCCCCATCCAGGTGTCGATTTTTTCCTGGCAAGCGCTAGCGAACCAGCATATTATGGAGAAAATTTACAAATTTAGTCAGCTGCCTAACTTATTATCCAAAATATGGTGGCTCGCTCTCGCTCGCCAGGAATAAATCTACACCTGGATGGGTATAAACGTCTTAAAACAGTTGGCTGAATGAGGACGAATGTATACAAGCCAGAGAAAGAGAGAAAAGGAGAAAAAAGGCAGGTCACCCCACTTAAATTTGATGAAGGTCTAGGGAGGAAACTACAAAATAATTAATACTCAAATAAATAGAGCCCCAAAAATAACCACTGTCCCTTAAAATAATGAGCGTACAACCAAAATGCACAGTTTGCAATGTGTTCTACTTACCATGCTAATATACAATTTTAAATACACTAAATACATGACCACTCAATATATTTATATTTTTAATTATATACTGTATATAGGCCTATATATATATATATACATATACTGTATATACTCTGTGCAACTCTCCAACCCAAGAGTGAAACGTTACTCTCAAACGTTCTTCTACTCAACAGCTGAGCTCTGGAACTCTCTCCCAGAATCAGTCTTTCCCTCTTCCTATGACTTAAATTGCTTCAAACTCCGTGTGTCCAGGCATTTTGGCTCGAACGTCCCTTGATTTTGGCCCGGTCACTCTTTCAACTATGGGGGAGGCACTCGCTACAGGCAGTTCTGCCTTTTGCCTCCCTCAATCACATAGAAAAAACAAATATATATATATATATATACCTGTACAGTATAACTTTTGTATGTGTTTAGGTGCAATCACCACGGCCAATCTGATACATATAACTTTTGTATGTGTTTAGGTGCAATCACCACGGCCAATCTGGGGATTCGCCGTTATTGAGCTCGTCCTGGAATCTTTACGACTCTGAATCTTACGATTCTATACAGGCACTAGCTCAGAAAAGAGTGTTGAGAGGGGAGAAGGGGTGTTGGAGAGAGAGGAAAGTATATAATATACTGTACTATATATAAAAAAAAAAAAAAAAAAAAAAAAAAAAAAAAAATTTTGTCCCCCTTCTCCCTTGTACTTAGCCCCATTGGTTTTCAGATTTTTAGAAGTTTGGCCCATTAGTTTGGGCGATTTAAAGACCTTTCGCCCCAAATATATAAGCATGCAATTTTATATACAATAAATACATGACAAGTGAAAGGCAGGTTACAGGGCCAAGCAAATTAAGGGGGATAGTTTTTTATATATTATTTTAAGTTTCTTTTATTTATTTTTTTATTTTTATTGGTACCCCTTCTCCCTTGTGTTTAGCCCCATTGGTTTTCAGATATTAAGATTTTTGGAATTTTTTGCCCCATTAGTTTGGCGATTTTAAGACCTTACGCCCAATTGACCACTTGCCTGTTTATTCAGGCAATAAACAAGTTGGAGCTGTAGACATCGATAGTTGTTGTTGTTGTTCCCCAAGCTGCCTGGCCGAACAGCCCCAAGGCCCCGAGCAAGGCCAAGGCCATAACCGAGCGCCCCCACAGAACCCTCCCTGCCGACCACAATAAAGCCTGGGTGACCGAAGCCACTCCATGGCGGGGAGCTGAGGAGGGTGCGGAAACGCCCGGGAAACCAAAGCCCCACCCAGGGCCCTGTGCCCCTCAGCAATTATGAAGAGAAAGTTGAGGGGCAAGGGAAAAATGTGACGCTTTGGCTTCCAATCTTGGTAGATTGGGAGGTCAATCCACGGAAGAGACGCCGTCACTTGAGATCTAGAAAATATATAAGTAAAAGGAACAGTCAGAGTAAGCTATGGGTATGGCAGAGATTGCTCAGTTCTCACTCTGATAGACCAACCCATCACCACACATTAGTATTATTATTGTATTTGTATTTACTATCGATGTGGTGATGGGTTGGTCTATCAGAGTGAGAACTGAGCAATCTCTGCCATACCCATAGCTTACTCTGACTGTTCCTTTTACTTATATATTTTCTAGATCTCAAGTGACGGCGTCTCTTCCGTGGATTGACCTCCCAATCTACCAAGATTGGAAGCCAAAGCGTCACATTTTTCCCTTGCCCCTCAACTTTCTCTTCATAATTGCTGAGGGGCACAGGGCCCTGGGTGGGGCTTTGGTTTCCCGGGCGTTTCCGCACCCTCCTCAAGCTCCCCGCCATGGAGTGGCTTCGGTCACCCAGGCTTTATTGTGGTCGGCGGGGAGGGTTCTGTGGGGGCGCTCGGTTATGGCCTTGGCCTTGCTCGGGGCCTTGGGGCTGTTCGGCCAGGCAGCTTGGGGAACAACAACAACAACAACAACAATAATAATGTAGGTTTCTGATGGATATGTTATGGTATGATGAATGGTATGTTGAATTGGGGTTTATGTAATTATAAATGTACTACGACCGTGTTTTAGCTGTAAGTTCTGGTAAATATCGTTGTCTACAGCTCCAACTTCCTTATAGAACGACACTCGCAAGTTGGCAATTAGTTGTCAATTTAAAGACCTTTCGTACCATTTAGGTGTTGATTTTTACCCGTTTCTAAGTGACTTCATGCAGGTTATTTCTACTATGTTTGATGTCCCTATAGTCAGTTTATATCCAGCTGATGGCAAACTGAATCCTTTAGCAGCTGATTTGTCCATACTTAATAACAAAAAATAATGAAATTACTGTCTCTGCATCATATTAAGACCATGTTTGAATAATTAGTACCATATTTCACTACCAAATCTCAAAATAACTGAGAAATCTTGACGGGAACTTTGCAATTTATCGGCAGTTGAAAAAAAAAAAAAAAAAAAAAAAAAAAGTACTGTATAGTGATATTTAGATGATACAGCTCAGATATTTTTTTTAGGTCAAGACTTAATTACCTACAGTTAATTATTTTTCCCCTGGTGGAAACATTACTCCCTTAGCTACTGATTTCCCGATACTAAATGGAATAATGTGAAACTATATGTAGTGCCAACGAACTTGACAATAATCTTGATCCCGGACCGCTCTCTAACTCAATAGGGCCTAGAGCAAACTGGCTGTAAATATCTACACCTATTTCTTAGTGGACTCTTCCCAAATGATAGAAACGTCAGCCCAATTGCTTTCATTCATTTAGAGTTATAAGAAGTTAAGGGGTCAAGATTATTGTCAAGTTGGCTGGCACCACCTATAGTGTGATAGACCATGCCCTCAGGTCAATAAACCTTTTAGGCGGTGTGGGGAAGCCAACTTGGGCGTGATATCACTCAGCCAAGTCGGCTCTAAATTATTACATGCTGATCCAATTTGTGCACAAAATTGATAAACATACTACCCCAAAGTGTAAAATTTATAAAACGTACTACCCCTCGAGATGGTTCGGCCATATGGAAAGTATGAGAAGTGAGAGAATTACTAAGAGAGTGTACTGTACGAGAGTGAGGTGGAAAGACAGAGAGGGAGAGGTAGACTGAGTGAGAGGTGGAAGGCTGGAGTTAAGACCTATATGAGCGAAGCCGGCGTTGACTGACTGGGGACAGAGGTGCAATGGGGCGTTTCGTTCGTGGCCACCCCTTCGGGAATTACAGCGTCCGGCAACAGATAGATAGATAGACTACCCAAAGACACAAAATTCATAAACGTACTACCTCAAAACACAAAATTCATAAACGTACTACCCCAAAACACAAAATTCATAAACGTACAGTACTACCCAAAAACACAAAATTCATAAACGTACCATACTACCCAAAAGTTCTAAATTGATAAAAATACTACCCCAAAGTTCTAAATTGATAAACATACTACCCCAAAGTTCTAAATTGAAAAACGCACTACCCCAAAGTTCTAAATTAATAAACATACTACCCCAAAGTTCTAAATTGATAAACGCACTACTCCAAAGTTCTAAATTGATAAACATACTACCCAAAAGTTCTAAATTGATAAACATACTACCCCAAAGTTCTAAATTGATAAACGCACTACCCCAAAGTTCTAAATTGATAAACATACTACCCAAAAGTTCTAAATTGATAAACATACTACCCCAAAGTTCTAAATTGATAAACATACTACCCCAAAGTTCTAAATTGATAAACGCACTACCCCAAAGTTCTAAATTGATAAAGATACTACCCCAAAGTTCTAAATTGATAAATGCACTACCCCAAAGTTCTAAATTGATAAACGCACTACCCCAAAGTTCTAAATTGATAAACGCACTACCCCAAAGTTCTAAATTGATAAACGCACTACCCCAAAGTTCTAAATTGATAAACGCACTACCCCAAAGTTCTAAATTGATAAACGCACTACCCCAAAGTTCTAAATTGATAAACGCACTACCCCCAAATTCAAAATTGACAAACGCACTACCCAAAAACATAACATTCATAAACGTACCACCCAAAAACACAATATTTATAACCCCAAAACACAAAATTCATAAACGTACCACCCAAAAAGACAATATTTATAACCCCAAAACACAAAATTCATAAACGTACCACCCAAAAACACAATATTGATAAGCATACTACCCCAAAATACAAAATTCATAAACATACAACCCCAAAACACAAAATTCATAAACGTACTACCCCAAAACACATCATGCAGTGACTTCTTTTACTTCATGTTCACCACTCTATTCCTTGTTCCTGCTTTTCAGTGTTCCTACAATCCTCCTCCCCTTTTGTACCCTCTCTCTCTCACTCAGGCCGTAACTCGATTGGTAGAGCGTTCGCCTGCTAACCGTGAGGTTGACGGTTCGAGCCTTGGGCCAGCCAGTGTGTTATTGGCAGACGTCAGTGCTGTTGGTGAACGGTGCGGTCTAGCAATCTGTGGCAACTATTCACTAAGTCCCTGATTCATCAGGGCACCCACCCTAGCCTTGCTATTCAGCAGGGAGTGTATGGTGGTAAAAACTGCATCATCATCATCATCTTCATCCTGCAAACTGTACTTCAATGATGACACATATAATAAAATTTAATTAATATTCATACATCATAAAAATCATCTTTTTTTGTTAATTACATTTAATTATATTCAACTTAATCTCCATGAACTATAAAACAACACCCAGCACACGGTATCACACACAAATACTGTCATCTCTCCCTCCCTGCCCACCCCAAACCAGCTTCCAGAAGCACATCCATACTCATATCTCTTGCCGTTCCATACAATCACTCATAGATAACACGCAGCTGCAGGAACGACCTCCCGAAATACATCCTTCTGTATCCTCCCTTCCTCACGAGGACAGAGTCCACCTGGCCAGGCTGAGATGTGAGCACTATCCAGCTCTTTTGAGCTATCAAAAGAGACTGGATGTCTCCGTCATCGACACCTGCCCAGGATGTACCACAGCACCCCATACCATTAAACACATCATAGAAGACTGCATTCTACACAATCACTTACGCCAACAACATAATCTACACTCCTTGAGAGCCCTGTGAGAAAGCCCGATCGAGTCCTTAGGGACTCGGGGCTGTTCGGCCAGGCAGCCTAGGGAACAACAACTACAAACCCACCTTTTTCTTCTAATTTCTGTTTACTACAGATGTCTACTGCTTTAATGTCATTACAGTTCAAAACTCGCAAGTCGTTAATTCTGGTCAAGTATCTTATGAAGTAAATCTGTATAATCTATTTCTATTATTTCTATTAATTTCACTCCAACACCACAAACCTCCCAATGAAATTAATGAAAGCATGTGATCCACCGGGATTGGAACCTGGGTTACCACACACAGATTTTAAAATATTATAACCATTACACCGTCAAGACAATAAAGCACCAATACAAAATGGCTACTTCCCCAAAATGTTGTCATAATAAAGTTCCCAATCAATGCTACCGTACCAAGTTGGAGGAGGTGTCACACGGGCAGCTCATTCCACATTATTCTACCCTGTAACAGATTCTGGCTTTCATTTTCCATAATAATAATCTGATTTATGCACGATTATCATAAATTCCAGACTAGAATTAGTTGATCATTCTTGCAACAAATTTTAGTGTTTGTTTTTATCCTAAAATCTTAAGCCATAATCCAATATTGGCTAGAAAAATTGCCAGAATACTGGCCGTGTAACACTGACTTTAAATCCACAGAATTTTGTCAGAATAAAGTCATATTTGTTTTCACCAACCCACCAATTAACTTACAAATAAAACAAATTAATGAAATCAATAAAACTAATGAATACATATGGTACAGTAATCCAAGGACTCGAACTTAGGATACTCACACCAAAATTCCACACAGTAAGCATTACGCTATCAAGACAGTTAAAGGTTTACGCACAAGCCTACAATATATTATGCATTCTCGAATACTGAATATCAATCTAAGCATGTACATACTCCCAACTGCTCTATGGTAGCCTAATGAATAGACGAACGGAAGGGGTAATTGATGGAGCACTTAACCACAATGGAAGGAAGTAAACACTGCTTGAGTAACTACGCTTAAACACTCCAATACGTTGACGTGTATTATATTTCATTCTGGTTATCTTTAAACGATTTAACGCAAACAGCGGATGTCAAATAGTTTTACTATTCTAAAGCCGGTGTCACACAAGCAGTTTTTACGGCAATTTTCGGTGAGCAAGTGTGGGGCAGTGTCACATCAAGCAGGTGAAAGTAATAAGGCAGCAAGTTGTGTTAGAAAGTTGATGCCTATTTTCTATCTAGGGCTAGGATTTGAACCTCTACAGGCAAGAGGTCTCTCATCATTAACACTGCAATGGTTAAAAGGAGAAATCTGGTACTTCTACCTGTGTTCCTCCCCAACCATAACTCGAGTGGGAAATAAACAGTCTTTTAATTGAAATCCGGCTCCCCTAAGCATGTCAAGCTTAGAGGAGCCAGATTTCAATTAAAAGACTGTTTATTCCCCACTCGAGTTGTGGTTGGGGTACTTGGGGAGGAACACGGGTAGAAGTACTAGATTTCTCCTCTTAACCATTGCAGTGTTAATGGCGAGAGACCTCCTGCCTGTAGAGGTTCGAATCCTAGCCATAGATAAAAAATAGGCATCAACTTTCTAACACAACTTGATGCCTATTGGGTCAGGGTGGGAATTATGGTGTCACTATACCTTAACCCCTTCTGTACCGGCGATGTCTTTTGTATTCTATTGTAGCTGTATAGGCCTATAGACGATATTGTGCAGTTTAAGAAGGATCTGTGGTAGTCTATCTATCTATCTATTGCCTGACGCAGTGATCCCCGAAGGGGTGGCCACGAACGAACCGCCCCCATGCACCTCTGTCCCCAGTCAGTCGACGCCCCTCCTCCCAAACAGCACCGCCTTCATCCATATACTTCCTCACTTCATCCTTCCACCTCTCTTTCAGTCTACCTCTCCCTCTCTGTCCTTCCACCTCGCTCTCGTACACCTTCTTAGTCATTCTCTCGCTTTCCATACGTTCCATATGGCCGAACCATCTCAAGTTGTTCCTTTTCACACTTTCCAGCACATCTACCTCCATACCACACCTCCTTCTTACTTCCTCATTCGTCTGTCTATCCCTCCATGTAACTCCGCACGCACTTCTCAAGTAACTAATTTCCACCTATCTCACTCTTGGTCTGAGTCTCTTCTCAAACATCCATGCTTCGCTTCCGTAAGTCAGTGTCGGGATTACCACACTGTCATGCAAGGACTACTTCACTTCCATACTGACCACCTTATTTCTTGTTACTGCTTTCAGTGTTCCTACAACCCTCTTCCCCTGTTGCACCCTCTCCCGCACTTCTTTTTCCATAGTCCCATCTTCACTCAACACACTGCCCAGATACTTAAATGAGCTGACAATTTCCATAGCCTGACTGTTCAACTTCACCTCATACTCTGTGGCTTCAACCCTTTCGAAGACCATAACCTTGCTCTTCCCCGCATTTACCTTCAGATTCCGTTTTTCGCACACTGTTCCAAACTCATGGTTAAGTGAGATAATTCTAAGCCTGTTACTTGGTGGAGGCCCATTTTAAAGTGAATAAAATCATCTAATAGTAGCTGCAGTAAAGTTAAAAGGACGGCACTGGTACAGAAGGGGTTAAAAGTGAATACAGTAAATAATAAAATAAATAGAATATAATCTGGGTGGTATAGGTGGGTGAGTGTACAGACAGATGTGATAGATGAGTAGAGAAAGGATGTTTGAGGGGAGTACATATATATACAGTACTCTGTTTTTCCCAGCTGACGGTAAATTGCTACGTCTTCTTCAATATTCAGCTACCGGTATTACAAAGACATTACATACATACATACAAGTTTAAAAGCCGCTTCATCCACAGAGAGTGTGGTTTTAGTCTCTTTACTGTATTTACCTAATTGTATTTACCTAATTGTAGTTTACAGGAGTTGAGCTAAGCTCGTGTTGTCCCGTCTCTCAGTCTACTTTTTATCCAATTTTTTCTTGAAAATATGGATATTCCTTCCATATTGTAGTACAGTACAATAAATACTTGCCACAACACAGCCCCATCATGTCATCACAGTGGCTGATATTGGTATAGCGCTAAGTGTCTCAGTAAGACTCGGTAAGTCCCACTGAATCACTTGCACCTGGCAAAATCGCACCACACCAGCCTTAACCATGCTACAATAAGGCAGTAACAAGAAAGCACTGTAACTGCTACAGAGGCTGACTGCACCACCAAAGTGGCAGGCAATGGAGTCGCCGCATCCCTATGCCGGAGAGAAAGGCTGACTTGTGCCAGTGGGCTATGAGAGTAAGACACTAGGGAACCTTGGGGCACACCATTATGGCCCCACTGCATTCACCACTCTCAGGAAAAAAAAGATAGAATTATGAATGATGAAAAAGGTAAAGTCAGAAATGGCTATGGGAAGTAGAGGACACCAACCCTCACTCTGATAGAACCAGCCCACCACATATTGTAGCGAAATAAGCTGTTAATTATGATAACTTGACACTAATATGATACAGAGACATAGTAACTTGACACTAATATGATATAGAGACATAGTAAATTCATATTATTTCATAACATATCAAGTTAAAATGTAAAACTTGCAAACAAAGCAAACCAAAACTGGGACAAAGACAATATAAAGTTAAAACAACTTATCAAAATCGCTGTGTGGAAACAACGCTTACTAAAATAATATTTATGAAATAAAAGAACAGAGACTATAATCAGGTGAAAAGTTATTAAATTTAACATCAGCTAGAAATAAACAGACCATATCTGTGGACATGAATACTGTACAGTACTTGAAAGTCATTATTTGATAAAAACAAGAATATATTGCTTAGTAGAAATCAGCAACCTGATATTTGTTAAGCAAGCAGGTTTTCATAATGCCACATCAGTGTATTGTATATATTCCTCCAAATACAGTCAGGTCTCGATATACACGCGTTTCATATACAGTACACGGATTCGTTTGGACAAAATTCCAAAATCGGCCACACAATGGAAAATTTTTGATTATACGCGGACACTTGCGATGGGGGTCCTGCTGCAACTCCGGGTCGGCGCCGGACATTTCCGCACCGCACGGATCGTAGCAGACGAATCAAAACATATAGAATGTGGTTTGTTTACGTTGCAGGATATTGCGTGCTTGATACACAAATAGGTCAGTAGCAGGTCCAAAACAGTTCTTATTGATGCTGTTATTGCCTGCTTTACACTCAAATTTTTGTGTTTTGTTGGTGGTATAATGTTGGCTTAAGGTAGGCTAAAGTCTCAAATAGGAGACTTTGGGAAAGTGGCTGGAACGAATTGAATTAATTTCCATAAGGACTTAAATTCCTAATACACGGTTTTGATAAACACTGCATGTACGAAGTACAAATTAACCGTGTATATCGAGACCTGACTGTATTGCATAGTTATTTATTGTCCAAGATTGTATAGTAGAATCTTTGTCTTTATTGCAGAGTTATTTATTGTCCAAGATTGTATAGTAGAATCTTTGTCTTTATTGCATAGTTATTTATTGTCCAAGATTGTATAGTACTGTAGAATCTTTGTCTTTATTGCATAGTTATTTATTGTCCAAGATTGTATAGTAGAATCTTTGTCTTTATTGCATAGTTATTTATTGTCCAAGATTGTATAGTAGAATCTTTGTCTTTCGGACTTGCAGAAACCTGTAACTATTGGACTAAGCATCTGGTTTGAACTCTACCAATCTCTTTCCAACAAAGTCAAAGAAGTAAAAGAGAGATGTGGTAGTGAGGGAGACAGTTTGTTAGTGAGGAAGGTAGTGTGTCAATGAGTTACATAGTATGTTAGTGTGGGAAGTAGTGTGCTAGTGAGGAAGGTAGTGTGGTTGTGAGTTAGGTAGTAGTGTCAATGAGTTAGGTACAGTAGTGTGGTAACAAGTGAGGTAGACAATACCATCATACCTCCTGGGTGAAGGTGGAGGTGGGTGTGAGCATGAGAGTGAGCATGAATCTCGTTGAGCATCTGCATCCGGTGCATGTGGTCTGCCAGTGCTAGCCTCTCGGCCGTGGATGAGGTGGCCAGCTGGGTGTCGGAGGATGTGACGGCAGTGCTCAGGCCCAGCGTGGTAGGCGGGGGCCCTGCGCAACACACAACACAACACAACGTCACCACCACAAATCATCAACTCCAATACCCTTTTTCTTTTCAACTGACGGTAAATTGAATCCCTTAGCAACTGATTTATCGATAACTAACGTTAAAATTGTGAAACTACCATGTCTCTGCTTCATATTAGTGACAAGTTTTCATAATTAACAACCAGCACAATAACGTAGTAATCAAGACGACGAGATAACAATTTACAGTCAGTTGAAAAGAAATAGACTATAATTATCTCACTCACATATTACCAAACACCTTGAGTCTAATAGTCTGCTTGTTTAACTATTACCAAACAGTCTAATAGTCTGCTTGTTCACCTATTATCAAACAGTCTAATAGTCTGCTTGTTTAACTATTACCAAACAGTCTAATAGTCTGCTTGTTCACCTATTATCAAACAGTCTAATAGTCTGTTTGTTCACCTATTACCAAACAGTCTAAAAGTCTGCTTGTTCACCTATTACCAAACAGTCTAATAGTCTGCTTGTTCAACTATTACCAAACAGTCTAATACAGTCTGGCCTGCCAATACGCGAGAATATGGGCGACACGCGAGGGCGCGGAATGAAAATTCGCGTATTAGCAATAGAGTATTATATGGGAATAAATCGATATGGGCGGCACGGACTCCAAGTTGTCTACTTTAGGCCTATTTATCTCCGTCAATTGCCACAAAAGGTACATATATGTATACATAAACATCCAAATCATAAGAATATATAACAATAATAATAAACTCACCTTAAAATTAACAGTAACTGTAGATATGAAGGGTGGGGGCTCCGAGGCAGGCCCCCTCCGAGGCAGGACGAGTTCAGCTAATGTGCCCCGGCCCCGGCATCATCATCATCCGACGAACTATCCCTGGCATCTAGCACCCTGTTGAGGGCCAGGCGCCTTTGCTCCACCTGAACCTCCCTCATGAAGCCACCAAAATCATCGTCGGGCATGTCAACCTGAGCAGCCGAGCCTGCCGAGGTCGAAGGTTGGGGTTCGTCATCATCTTCTTGTTGAGGTTCTTGGCGGGCAAGGAATCTTGTCATTAAAGTTTGTCTCCTCTTGTTGACTTCCTGATGATGTTTGTCAGAATAAAAGCGGAAAACACTCTCAACGCCAAACAGGACTTCATGTGTTCTCACAGGGCACTGCTCCACCGACCGAAATCCTTCCTTGAGTTGGTCAACTAAAGCCAAGATTTCGCTCAGTTTACCTACAGACAGATCCATGTCAGCAGGTGCAGGGGCTGGTTCAACGTCGTTGTTCGGTTGTCGTGCTTGATGTGCTTGATCTTCGGCATCAATCTGCTCAATTGTGTCACCTTGAGTCTGTTGTTCACCTGCCTCAATAACCTCACGAATCTCCTCGGCTGTCACTGCCCCGAAACCAGCCACTGCGCGGGCCGCTTGAACTGCCTCTGCCTCTGCCTCGGTGACTGACTGGACTTTGTTGGCCTTGGGAGCACATAAATGAGGAGTAAGTGCTCGCCAGGCATGATTAATTGATGCGCGGAATGGTGGGGGGCCTCGCGTATTAGCTGAACTCCCCGGAATTGCCCTTATATCGGCCCCGGATTCGCGTTTTAAAGGTACATCACGCGTTTTGAAAGTTTTGGGTATGATTCGACCCCCTCCTCGCGTATAAGGTGAATCGCGTATTAAAAGCTCGCGTATTGGCAGGTCAGACTGTAGTCTGCTTGTTCACCTATTATCAAACAGTCTAATAGTCTGCTTGTTCACCTATTATCAAACAGTCTAATAGTCTGTTTGTTCACCTATTACCAAACAGTCTAATAGTCTGCTTGTTCACCTATTATCAAACAGTCTAATAGTCTGCTTGTTCACCTATTACCAAACAGTCTAAAAGTCTGCTTGTTCACCTATTACCAAACAGTCTAATAGTCTGCTTGTTCAACTATTACCAAACAGTCTAATAGTCTGCTTGTTCACCTATTACCAAACAGTCTAATAGTCTGCTTGTTCACCTATTACCAAACAGCCTAATAGTCTGCTTGTTCACCTATCACCAAACACCTCAATCTCATCATTTGGGGTGCGTTTGTCCAGGCGGTCGGTGATTCGTTTGATAGCAAGGAGTGTGACTGCTCGGAGCAAAAAATCCCAGATTCTAATTTCTGATTGGTCAGTTACAGGCCTCCCTGACTATCCGATGCCCTGATTTACGATATTATTATAGGTTTTTAGGTGTTTGTGTTTGTGTTTTGGCTGGTTTGAGAACGCCAAATTTACCCCCATTAATTTTAGGATTTGCTATATGATTATCTAATTTAAGATCGGGTTTTCAGGAACGTAACCCAATCGTAAATCAAGGAAGACCTGTGCCTCAATAGCTGTGATACCATTATATAAGGCAGCACTGTCCATGGAAATGCTGATGGCAATATCGGATTATCCAAGACTACTGTACTGCACTGTATAGGCGGCCTAATAAGTGATGTCTCGGCACCAATTATATTTTGATCAATAATTGGTATCGGCAATATTTACATACGATTTCTTCTTTTTGAGTGAGATATACAAACATGTTCCTGCACTTACCCACCTTATTCAACATCTGACAGACATTAATACAGCACAGAGCGAGCCAAACGTAATGAAAGCTGAGACATGACTTATTAGCGCCCCAGTACTTGCAATTATTATCAAGATAGTAAGCTCAACATCATTATTTAGCAGTATAATGACTATTAATTTGTGAATCAAGATCATTACAGTGTTCAGCAACTGAATATAGTGTATTTTATGTTGTAATAATTCAAATAGTTTACTGGCTAGACACCTCTCAGACTGATTACAATCAGTGGCGATCTCTTTATCACTGATTCATCAAATAGGAAGCAACCCTGTTCTCTGATCACAATCATGATTGACCGATCGATCAGGGTGAACGCACCACTGCTTACTAACTTTAATCTGTTCATTCTAGGTTGGGCAGAAATGGTAACCTCTAACCTCTGTAACTCAAAAAGGGCTAGAGCAAATGAGCTGTCAATTTATACACATGTTCCCTAGCCAAGTCTTCATATTTGGTAGAAATATTAGCTCGATTCCTCTACAGTAGCGGCACTCGGTTATGGCCTTGGAATCGCTCGGAGCCTTGGGGCTGTTCGGCCAGGCAGCTTGGGGAACAACAACAACAACAGTAGCCCTTTTTGAGTTACAGAGGTTAGAGGTTACGATTTCTGCCCAACCTAGAATGAACGAACTATAATTACCAAACACAAAACATCCACAAGACAAACACCAATATAGAAAATAATAAAACTTTGCTATACCAATAAATGTACAGGTCTCCCTCACTATCCGATGCCCCAAGTTACAATATTATTATTATAGGTTTTTAGGCGTTTGTGTTTGGGTTTTGGCTGGTCCCAGAACGCATCTCCATTTACCCCATTAATTTTAGGGTTCTCTATATGATTTTTCTATTTAAGATCGGGTTTTCAGGAACGTAACTCAATCGTAAATCGAGGGAGACCTGTAAATGTAAGAGGTGCTATAGTCTATTCGCTGTAAGTAGGCGCAAAATCATGACCTCTATCCTCTGTAACTCAAAAAGGGCTAGAGCAAATTGGCTGTATATTTGCACATCTATTCCTGGACTGACTTTTCCCAAATGGTACAAATATTTGCTCGATTACTCGTCGTTTTTGAGTTACAGAGGTTAGAGGTCATGATTTTTCGCCTACTTACAGCGAATAGACCATAGTAGTATTGTGTGAATTTTGTGTTTTTTCGTTGTTTTGTCTTGTGTTTTGTGTTTTCCCTGTTCTTGCTCTGTCTTGAGTCAGCCACCCGCAAGAAAAAATAAAAAATTAAAAAATTAAAGTAGAATAAAATAGAAAAAAAAATAGGAAAAGTGGGGATTGGGCCTGAGCATATAGATAGATAGATAGGTGGGTTGCTTTCTGTGCTTGAGGTACACAATAAGTTCAACAAAATAAACCGGACAGATGAAACAGGAATTCCAGTATCTCTTTATCACATGTATCTTATCTATTGTACAGATGAGTGTGTCGCCCTTCGGTATTTTATGTACGGTTTGTTCCCCTATACAGGTTGCCGACCAAGGCTTATGAGTCCCATCCACCCAAATTTTAATAATAAGGTTGTCGCCCCGAGATAGGTTGCCAACCAAAGCTGACAAGTACCATCCACTCACTTATGTTGTCCAGTTTCTATAATGAATCAATAAATCAACCTCATTCATTACCGGTACCTCATCTTAGAGATTAACCCAACGTATCCATTTCACCATTCACATTTCATCTTCGTAAAAAATTTCATATCATACTTTAAGCTTTTTGAGAGGTGGTCCTATCCAGTCCAGAGTGAGGTTTGGCATCCTCTACCCAACCTTAGCCGTTTCTGTCTGTCTCTTTTACTGTGCTACTTTTCCTTCTGGGGGCAGGGGGCTAGGAATCCTCCTCAATTTGTATAATTCTCCTACTCAACGAGACAGAGTAAAGGGCAAGGGAACGCGTAAGTGGTCCCAGACCCTAAGAATTGGAACTTTAAAGGTTTCTGTTCGGGCTCTGTCTCGAGTCGGCTGACCCCCAGCTACAGATTTTGTACCAATTACCTTTATAGAAAGGGGCTTGAGAGTATGGGTGTGGGCCAATTAGAACTCAGCAGACCCTCGTAATCTTGTGTTAATCTCCGACCGTTTTGGTGGGGTCAGTACTCAAGGTATTAGTGAGTTGGGC
Source organism: Paralithodes platypus (assembly GCA_032716605.1). Lineage (NCBI taxonomy): Eukaryota > Metazoa > Arthropoda > Malacostraca > Decapoda > Lithodidae > Paralithodes > Paralithodes platypus. The sequence continues at coordinate 12,793,687 of CM064553.1, forward strand.
CTATAATTGGGCCTTGTAATTGGGGTTGGGTGTGACAGGGATCTGCCTTGTGTGGGCTGATCGCCTTTTTGCAGACTCCCATGTTCTTATGGGACATAGTGGGAGAAGGTTTGCATATGTCAATTGGCCACTTGCGAGTTTCGGTCTATAAGGAAGTTGGAGCTGTAGACATCAATAATTAACAGAATTATCACTAAATTGCGGTTGTAGTGCTTATATAAATACATAAAACCAAATTCAACATACTTTTTATCTATTAGAAACCTACATTATTATTGCATTACTATTTACTATCAATGTCTACAGCTCCAACTTCCTTATAGAACGAAACTCGCAAATGGTCAATTGCAGTGATTATTGCATGCAACACTGGTGCCATATATGCAGAAGATTTATGAACACTCTCGTTCACTTTGAAAATGAGAAAATGTGAGATATCAAAAAGGAAAAATATCATGAAAATTCCTATTGGTATTCAGTCATGCTTAGTTTGATTCTAGGTCGTTCATTCTAGGTTGGGCAGAAATCGTAACCTCTGTAACTCAAACAGGGCTAGAGAAAATGAGCCGTCAATTTATACACCTATTCCCTAGCCAAGTCTTCCTATTTGGTAGAAATATTAGCTCGATTACTCTAGTCCTTATTTAGTTATGAGAGGTTAGGGTTTACGATTTCTGCCCAACCTAGAATGAACAGACTACAGTGGAGCCTCCATCTTCGCCACATCAGTCTTCGTTGTTTCAATCTTCGTTGTAGACACCAAATATTCCCAATTTCCATGTTCGCTTAAAAAGCTTTCATCTTGGCACACAAATATTCCAGTCAAAACCCGAAAAAAAGAAAAAATAATTAAAAATTCAACATAAAACTAGAAAACATAAACACACAATAAAAAAAGTTAACTGAACTAAAAGAATCTGCCATTGTCAAGGTGTTTGCCGCTTAGAGACGAAATCCGAGATCCGATCGTCATTGCGCAAGATGCCGGCATCTTTGTATGACGTCAACACTAGCTAACAGTCAACTCGTTTCTATGTTGAAAACCAAGCTGTTTGCAAGCTTTTTTGTGCCTAAACCTCGTATCTCTCGCGTTTATTATAACCTCTAGTACATCTGGTGATAGGGATGGTGGGCCTGGTGGTAGTAATGAAGGAAATTCATGCTCAAAACACAGAGCAAAGGCTGTATTTTAGCCAATTGGCGACATCGGAAACGAAGGCTTAGGGTGGATCTGTATGGTACCGTCCGACAGACGAAAGCGGTTGAAATAGCCTAGACGATGTTAGGCTAGGCTAAATATGATTACAAATAAAACAATGATTTAAAATAAAGTTTGTGTGGTAAGTAATCTTCTCATAATAGGTATTTATACGTATTCTCCTCATAATATGTATTTATTGGATGTATTTGGTGAGAAATGGGTACCGGTACTTGAGGGGTGACTGGACGAACTTAGGCTAGGCCTACCATTTTTCCCATGATAAGAACAATGCCCCAATTTACAGTATTTATAATGCACCTAAGTGTTATGGTTAGGACTGTTATTTAGCCATGTCTACATTATTATTTACAATACAAAAGATTTACTTTATGTAGACAAAAAACATGTTTTCATAGGCTAAAACTGGGAAAAAGTGCAACTTTTAGAATGAGCACGGAACCGATTATAATTTTCCCCATAAGAACAGTGCCCCGATCTTGGCTGTTTCAATCTTAGCTCGAGTTATGCGGAACCGATTAGGAGCGAAGATGGGGGCTCCACTGTATAGAATATGTGTGGAGTATAAATATCATGTGATTTGCAATTGAGATACAGTACTATTAATCTTTCAATCATATAACTTGATTTGTTTATAAAGTAAAAAAGGAATTAATTGAAGTTAAAAATTTGCTCTCACAATGAAGGTAAGGTTATCATTGTCTAAGCTTGATGGAGGTCTAGGGAGGAAACTAAAAAAATATATGAATAAATAAATTAATAGACCAAACAAACGGCACCTTAACCCATGGGATCCGGGGGGGCTCATATGAATTTTGGTTGTTGTTGTTGTTGTTGTTGTTGTTCCCCAGGCTGTCTGGCCGAACAGCCCCAAGGTCTCGAGCAAGGCCATAAACGAGCGCCCCCACAAAATCCTCCCTGCTTACCACTAACAAAGCCCGGGTGACCGAAGCCACTCCAAGGCAGGGAACTGAGGAGGGTGCGGAAACGCCCGGGAAACCAAAGCCCCACCCAAGGCCCTGTGCCCCTCAGCAATTATGAAGGGAAAGTTGAGGGGTAAGGGAAAAATGTGACGCTTTGGCTCCCAATCTGCCAACTTCTAGGTTGGCAGTAGGGAGGTCAATCCACGGAAAAGACGCCGCCACTTGAGATCTAGAAGATATATAAGTAAAAGAAACAGTCAGAGTAAGCTATGGGTATGGCAGAGATCGCTCAGTTCTCACTCGGATAGACCAGCCCATCACCACATGACTAGAACCCAATCCTCTCAGCATCAGCTAGGAAAGGCCCTAGAAAGCCGCCTTTGGCGGGGGGATAGCTCCCCTATTTCAACTCCTTTCGGGGTTGGGCACCCGCCCTGAATTTTGGTAAAATCAACTTCATAATTCAGTAGCTACTGATTGAGACCACCTAGAGCCATCAATGTTTTTGCAAATTGTAGAACTTTTTGTTGTCTGTAGAATGCCGTAGAGATAACGTCACTACAACGCGTGGTTGCCGAGTTCTGATGATTATAGCGGCGATTTTTAGCCGACCATTTTGCCTCATATGAGGCCTCCCGGATTCCGAGGGTTAAGCTGGTATCACACGAAAGCTTATATAGTCAACATTCGATTATCAACATTTTTCTGGCAACATTTCTGGAATATTTGGAACTGGTATCAGAAACTAGACTGATGGTAGATGAATTTAGTTAATCAAAAAAGTTTATATGTTTACCTCATAAGCTGCCAGACCAGTGTTGAGGATAAATGTTGAGGGAAAAAGCTCTTGTGTGATACTGGCTTTTGCCCACATCAAGCCAACACTAACAAACTCAGTCTTGATAAAGAAACAGTAACTCCTCCTCCCACTCATTTTCTTTCTCATTATTATACCGTTTCTTTTCAACTGACAGAAAACTGCTAAGTTCCCATCAAGATTTCTCAGATATTTTGAAGATTTTGAAGTGAAATATGGTGCTAATTATATAAACTTGGTCTTAATATGATGCAGAGACACAGTGGTTTCATATTTTTCCAGAAATTAGCTGCTAAGGGATTCAATTTACCGTCAGATGAAATGAAACAGAGCATAGTTCATCTATACTAGTTTCAGCAGTGGCAAGAGAAAACACGGGAAAAAGTTTCACTGGGTGTTAATAAATGAAAGAGTACCTCCTTATCACCCAGATTTAGACAAATTTAACTATGCAGGTACTCAATTCATCATTAACCCTTGGAATCCGGGAGGCCTCATATAAGGCAAAATGCGCGGCTATAAATCGCCGCTATAATCATCAGAACTCGGCAACCACACGTTGTAGCAATGTCATCTCTACGGCATTCTACAGACAACAAAAAGTTCTACAATTTGCAAAAACGTTGACTGCTCTAGGTGGTCTTAATCAGTAGCATCTGAATTATGAAGTTTGACCATACCAAAATTCATATGAGGCCCCCCCGGATCCCATGGGTTAATGGTAAAAAATACCCTATTAAAACATTTCCATAGCATTGTAACTATGTATGTATGTACTTACACTAGATGTATGTATGTATGTATGTATGTATGTATGTATATACTCAGGCACATACCCCACTGCTGGGGGTGGCTGACTCGAGACAGAGCCTGAACAATAACAACACTAAAGGGTTCCAATTTTCAGGGTCCGGGACCACTTTTGCGTTCCCTTGGCCCTTACTGTCTCGATAAGTAGGAGAATTTTACAAGGGGAGGAGGATTCCTAGCTCCTTGCCCCCCAAACAGGGAGTCCTTCTGAAGCCGATATCATACAAGCGTTTTTTCCCTCAACAATTATCCTCAACATCGGCCTGGCAGCTTATGAGGTCAACATTTACAATATTTTGTTAACCTAAATTCATCTATAATCAGTCTAGTTCCCGATACCAGTGCAAAATACTCCAGAAATGTTGCCAGAAAAATATTGATCATCGTATGTTGACTATAAAAGCTCTCGTGTAATACCGGCTTGACGGTGACTTGAATCCAGATCTTCCATTATAGACTCCCACCATGCCAGTTCGTCAACTATACTCTTTTCAATAATTTTGGCAAAGTGTTGACTGTGATGAGTTGTAGGAATATCTATCTGTCTATCTACTCAGGCACTTTCCACATATGTTTTATTATTATTATTATTATTATTATTATTATTATTAGCATTAGGCTATTATTATTATTATTTTTTTTTTTTTTTTTTTTTTTTTTTTTAAAGCTGTAAGAATATGGCTGTACATAACAAAAACTGTCAAAACGGAGTACTCACCCAAGCGTTCCAGGCGGTCCCGCTCTGAGGCGAGGATGGCGGAGGCGGAGGGTGACTGAGCGTAGAGGGCGTGACTGTGGGGAAACGTGGAGGCCAGAGACACGGGGGGGTGGAAGCCGGGGAACCGTCCGGCACTCAACCAATGGGGGGACAGTCCGTGGGGGTACGTGGGGTCCGAGGGGTTGAGGGGCCGTTTGAGCATCTCGTGTTTGAAGCGATCCGTTAGTTCCCGCTCCCGTAGGTCCCGTATCTCCCTCTCCCGGGCCTCGATCTCCATGCGTTCCTGCGAGCCGGCCGGGTATAATGCCGCCATGCTGCCCAAACTGGTGCTGTAGTGTAGCAGATCCAGGCCCGGGGCACCTGCGGCCAAACCCGGGGGTAGACCCATGCCGGGCGGAGGACGACTGGCACCAGGGGACAGGCCGGCTGGGGATCTGGCATACTCCCTGCAGACAATGAATAAATTATATTCATATTATTTTTCACCAACCCACCAATTAACTTACAAATAAACCTAATTAATGAAATCAATGAAAGTTGTTGTTGTTGTCGTTCCCTAAGCTGCCTGGCCGAACAGCCATGAGTCCCTAAGGTAGGCCAATGAAAGTAATGAATACATGTGGCAATAATTATACTCTAGTTTGTTGAATACTGTACGCTATTAAAGTATATGAATGTCAATATGAACATTTATCTGACAATAAATGTTAACACTAACCATAAATGTGTTGGGAATTCAAAACACCAAGAAATTATACCCATCAGTTGCTAAAGAGGAAGTGATTATTGTAAAGAGAGAGAGAGAGAGAGAGAGAGAGAGAGAGTGAGAGTGAGTGAGTGAGTGAGTGAGTGAGTGAGTGAGTGAGTGAGTGAGTGAGTGAGTGAGTGAGTGAGTGAGTGAGAGAGAGAGAGAGTGAGAGTGAGTGAGTGAGTGAGTGAGTGAGTGAGTGAGTGAGTGAGTGAGTGAGTGAGTGAGTGAGTGAGTGAGTGAGTGAGAAATAGCGAGATAGAGAGAGAGTGAGAGATATATATACACATACCCCAGCCTGGAGAGAGCGGGAGTATCGACCGGGTTCCTGGGTTGCATACGGTCATACAGTGAACTACCCTCCCCGGCACTGGAAGACTTGGGGGTCTCTCGCTTGTCAGGGGTGTTGGCTTTACGCTGAAAAACAACACCATACATCATCAACACATTAACAACACATAACATCAATAAACATAACTAATATACAGTATATATCAATGCATATATACAGTATATATATCATTAACCCTTTCACGCATGTGTGGACGCAGGGGTTGCCGATTAGCAATCATGAATAGTTTTCTCAATCTTATAATTACCTCTCCAAAATTAATTTTCTGCCCGCAGACAACTGCAGATGTTGAAGTAAATAAACTAAAGGTTTCTAAACACCCCTGATGGTAACAAAGATTTTAAAGTATCACAGAATAGGCTCAAATTGCATCCTGTGTGTGAAAGAGTTAATATATTGTGGACTCTAGGCAAATTCACGCTAAAAGATTACTGTGGAAGAATACTTTGCCTAGCCAAATTTCATGTGCATACAGAACATAGTTCACCATGTTCATTTTGTTTATAGTTATATTTATGCGTGACAAACCATTGGTGGAGTTCCATTACTATCTAGCCTATTCTATCTAGGCTATATGCTCAGGCCCAATCCCCACTTTTCCTTTTTTATTTTATTTTTCTCTATTTTATTATATATTTTTTTGTTTTTTTTAAATTTTCTTGGGGGTGGCCGACTCAAGACAGAGCAAGAACAGGAAAGTTCCATTACTAACTACTGTATATATTACCAACTTGATTTTGATGTATCTTTATGATTCAGTTCTATTTTACCTTCTACTCAAGGCCATATTATTGAAAAACAAATCTTTTTACCAACAATGTTTTAAAAGTGTTTTAATGTCATATGATACAGTTTTTTCATGAACCTTAACCCTCCTCTAGCGGGTGCTCTGTGGCCGTTTTGGGCCTTTCTGGGCCGTTCTGACTGCTATATCAACCATCAGTATGAAAGGAACTGTATTGCGCCGAAAACTAGGTGGAAATCGCTACACAATGACGCCACATACAGCTACGTAGCGCTCGTGGAGCACTGACAGTGTTACCTCGAAGATGGAAGTTTAGCTGATTTTGCTACCTTGCTCACTTTTAGCGAACTATTGGTTACACTGTCATCCACACGCGCGGTGGGGGAACTGGAGTTAGTGTGGGCCGGGAGGCCACAGATGTCGGACGTATGGATCATTACTATCCCACCCATTTTCACTCGATTTCCACCCTTTTTTCACCCGTTTTTTGCCAGTTTTTTCAACACGACTTATGTGGTGAGCCGCTTTTTAAGGGTTAAGTAAACAAAAAGTAGCAAAACTAAAAAACTAAAATATGGTTTGAGAATCAGATGCTCGTTATTACAGTACGGTACCACTTTAAAACAGTCTTTGAATGTCATATGGTACAGTTTGTTCATGAACCTTTAGTAAACAAAAAGTAGCAAAATTAAATTAAAAAAAAAAAGTTTAGAGAACCGGATTATCATTATTACCTGTATTCTCTCTCTTTCTTCTCTCTCCTTTTCCGCCTGTTTTCTTAATCTCTCCTCTCGTTTCCTTGCCAGCTGGCTGTTAGGTACAGGCTTGAAGGTAAGATCTGTCCGAGTGCAGGAGTTGAATTCTCCACGGTTCCAGTGCCGAAGAAAACTGAAAAAAATTTAATAAAAACATTAAACAGTAAAAAAAAAAAAAAAAAAAAAAAAAAAAAAAAAAAAAAAAAAAAAAAAAAAAAAAAATGTAAATCTATCTACAGGTCTCCCTCACTACCACTTCCAAACCACATCCTTCATTTCCTTCAAACATGAGGGAGAAGGGGGGGGGGGGGCAGAAAAAGCAACCCAACCCCCAACCCCTGGTAGCACACAGAAGTACATACTTAATTAAAATGTAAAACTTGCAAACTAAACAAACCAAAATTGGGACAAGGACAATATAAAGTCAAATTAAATTATCAAAATCGCTATGTGGAAACAACGCTTACTAAAATGAAAATTATTAAATAAAAGAACACAATCCACCACATAATATAACTTAAATATGTAAAACTTGCAAAATAAACAAACCAAATCTGGGACAAGACAATACAAAGACAAAAGAACTAATCAAAATCACTATGTGGCAATAACACTTTAGAAAATTAAATTAAAATATAAAAGAACACATTCAATGCCAAGAAAATAAACAAAGCTTAATTATACAAAATATGTAGTAGCCTATAGAAGTGAAGGTCTTTAATTTAAAATATATAACTTGAAAACAAACTCAAAAGTTATTCATATTAATATAACAAACTCTTTAAAATTAAAAACTATCGAAACAACACACTAAACAAAATCTATACTGTACGTGGAAATATGCATTTAAATTTATCGGAAATTAATCTTTGAAAACAACAAATTTATAATATCCACATATCTGTACACCACTACACGAGACAGTAGTTTCCCTCCTATATGTAGTATAAAAGTGAAAGTTTGTAGGCGAGATATCTTAACTTCTATCCTCTGTAACTTAAATAGGGCTAGAACAAATGGGCCGTAAATCCCCACACCTATTTCCTGGCTACATACATACATAACATTTTAAGACTGAGTGTTCCACACATAAGTGCAGTTTCAGTCTCTTGTCCTAATGGCGGCGTTCCAGGCAACCCTGTTAAGGGCTGCTTCACTTGTCAAGTTCTTGGATTTGAGATCGGCGCGTATAGTCCGATCCCAGGTCTTCCTCGGTCCACCCCTTGGTGCAGCTCCCTCCACAATCACAGACCTGCATTTTGTCACCCAATTTTGTTCATCCATTCTCTCCACATGTCCATACCATCCCAGTCTACTTGTACGCATCACCTCGCTAATACTCTTTATACCTAAACGTCTCCTCAGCTCAACATTTGTTATTCTATCCTGTAGCCTGGCCCCACACATCCATCTCACCATTCTCATCTCATTACGCTCCATTCTGTTGACATCCTTGGCTGACTCTTCCTAAATGGTAGAAATATTTACTCCATTACTCTAGTAGTTTGTGAGTTGTGGAGGATAGAAGTTAAGATATCTCACCTACTTATAAGGAATGGATTATAACTTACATAGCACTTTCTGATCGATGAAATTCCGAGTCTTCAATCTTTGGTTCTGGTGAAGGTTCTCTGTGTGGCAGAGGGTCATCATCATCATCGTGGTCATCCCCGTCCTGGGGGTTACCCCCGGGAGCCATGCCGGAGGGGGGACCACCGGGGTAGCTAGGATGGCTGGGGGGTACTGTAGCTGGAAGGGCCTGGGTGGTGGGGGGCTGACCTGAACCACCTACTCCCCCAGGGGGTTGGGATAGGTTAATAGGCATACTGGGGGGCTTTACCACCGGGCCAGTGTGGGCTGCTGGGGGGGTGGGTAAGGGGGGTGGGCCCGACACTGATGGAACCATTCCCGGGGGTATTCCTGGAGGTAATCCCGGGGGTACGCCAGGATGACCGGGGGCAGACCCAGGCTGTCGCAGTCCGGGGGGTATTGGTGATGGCTGACTGGTTGGAAGCTTGTTGGGTGAGGGCAAGTGAGGGGGCATGCCAGGCTGACCCGAGAATACTGATACCGAAGGATGAGTAGGAGCGTGGGGAACTGGAGCTGCTAAAGGTCTAGTATTGGATGATGATGTTAGGGTGGAACACATTGTTGTTAAAGACACCGAGCTGGGAGAGACTCTACTGGTGGTCCCTGGTGCTGATGAAGAGGATGGTGCCGAGGGTCCCGTGCTACTGGGGTGCTGGGAGGGGGACTGGGGGCGGTGAATGGCACGGGGATGGGGGGCGGGATAGGGGTACTGCATCGCTAAAGGATAACCATAGGCGTAGGGATATGGGTACCCAGGTATGGCCAGATGCGCTGGTAGTGACGCCAGTGATGTGGGGGGCATGATAGTGGCGACACTGGGCGGCGGGCGAGGCTTAAGGTCTTGCCGGGATTCAGATTTGATCTCTGCAATTATTTCTGGTCGGTCGCCTCTCTCCTGCTTGATCTCAACTTTGAGTTCGTGTTTGGCCATTTCACTCTTAAATCCGTCGCCTGATATCGGAGGCTGTTCGTACTTAATCTTATCCGGCCTCATTAGCATTTCAGGTTCTCTTTTAATTTGTTCGGGCTTAATAATTGCCACCGGAGAAGAGTAAGTAGGTACGGAAGAGCCGGGTATGTGAGGGAATCGTGAAGGAGTTGACACGAGGGAAGCTGGTGAGTGTGATGGAACGGGAGCATAGGAAGTAGGAGCAGGACTGACCCTTGACATATTACTGCTGCTAGAGGAAGGTGGTGGTTGGCTCACAGACTGCGGATTACTGGCGCTAGGCTGAGGGGAATACCCATGGACAGCTGACGGTCTCAAAGCAGGGTGGTGCAAGCCGGGAGAATACCGCATGTCCGCTTCCGTCTTAATTTTAACGGACTTGTCTTGCGTAGTTGGCGGTGTGTGAGGCATGTGGGGCATGTTAGTCAGAACACTATGAGGGACGCTGGTGATGGGGGCCCTGACCACCGACCCTCGTTCCTCATAGGGAGCTGCCGTGATGACCGGTCTGACAGTGTTGGTGACGGTGGTGGTGGTGGAGATGCTGGAGGTTAAGGCCAGACCCACCGATGCCACCGGGGCCACCACAGTTAAGGCCGACGGTCGACTGGCTACCGGGTTCACCACTTGAGGGCTGGAGTGTATTCTGCTGCCGCTGGCTATATGTCGACTTAAACCTTGTATTATATTGCTGGTAGATGACGGGACACCGGGAGAAGGTATTATTGCAGCTTTGTATTGACTGACGGGAGGATTTTGTGCTGATGACACCGGGGTAGGGTGGCGACTGATGACTTGGGGCTGAACCATGGCACCGCTATGGGCCGGGGGGGGTACAAGCCCACCCGGTGACAGTCTAGGCACGATGGGTGATTGGTGGGGCGGTAGGTGAGAAGAAGGATGGGGCGAGGAGGGGTGGGAAGGATGGGGCGAAGAGGGGTGGGGTGGATGGGGCGAGGAGGGTGGGATGGATGGGGCGAGGAAGGGTGGGAGGGGGGGGATGGATGGGGCGAGGAGGGGTGGGATGGATGGGGCGAGGAGGGGTGGGATGGATGGGGCGAGGAGGGGTGGGATGGATGGGGTAAGGGGTGGGATGTAGGATGGGATGATGGATGGGATGAAGGGTGAGATGAAGGATGGGTTTGGGGATGGGACAAGGGGTGGGATGAAGGATGGGGTGGCGGATGTGATGAAGGGTGAGATATAGGATGGGAAGAGGGATGTGACGAGGCATGAGGCGAGCCATGACGTGGGGGATGAGGCGAGCCATGACGTGGGGGATGAGGCGAGCCATGACGTGGGGGATGAGGCGAGCCATGACGTGGGGGATGGGGCAGTTGATGAGATGAGGGGTGAGGCGCAGGATGGGGCATGGGATGAGGTGAGTGGTGAGAGGGTGGTTGTACCACTCCTCCCCATCCAGGTGGCACCTGAGACCCTGCGGAAATCCCCGCGGTGGTGGCAGGCGGGGCCGTGGGACTCGCCACAGGGGAGCCAGGCATACCAGGGGACCCAGGGATACCAGCGGGCCATACTGACCCTGAAGGCATCATCTGACGGGGCCTGCACGGCATAGCGGGAGAGAGGTGGGGCCCGTGGTGGGATAAATGTGGCAGCGGTACTGATGCTACTAGTACGGGAAGTGTGGAGGTTGATACTGTACTGGTGGTGGCACTGGTGGTGGTGGTGGTAGTAGTAGTGGTGGTGGTACTGGAGGGGGCTGACACAGTGATGGTACCATGAGGGTGTTGTTGTGGGGGGAGGTTGGGGATAGATGTGGTGGTAGGGGGGGCAGTAGGATGGGGGTGTGATAGTGGAGCAGAGGTAGATATAGCCACTGAGGTAGTAGTGGTAGGTAAGGATGACATGGCAATGGTCATTATGGCAGTGGTAGCAATAGTAGTAGTAGTGGTGGTGGACTGTAGTAACGATGATGATGACTGTGGTGGTGGTGGAGGCTCCTGGTGGTGGTGTGGTGGTGGTGGAGAGACCGGGTGGAGGTGAGAGGTGGGGGTTCCGGGGGCGGGGGGTGACAGAGAGCTGGGAGGGTCACCATCGTCAGAACTATCCTCAGAACTCAACCCAGACATCTACGAGGGAAAATAAGTTGATGATTAATATCTATTGAAGTTAGTCAACCTATTTGCACAATTTAACATTATACTGTATATTCATTAAAGTTAGTTATGTGTGATAAATATAAACATTTATACAAAATTCAATAATAATGATCAAATAAGGCAATTAGATGTGGTATTTAGTATAAAAACAATGTGCTATAATACATACGTCATCCCCATTGCGCCTCTTCTTGGTTGGTGTGGGAGGTCCACAAGGTTCATCAGGACCCAAAGTTCTCTTCACGCGCCGCACACCTTTGTCATCAACCTGCCGATAACACCACCACAGGGTTAACAGAACTTGTACATTATATAGTTTTGTTTTATTTAACCCCTTTTGTACCGGCGACATCCTTTTAACTTTAATCTGGCTACTATTAGATGATTGTATTCAACTTTAACAATTTTGTTGCGGCACTTGTCATATGACAATTGCTTTATCACCACTGTACCATACGGGGCTTTTGGATTAAAAGTAACCTTCATTCCCTGCACATTTTCATGTATAAACAAGAGCTAGAAAGTTTTTCAATGATATATCCTTGAAAGCAGAGAAATAGACCTTTCCAATGACACCTGAATCATGTCTGTACGACCACTGGTTCCCGTGTAACGATATTGCACAGGTGACGCTAAATCGGTAAAAAATAGCGAGTTTGAACGGTTTACGCTATTCCCGAGTTTGTAAGGGAGCTAGAGATGTCTCCCACTGCCACTAGTGATGGCCCAGACACGGTGGGCGGTGGATGGGACGGTCCCGCGCTGCTTATACTCGCTTGCCTGCCTCCCAGTCCTTGTTCATGGCAGAAATTCGGTAATTGTCATATGACAGGTGCCGCAGTGATGACCGTATTTTTTATATAACCCGCAGGCATTGAGTTAAAAGAACCTCCAGCAAATTGACCACTTGCGAGTTTCAGGCTATAAGGAAGTTGGAGCTGTAGACATCGATATTAAATAGAAAAGCAATAATTATGTAGGTTTCGGATGGCTAAAGAATAGAAAAGCAATAATTATGTAGGTTTTGGATGGCTAAAGAGTATGTTGAATCGGGTTTATGTATTTATAAATGTACTATAGCCGCATTTTAACAGGTAATTCTGCAAAAATGTCGATGTCTACAGCTCCAACTTCCTTATAGAACGAAACTTGCAAGTGGTCAATTAACAGGCTTTAAAATATGTCACTTAACCCTTTTTACTACCACAATACATACATACATACATAACATTTTAAGACTGAGTGTTCCACACATAAGTGCAGTTTCAGTCTCTTGTCCTAATGGCGGCGTTCCAGGCAACCCTGTTAAGGGCTGCTTCACTTGTCAAGTTCTTGGATTTGAGATCGGCGCGTATAGTCCGATCCCAGGTCTTCCTCGGTCCACCCCTTGGTGCAGCTCCCTCCACAATCACAGACCTGCATTTTGTCACCCAATTTTGTTCATCCATTCTCTCCACATGTCCATACCATCCCAGTCTACTTGTACGCATCACCTCGCTAATACTCTTTATACCTAAACGTCTCCTCAGCTCAACATTTGTTATTCTATCCTGTAGCCTGGCCCCACACATCCATCTCACCATTCTCATCTCATTACGCTCCATTCCTTTGTATACTGCATAAAACGTCTAAATACTGCATAGCCAGAATAAAACTAAAAACACGTTGCCGGTACAGAAGGATTTAATTATTCATCATGAAGAATGTTAAGTCATTGTGTGTACGTATGCATTACTATACCTTTTTGGGTGCAGGAGATGCCGATAGTCTAGGTGCCCTGATGTCTGGGGTGCGACGGTCAGGGGTCCTACGGTCCGGCGTAGGACACTCATCGGTAATGTCCGGGGTGTTTGCTCGGGACCGTCGGGCCACTCGATGCCTTGTGCTGATCTCCTTCGACCTGCAAAACATACCAGTCGACATATGTTTTATCAAACCCTTAATACCTACAGTTGCCTAAAGTATGTTTCTTTGCAACTGACGGTAAATTGTAAAGTTCCCATCAAGATTTCTGTTATTTTTGAAGATTTTGTTGTGAATTATCATATTATTTTTTAAGCCTGAGATTTATATGATGCAGAGACATAGTTGTTTAATATTTGTCCATTAAGGATTGAGTATTCAGCTGCTAAAGAATTCAAATTATCATCAGTTTAAAAGAAACAGAGTATAGCGAAAGTTCAGCCGTCTGCTAGCAAGCCTATCTATTTATCATTGGGATGCCACAAAAAACATAAAATAAAATAAATATATATACAGTATATATATATATATAAAATGCCTTTGTGTCACAAGACGTTTCCCAGCAATTTGAAAGTTACTGGTCTAACCTGGTGCGCGTTCTCATTCTGAGGTCCTCCTCCGTGGGTGGGTCGGGTGGTGGTCGATTTGATCCCGGGGGTGGCTCCCGGGGGTTGGTGATAACAGGTAGGTCACCGTACCTCTTGAAGTGGATGCGGCACTCGTAGCACAATAGTTGTTTGTCCTTCCCAGCATGGTGCCAGTCACGGGACGCTGAAATATACACCACATCCATCAGTCCATTTTATTTTCACCCGTTGAGTACCAGCGACGTGTGTTATATTTTATTCTAGCTATATTTAGATAATATTATGCAGCTTAGGAAGGATCTAGGGTTGTTGTTGTTCCCTAAGTTGCCTGGCCGAACAGCCCCGAGTCCCTAAGGAAGGCCATGGCCACGGTCGGGCTTTCCCACAGAGCTCTCAATAAAAAGCTAAAAGGTTTGGTTGACATGGTTTGAAGCCATATTATTGCTAGAGATCCTTCCTAAGCTGAATAAAATTGTCTAATAATTGCCAGAATATGATTAAAATTACCTCCCTGGTACTGAACGGGTTAATTAATTTTTCACAAAGTTTACAAATTACACTAATAAGGGACACTGGTCTATAATTAAGTGAGTCTTCCTTATCTCCTTTATAAATTGGCACTATATTGTCTCTCTTCCAATTAAATTAAGTTTGTTTAACCAGACCACTGAGTCTCTTCAAATATATTGCTAATTCACCGCTATCTAAGGAACACTTAATAATATAATCAGGGCCCACCAATTGATCTGCACACTCTCTTATGTTTGTATATGCTCAGGCACATACCCCGTAGCTGGGGGTGGCCAACTCGAGGCAGAGCCTAAACAGGGACAACACAATATAAAAAATATATATACAGTATATAAATTCACACACATCTAGGTCACCCAGGAAAAAACCTAGAGACCAAGGATCACTAAGGGCCTCCAGTACTCCCCCGGCCCTAGACCTCCCGGAAAGGTTCCGGTTTCAGCAGGCAGACACACAGCGGAACACACCAAAATGCCGGCCCACCTCACATCCAGGCATGACCCTTCATATATACCGGCTTCCCGGGCCAGGCACCTGACGGACTATTATCTAGTCCAACTGGTGCCCAATCCCCTCTCCTAACGACCGCATTATCACTCATCTATTCACAAGCATTCTCAATTCATTCCTATTTATTACCACTTCTCTTGTTGTTCTACAGTCATTTCTCTACCTTCCAACACTTGTACATCACAATCTCTCCATCTCAACAGAGGTCTTCCTATCCCTCTACCTCCCCTTGTAATGGACTGTAATAACCAATAATAACTCACATGTGGTATAACAATGTCTACAGTGGTATCCTTGTCGATCTTTGGAGTCGGAATCATCGGAGTCATCATCCTTCTCCGAGGCGGAAGAGGGATCAAGAGGATCGGTGGGGCCCGTGTTCCGCTGGGCCCGGGGGGTACGGATCCGCCGCAGTACATTCTGGCGGCGATGACGGCGGTGGGGGCGATGACCGGCAGCGGAGGGGGTCTTCTTCCACAGGTAATAAAACGACACTAACTCACTCTGAAAAATTATAAAAAGTGTAAATACAAACTAAACTATAACTAAATTACTACTTAACCTAATACCGGTAGTATTTTCAGCATAGTAAACTATTTAAAATTTGCTCAGTACCTTTGAAAGTTCCATACAGTCAGCTCGCCTAATACACGCCTTCCTAATTCGCGAAAACCCTAATACGAGCCTGGGGGTCAGAAAAAAACAAAATTCTCAATAAGCGTCTACGGTTCCTAATAAGCGTTTCGGGAGCCCAAAAGTGGCCAAATCCGCCATTTTTACCTACTACACGTGGAAACCCATCATTTCGCGTGGCACCAGATATCATCATATTATGTGGATATTACTTAACACATAAACTTTATTTGAAACCATAGTCATATTTAGCATAGCCTAACTCATCGTCGTGTTGACTCTTGTTTTGATGGTCCCGGGGATTCAATTCCTTCCTCATTACCACCAGGCCCAATGTCGCTATCACTGAATACACTAGAGGCCATAATAAATGCGAGAGATACAGTACAAGGCTCAGGCACAAATAAGCAAGTAAAAGGAGGGTGGACTTACAGCGTCTGCCTAATGTTGAAGACATTGGCGGCCGAAACTAGCGCAAGTGACGGTCGGATTTCGGATTCACCGGATTCATTCAGATATCGCCTCCAAGCAACAAAAACCTTGACAATTGCAGTTTCTTGGAGTTCAGTTCACTTGTTTATGTTTTCTAGTTTGATGTAGAGTTTTTAATTATTTTTGCTCTCGTTTTTGGTGTATTTTCTTATTATTGTATGTCTTATTGTTCATAATTTAACCCACTTTTGGTTGGTATTTAGGGCAAAAATTTTCAAAATTATGCAATTTTTTTTGAGGTGCCCACCATAAGCTATTTTTCCCATAAGGAATGCTGTTCCTAATACGCGGATTCCTAATATGCGCCGTCCTGTGTCGCCCATATAGGCGTGTATTAGGAGAGCTGACTGTATATGTTTACAATATCCTTCAAAAGCCCTATAGATCGGTGTAAACCTTAGTTTGATACCACTAACAAAAACAATCTGAAAGAAAAATAAATGAAAATAAAAAGAGCAAGCAATGGTGCGCATTTTAAAAGATGTTCTTGTCTAAACTGGCTTTGGATTGTTGTTGTTATTGTTGTTCCCCAGGCTGTCTGGCCGAACAGCCCCAAGGTCCCGAGCAAGGCCGAGGCCATAAGCGAGCGCCCCCGCAAAACCCTCCCTGCTTACCACTAATAAAGCCGAGGTGACCAAAGCCACTCCAAGGCGGGGCGCTGAGGAGGGTGCAGAAACGCCCGGGAAACCAAAGTCCCACCCAAGGCTCTGTGCCCCTCAGCAATTATGAAGGGAAAGTTGAGGGGCATGTAATTCACAATGCTATGAATACTTGAATGGATAAAATACATCCATATGATTCATATTTGTTTTCACCAACCCACCAATTAATTCACAAATAAACCTAACTAATGAAATCAATGAAAGTAATGAATACATGTGGTACTCCAAGGTCTCGAACCTAGGATACTCACACCAAAATTCAGTGCATTTATGCATTACACTATCAAGACAGTTAAAGAATTATGCAGAAGCCTATGATTTATTCTGCATTTTCGAATCCTGCATATTAATCTGAGCAATACTTGAATGGATAAAAAACATCCATATGATGCAAAAAGATATTCACTTTACATTCAATTACCAGTTTCAACTCTATCTAGAGACTAGAGACTTTCACACCTGAAGAAGATTCCAATTAGTCTAAACAGTTGCATCATTACAATAAAACCTTTTCCATTCATATGCACTTACCTGAAAAGGACTCCAGAAAGTCAAAACCCTCAAGTTATTGTATGTATGTATGTATGTATGTATGTATACAGGGATATCACAACACAACAGAAAAACAAAACACAAAATCACACACATCTAGGTCGTCCAGGAGTAATACCCAGAGACCCAGGCCCATTTGGGGTCCCCAGCCAGATTCCCAGATCTCCCGGAGAGGCTCCGATTTCTGCAGGCAGACCTGCAGCGCCGCCGCCACCACAAGCCCGCCCACCATGCTTCCAGGCGTACCCTTCATTACCACCGGCTCCTCTGGCCAAGCGCCTGACAGACTATTATCTAGTCCAACTGGCGCATGACCCTCTCTCCCAAACGACCGCGTTTACACTCATCTATTCACTAGCATTCTCCATTCTTACAATAATAAAATACTACCATAGAGCACATACAAAGTACTACATACTGCACCGTGGTTCGTAAAGACTTACCGTTTCTTTATGGGGTAATAAGTCTTTGCGGATCCTAAAAAAATTCTTTCCATACTGCCTCAACCCTTTCATAAATCGCTTCTGTAAAAAAAAAAATAAAGAACTTAATTACATAAACACAATACTGGAGTAAAAGACCTGCCTGTAGTTGCGAGTATAAATGGCTCAGTTAATATGGCTAAGAATGAGTTATCAATTAAATCCTCATAGACTTTTAACTACTTGGTAATATAATTACTATAGCTTGCTGTATGATACTTATAAAGAACATTAGTTAATGTAAACACTGGCAGATAAATGTAGTTTCTGTTGTGTGTGTGTGTGTTTTTTTTCTTTTTTCTTTGCCAGACACTGGGAAACAGATTAACTTGCTCATGTAGTAATGTACACCCTGTGTGGTGGATTGTGTTCTTTTATTTATAAATTATTATTTTACTTACACGTTGTTTCCACATAGCGATTTTGATTAGTTGTTTTGTCTTTTTACTGTGTTCGTATAAGTTTTGGTTTGTTTATTTTGCAAGTTTTACATTATAATACATAAACAAACCAAAACAGGGACATCACAATATAAAGACAAAAGAACTTATAACAAATAAAATCGGAGGCTTGACATCTACCAATAACATTTTGACAGTGAAGGCTCAATCCGCTGACCCTTTGATCAGCAGACGACGCTCTACTGACTATGCCACAACTCGCTATACAGTATACAAAAAGTATAAACATATTAAGGGAAATCCTCAAATCAACACTTGTTTACTCTTATACTTACTCTTTCATCTTCCGACCATTTTTTCTCTATGCCATCTGGAACGGGGCACTTGACGAGCGCTTGGAGAGCTTTTCCGTGGTCGTATTCGCTATTGTGGAGCTGAAAATATACAAAATGGCAATTACTCACGCAGGCGCTATAGTCCGTTCTTTCTAGGTTGGCCAGAAATCGTAACCTCTAACCTCTGTAGCTCAAAAAGGGCTAGTGGAAATGAGATGTCAATTTATACACCTATTCCCCAGCCGAGTCTTCCTATGTGGTAGAAATATTAGCTCGATTACTCTAGTCCTTTTTGAGTTACAGAGGTTAGAGGTTACGATTTCTGCCCAACCTAGAATGAACAGACTCATCATCATCATCATCTCCGAAGCCTTGCTTCCCCCTGGGAAACCCCCGCTAAAGATGGCCATGACAGAAACGTCCCCAGGCTACTTTATCAAGACATGCTTCCTTTGCCCGTGACACAATGCCTCTTCCACTATGTGGAAGTTTTTCCTCAATACATTTTTGTACTTTCTTTTCCCATACCATAGATATGTGGTCTATGGTATGGGAAAAGAAAGTGGAAACATTTATTGAGGAAAAACTTCCACGTAGTGGAAGTTTTGGTGATAGTAGTGATGAACAGACTATAGTAAATTATATATTTTTTGTTTCTACGTACCCCACCTCCCACTATAATTAAAACTACCTTATCTATCATTATCACTACCGCTAATGCTATCACTCTTATCACCACTATAACTATAACTATTATTACTACTATCAATCACAGTCTTAAATTTGTTTGTATGTGCATCACCATTAGTTTGCAAGTTTTATATTATACTGTAATTCCTGTACTACTTTTCCTACTTCGGGGACAGGAGGCTAGTAATCCCCCTCCCCATGTAAAATTCACCAATTAGACAAACAGAGAAAGGGGCGAAGGAACACGAAAGTGGTCCCGGACCCTGAGAACTGGATCTTTACAGGTTTCTGTTCGGATTCTGTTTCGAGTTGGTCACCCACAGTTATGGGGCATGTGCCGGAGTATATACAGTATATATACAGTACATTATCATTATTTACTAACCATTTCCAGAGCATTGATGGTGGTGTCATCCCTGGAGGCAGCATTACATCCGTCGGTGGTGGATCCTCCGTCACAGAGTCCGGCAAAGGCAGCCATGGACCGCGCGGCACGTAGGTACATCAGTAGGTCCGTGTCTAGTGATGCGCCCGGCACCCACCGCTGTTCCTCCCAGTCGGCACACACCTCGGGGCGCTCCAACACACCAACGGTGCCCCTAAACAAACGGATAAAGAAAATAAAACTGACTTTTATTAAGCGTTATTTCCACATAGCGATTTTGATTAGTTCTTTTGCGCTTATCTTGTGTCGTTCCAGTTTTGGTTTGTTTATTTTGCAAGCTTTACATTATACTTGCTGGCTATCTATCTATCTATCTATTGCTTCGCTTCCGTAAGTTAGTGTCGGGATTACCACACTGTCATGCAAGGACTTCTTCACTTCCATACTGACCACTCTATATCTTGTTACTGCTTTCAACATTCCTACAACCCTCTTCCCCTGTTGCACCCTCTCCCGCACTTCTTCATCCACAGTCCCATCTTTACTCAACACACTGCCCAGATACTTAACCCGCTGGATCCCAGCGTCACACGTGTTGCGTCGGCAATGTTCGATCACCAGATCCCAGCGACGCAACAGTTGCGTCGGTCCCAATTACTTCGGTCCTATGGCACCTAGAGGGCTCAGATTTGTATGGGAACTGGGTAAGTATCCCACGCAACCATGCCGATGGTTGAAAACTCTCAAAGTCCAACCGTGTGCGCGTGCGCGTGAGCGCGCAAAAACATGTTTTTGGGGGGAAATTGCCTAAATTTTTTACTCTTGTAAAATCCATTTTCGGGGGCTCTGTAGGACCATTTTTTGAGCTTTTTGATCGTTTTTTTCGTGGTTTTTCCTTCATTCCTAACCCATTCGCTATTGTTTCTGGAAAAAAAAAAATTCAAAACCTGCTGGGCCCTGGTGGTACATTTATTAATAACTAGCTGGGGCTCAGCAGGTTAAAAGAGCTGACAATCTCCATAGCCTGACCGTTCAACTTCACCTCACACTCTGTGACTTCACCCCTTTCGAAGACCATAACCTTGCTTTTCCCTGCATTTACCTTCAAATTCCGTTTTTCGCACTGTTCCAAACTCATTTACCAGACCCTGCAACTCCCATTCATTATCGCTCATCAGAACTGTGTCATCCGCAAACAGCAGTATAGGTAGCTTCCACTCATTTCCCTCCCTTTTCAGCGATACACCAACATCCGCTGATCTTCCTAGTATTTCTTTCATGACTCCATCCATATATACAGTAAACAACCACAGGGACATCACACACCCCTGTTTCAACCCAACACTCAGGTCAAAGAACTCGCTCTATCATTCTCCACATGTACTGCCGCCTTTGCACCCTCATACATGATCTTCACTGCTTTTAGCAACTTGCCATCTACTCCGTATATTCTAAGTACTTTCCACATGCCTTCTCTATCCACTGTCATAGGCCTTCTCCAAGTCCATAAAGGAAACATACACCTTTTGTTGCTTCTCCAGATATTTCTCCACAACACAATTCAGTACCATATGTATTTGTTGATTTCATTAATTGAGTTTAGAAGTAAAGTTGGTTTGTGAAAAAATATGAATACTTTAGGTACCATCGCATTTTGATCCCAACGTCCCTTGAATTTGGCTCGAACGCTCTTTTGGCTTTGGGGGAGACACTCGTTCCAAGCAGACTACTTGTTGTCTCCTTCATACACATAAAAAAAAAAGTAAAATAGTATAAATCCCATAATAAGAAATATAATCGGACATATTAACACAAACGTTACCCTTAAGCAAACAGATACTAAATTGTAAAACTTGCAAAATAAACAAACCAAAACTGGGAGGACACAACATAAATGCAAAAGAACTAATCAAAATCGCTATGTGGAAATAACTACAAAGGTATTAATTAAAATATATAATTTGAAAACGAACTCAAAAGTTACTGTTCAAATTAATATAACGAACTCATTAAAATTGAAAACTATCGAAACGATAACACACCAAACAAAATCTATATGTGGAAAAATGCTTCTAAATTTATCAAAAATTATACTTTGAAAATAACAAACTTATAATATAATGGTATTATATTATATACTAAATTGAAATGTAAACTTGCAAATTAAACAAACCAAAACTGGGATGATACAAGATAAAATAACATATCAAAATCGCTACCGGTATGTGGAAATAACGCTTACTAAAATCAAATTTATGAAATAAAAGAACACAATCCACCACATAGGGTGTACATTACTACATGAACAAGTTAATCTGTTTCCCAAGCAAACTAATCACACATAACAACGGAGGAGGTGGTAGGGGTAAGGAACATCCATATTTTCAAGAAAAAATTTGATAAAAAGTAGACTGAGAGACGGGACAACACGAGCTTAGCTCAACTCCTGTAAACTACAATTAGGTAAATACAATTAGGTAAATACTATCGTCACGTTCAAGGAATTAACTACTTGCGAGTTTCGTTCTATAAGGAAGTTGGAGCTGTAGACATCGATATTTAACAGAATTACCAGCTAAAATTAGGTTGTAGTTCACTTATTAATACATAAAACCCAATTCAACATGCTCTTTAGCCATCATAAACCTACATTATTATTGTATTTCTGTTTAATATCGATGTTTACGGCTCCAACTTCCTCATAGGCTGAAACTCGCAAGTGGACAATTAGTCAACAAACCTAGAAGTATTGGCTGACCTGTACTCTGGTAGTTTGGCTTGGTGTGAGGGGCCAACACGGATCTCTCCCTGAGTAGATGCCAGGCGACGAGTTTCTGGGTTATACCTGGCAAAAAGAAACATTATATTATTTTTTTTTATAATAACTACAGTATTATATTACTTTTTTTGTTTTCATAATAAACATGACATTATTTTTTCTTTCTTAACCCCTTCAGCACCATGACATATTTTCATTATATCCTGGTTCCCATTAGACGATATACTGTATTTTGTTTATCTATCTATCTATTGCCTGACGCCGTGATCCCCGAAGGGGTGGCCACGAACGAACCGCCCCCATGCACCTCTGTCCCCAGTCAGTCGACGCCCCTCCCCCCAACCAGCACCGCCCTCGTTCATGTACTTCCTCACTCCATCCTTCCACCTCATATTCGGTCTACCTCTCCCTCTCTGTCCCTCCACCTCGCTCTCGTACACCCTCTTAGTCATTCTCTCGCTTTCCATACGTTCCATATGGCCGAACCATCTCAAGTTGTTCCTTTTCACACTTTCCAGCACGTCTACCTCCACACCACACCTCCTTCTTACTTCCTCATTAGTCTGTCTATCCCTCCATGTAAATCCGCACGCACTCCTTAAGTAATTCATTTCCACTGCTCTCACTCTTGGTCTGAGTCTCTCAACCAACGTCCATGCTTCGCTTCCGCAAGTCAGTGTCGGGATTACCACACTGTCATACAAGGACTTCTTCACTTCCATACTGACCACCCTATTTCTTGTTACTGCTTTTAGCGTTCCTACAACCCTCTTCCCCTGTTGTACCCTCTCCCGCACTTCTTCATCCATAGTCCCATCTTTACTCAACACACTGCCCAGATACTTAAAAGAGTTGACGATCTCCATAGCTTTTGTTTATAATCTGCCTATACGACTGAAATGGGAATATACTATCTATCTATCTATCTATTGCCTGACGCCGTGATCCCCGAAGGGGTGGCCACGAACGAACCGCCCCCATGCACCTCTGTCCCCAGTCAGTCGACGCCCCTCCCCCCAACCAGCACCGCCTTCGTTCATGTACTTCCTCACTCCATCCTTCCACCTCTCATTCGGTCTACCTCTCCCTCTCTGTCCCTCCACCTCGCTCTCATACACCCTCTTAGTCATTCTCTCGCTTTCCATACGTTTCATATGGCCGAACCATCTCAAGCTGTTCCTTTTCACACTTTCCAGCACATCTACCTCCACACCACACCTCCTTCTTACTTCCTCATTAGTCTGTCTATCCCTCCATGTAACTCCGCACGCACTCATTAACCCGGGAACTGCGGGGAGACTCTTAAGAGTTGCCCCGGCGGACTGCGGGAAGACTCTTAAGAGTAAGGGGAAAAAAAATCCATTTAAAACACCCCAATTTTTTTTTTTTTTTTTTTTTTTATAGTTTTATTTAATTTTTTTTTTTGCCCCTGGGCCTTGCCAAATATCACTCCTCCACCTCCCCTCCTTCCCCACTTTCCTCCCCTCCTTCAGTTATCACCTATTTTCCTGTCTGTCTATCCCTCCATGTAACTCCGCACGCACTCCTTAAGTAATTCATTTCCACTGCTCTCACTCTTGGTCTGAGTCTCTCAACCAACGTCCATGCTTCGCTTCCGCAAGTCAGTGTCGGGATTACCACACTGTCATGCAAGGACTTCTTCACTTCCATACTGACCACCCTATTTCTTGTTACTGCTTTTAGCGTTTCTACAACCCTCTTCCCCTGTTGTACCCTCTCCCGCACTTCTTCATCCATAGTCCCATCTTTACTCAACACACTGCCCAGATACTTAAAAGAGTTGACGATCTCCATAGCTTTTGTTTATAATCTGCCTATACGACTGAAATGGGAATATACTATCTATCTATCTATCTATTGCCTGACGCCGTGATCCCCGAAGGGGTGGCCACGAACGAACCGCCCCCATGCACCTCTGTCCCCAGTCAGTCGACGCCCCTCCCCCCAACCAGCACCGCCTTCGTTCATGTACTTCCTCACTCCATCCTTCCACCTCTCATTCGGTCTACCTCTCCCTCTCTGTCCCTCCACCTCGCTCTCATACACCCTCTTAGTCATTCTCTCGCTTTCCATACGTTCCATATGGCCGAACCATCTCAAGCTGTTCCTTTTCACACTTTCCAGCACATCTACCTCCACACCACACCTTCTTACTTCCTCATTAGTCTGTCTATCCCTCCATGTAACTCCGCACGCACTCATTAACCCGGGAACTGCGGGGAGACTCTTAAGAGTTCCCCCGGCGGACTGCGGGAAGACTCTTAAGAGTAAGGGAAAAAAAAAATCCATTTAACCCTCTCACCACGGAAGGGCTCTTGAACGTCCATAAAAAAGCATATAACAGGTACCCGGAAGGGCTCTTGAACGCCCAGTGGTTGAAAGCCTGTGAGCTTCGTGTGCGAGGCGTCGGTCCGACACATGTAAACAACAGCCGGCTGGACCGACGCCCCGCATCTCCGGCCACAAGAAGGAGAGCGTCGCTTGTTCGTGTGTGCCTGTATGTTGTTGTTAAGTATCGAAAAGTAGTGTAAAGTGGCTGTTTTGGCCATAAAGTTATCTCCAATGAAATCATCATCACAGCTCAACCAGTTGACTTAGAGAGCTCTACTTAATGCCATTCTACAGGTAAATAACACAGCTACGCTTGGGGATGCGGGAAGCAGTCTGATTAACAAATATACGGTAGCCTAGCCTAGACGTTTTTCGGCCAAAACACCCGGGTTTCGAGGAATATATATATAATACATAGCCGGGGCTGGAGGGTTAAAACACCCCATTTTTTTTTTTTTTTTTTTTTTTTTTTTTTATTTATTTTTTGCCCCTGGGCCATGCCAAATATCACTCCTCCACCTCCCCTCCTTCCCCACTTTCCTCCCCTCCTTCAGTTATCACCTATTTTCCGTTATTCCCTTATTCTGTGGTCTATTTTCGTGCTAACATTAGCGAGTTGGTAGCAGGGCGTTGTCATCACTGTTACCAAGCGTGGGAAAGAGCGAGAGAGAGACTATTGCGGAACAGTGTCTCTCCAGACAAGGGGAGGGGTGGAGGGCAGGGAGGTTGCCTCAGCCATACATTATGTAACTACCGGCCTATATCGCCGATTTTGACCATCCAAACACTGTTTCCACTTGTTTTATTGTTGTAACAGGTTAATACCTTTATAATCAACCTATAATAGGCGCATATGGCTAAGTATTAATGCTATTTATGGTATAATAACGTTGTTAGTGATGGGAACAGCTCAAATACGTCAGCACAGGAGTGTGGTGTCTCATACCCCCCATGCGCACTTCTTAGGTTAAGTAATTCATTTCCACTGCTCTCACTCTTGGTCTGAGTCTCTCAACCAACGTCCATGCTTCGCTTCCGTAAGTCAGTGTCGGGATTACCACACTGTCATGCAAGGACTTCTTCACTTCCATACTGACCACCCTATTTCTTGTTACTGCTTTTAGCGTTCCTACAACCCTCTTCCCCTGTTGTACCCTTTCCCGCACTTCTTCATCCATAGTCCCATCTTTACTCAACACACTGCCCAGATACTTAAAAGAGTTGACAATCTCCATAGCCTGACCGTTCAGCTTCACCTCACACTCTGTGACTTCACCCCTTTCGAAGACCATAACCTTGCTCTTCCCCGCATTTACCTTCAAATTCAAATTGGGAATATACGATCTCCATAAATCCTCTAAGTAACATGGTCCTTCTTAAACTACACAAAATCATATAATTTTAGCCACAATCAAAGGTAAAAGGGCGTCATGGTGCTGAAGGGGTTAAGTCCATCGATATCCTAGACATTTACCTGATACAAAAACTGTGGAGTATTGGTTGTATTTTGCCACTATAATGTGCTAACCCTTTCACGCACAAGATGCCATTTGAGCCTAAGCTGGGATACAGTACTTTAACTCGCTGAGACCCAGCGTCGCACGTGTTGCGTCGGCAATGTTCGATCACCAGAACCCAGCGACGCAACGTTTGCGTCCTGGCCGGTCCGGTCCTAATTACTCCGGTCCTATGGCACCCCGAGGGCTCAGATTTGTATGGGAAGTATCCCACGCACCCATGCCGATGGTTGAAAACTCTCAAAGTCCAACCGCGTGCGCGTGAGCGCGCAAAAACATGTTTTTTTGGGAAAATTGCCTTCAATTTTTTACTCTTGTAAAATCCGTTTTCGGGGGCTCTGTAGGACCATTTTTTGCACTTTATGACCAATTTTTTTTTTTTTTTCCTTCATTCCTAACCCATTCGCTATTGTTTCTGGAATAAAACAAAATTTCAAAACCTGCTGGGCCCTGGTGGTACATTTATTAATAACTAGCTGGGGCTCAGCGGGTTAAAGCCTTTGTGTCCATCAGGGGTGTTTTAGAAACTTTTAGTTTAGTTACTTCAACCTCTGCAGTTGTCTTCCTGAGTTAGCTGTGGGCAGAAAACGAATTTTACCCCCAGGAGGTAAAGGGGGCCTTCATCTAATGGTGGAGGAAAAAAAGAATATGCCTCACGCATCCTACTGCGTGTCGTACAAGGCGACTAATAGGGGGGATGGCGATAGACTTGTGGACCAACAGCCATTACTATGCAATAAAGTCTTTATCTTAGCACTGTCTTGGTATGGCACTGCTGAGGCTGGTGGGGTGCGGATAGGTGCCACAGGGGACTGAATCTTACCTGGGCGCTATTTGGCACCACACCTGTGTCAGCAACAGTGTTTGCATGTTGGAACAGTGTTGGGGCAGGACTTTATTGTTCTATAATCCAATTGCCTAATATACAGTAGAGTCTTGTTATGGTGCTGTCTTTTTGTAACACTGTTAAGGCTGGTGTGGTTGCGGATACTGCAGGTGCAAGTGCTACAGGGGGACTCTGTTGAGTCTTGCTGAGGCACGGTTAGCACTATACCAACATCAGCCACAGTGATGACTTCTTACAGTTTCTTACAGTAGATCCTCTCTTATGACTTGGTGGGGCAGTGCTGTGGCAGGACTTTATTGTACTACAGTATACTCCAACTACTGAAAGGCAACCCCGTCTGAGCTGTTACAATGCATGTAATGGAAAAATGACGTTAAACCATTGTATGTATGTATAGTAAAAGTCCTTTAATCCGACGACCGATGATTCGAATCTCCCAATAGTCCGAATTTTTCAATTTGAGGCCAAATCCGAATTCACCCGATGGTCCGAATTTCAAGAAGTCCCAAAGTCCCCTTTTTGAGGCATTAGTCCACTCAAAGGACACATAATGGAGCACACACATATCATATGTTCATGAATTCACTTTAAAAGTTTACCTTTGTCATTGTAGCCTATTACCTACTTCAAAACATTCAGATTAATGGTCAAAGGAAGCTACTGATATAAACGTAAACACCACATCGTCTGCTAGAGCGTTTGTGTTGCTCTTGAACGCATTTTTGGGACGCTCCGATGTGCTACTGGCTTGCACCGCATCGTCTGCAAGCGCATTCAGTCTTGCGCTTGAAAATGCACCTTTGGACACTCCGATACGCTACTATTTATAGTGATCGGAGCGTCCCAAGGGTGCTTTCAAGAGCAAGACAAACTCGCTAGTAGACGATGCGGACATGTGACAATAAGAAGAAGAAGAAGGTGTTTACGTTTATATCAGCAGATTCCTTTGACCATTAATCTGAATGTTTTGAAGTAGGTAATAGGCTACAATGACAATGGTAAACTTTTGAAGTGATTTCATGAACATATGAGCCGATATGTGTGCACCATTGTGTCATTTGGGTGGCCTAATGCCTCAATGTTTTCGTCAGGCCACAGGTTCATAGGGGTAAAGTCAGATAATCCGAAAAATCCACTAATCCGAACGAGGGCCGGTCCGCTGCCCTTCAGATTAACGGAAGTTTACTGTATGTATGTAATTATAAGTTTGAGAGAACTTTATTTACGATTGCTAATCAGCAACCCCTGCGTCCATACGTGCATGGAAGTAAGTTTTTTTTTTTTTTTTTTTTTTTTCCCCCAAACGCCGTAATTCCCGAGAAGGGGTAGCCATGAATATTAGGCGGTTGTCACTAATCGATAGGTCAAGTTGCCCGGGCTTGACAACTACCAATAACATTTTGACAGTGAGGGTTCGATCTGCTGACCCTTTGATCAGCAGCCGCCGCTCTACTGACTATGCTACGGCTCGCATAGCATTAATGTGAATGAATAGGCCTTCATATATACACCAACTCCCCGAGCCAGGCGCCTGACGGACTATTATCTAGTCCAACTGGCGCCCGACACCCACTTCCTATATGTCCATGTACCAGCATAGCATAACTAAAAATATGGCTATAATACTCTATTCATCTATTCTATCTACTCAGGCGCATACCCCATTTGTTTTTTCTGGGGGTGGCTGACTCGAGACAGAGCCCGAATAGGGATTTTTTTGTTTTGCCAGATGCCGTAATTCCCGAGAAAATTAGGTGCCATGAAAATTAGGTGTTCACGAATTGCTAGGTCAAGTGGCCCGGGCTTGACATCCACCACTAACATTTTGACAGGGGCGGGTGCCCAACCCCGAAAGGAGTTGAACCCTCCTCAGCTCCCTGCCTTGGAGTGCCTTCGGTCACCCGGGCTTTATTAGTGGTAAGCAGGGAAGGTTTTGTGGGGCCGCTCGTTTATGGCCTTGTCCTTGCTCAGGACCTTGGGGCTGTTCGGCCAGACAGCCTGGGGAACAGCAACAACAATAACATTTTGACAGTGAGGATTCCATCCGCCGACCCTTTGATCAGCAGCCAACGCTCGACTGACTATGCCATAAAAATAATAATAATAATATTAATACTCACCCAAGAATATAGAAGAAAGAGTTATGCTCTGGGTTGAAGTCCCGGACCGAGAGTATGTCGGAGTAGTGGTCGACCCTGCACAAACCCCGCAGCACAGAGACAGGGTAGGTGTCGGTGGCGTCGGATATAAACAGCTCCCGGGACTTGATCACCGGGTCCTCCGTCACCAGGGACTTGTTGTCTGCGCCAACATTTGCAATATTCTCTTCAGTATCTAACAATTGCAAATATTCTTTAGTATCTAACACAAACACTTTTCAAGATAAATTACAAATAATCTTCAAAAATATTAATAAATACCGGTACATACATTAAAATGTAAAACCTGAAAACTAAACAAACCAAAACTTGGACAAAGACAATATAAAGGCAAAATAACTTATAACATTTTAAGATTGAGTGCTCCACACATATGTGCAGTTTCAGTCTCTTGTCCTATTGGCAGCATTCCAGGCAACCCTGTTAAGGGCCGCTTCACTTGTCAAGTTTTTGGATTTAAGATCGGCACGTATAGTTCGATCCCAGGTCTTCCTCAGTTCACCCCTTGGTGAAGCTCCCTCCACAATCACAGACCTGCATCTTTTCACCCAATTTTGTTCATCCATTCTCTCCACATGCCCATACCATCCCAGTCTACTTGTATGCATCTCCTCGCTAATACTCTTTATACTGTACCTAAGCGTCTCTTCAGCTTATCATTTGTTATTCTATCCTCGGGGATTTTCTTATCTTTAATAATGGTGTTTATCATCTCAGTGACTAAGCTGACACCAGTCTCCCCCGAGGCTTTTATCATCTCAGCGACAATGTCAGAGCACCCTGGAGCTTTACCGTCCTTCATTTTATTGATTGTGTCGCTCACTACAGCTGGTGCTACCAAAAGAGGGGTCTAGATACTGTACTATTCAATAATGCACTGGCAAAAAAAAAAAAAAAAAAAAAAAAAAAAAAAAAAAAAAGTTACTGCATGTGCTTTAGTATACAGTATAGATAGACAGATAGACAGATGAATGAGGAAGTACAAGAGAGGTGTGGTGTGGATGTAGATGTGCTGGAAAGTGTGAAAAGGAACACCTTGAGATGGTTCAGCCATGTGGAACGTATGGGAAGCGAGAGAATGACTATGAGAGTGTACGAGAGTGAGATGGAAGGACAGAGAGGGAGAGGTAGAAGGATGGATTGAAAAAGTATATGAGCGAAGGTGGTGCTGGATGGGAGGAGGGGCGTCGACTGACTAGGGACAGAGATCCATGGGGCGTTTCATTCGTGGCCACCCCTTCGGGGATCACGACGTCCAGCAATAGATAGATAGTGAAAGCCCCTAAATGAAACAAACCCCGTATATTCTTACTATTCTCTGTGTTGCGGTCCTGAGCCAAGCGTTGGTAGACAGTTTCAGGCACTTCAGACGGTCGGTAGAACCACTTGATATTTACCATTAGGGTGTCACGTTTACTCTGAAAAACAAACAATCATTTACTTATCATATTTCAGTATTTCTTACTCCATATACTGTATCCTTTCGCCATGAACTCTCAGCGGACTATCCCTTATACTTCAACAACACAAAAATCAACCTTTCATCTTCTCTCAGTATTCTCGGAGTCTCTTTTTCTTCTGCTCTCTCTTGGAAGGACCATATTTCCAGTCTTGCTAAGGCGGCCTCCCAGAAGCTGGGTGTGCTCGACTGCCTCAAGGGGTTCTTTACCCCTGCACAGCTTCTTGCTCTGTACAGGGGCACAGAGCATCCTTGTATGAGTATTGTTCACATGTGTGGAGAGGATCCTCTCACACAGCACATCTAGACAAAGTAGAAAGAAAAGCCTCGTATCATTAACTCCCGTCCACTCACCGACTCTCTGCAATATCTCTCTCTGCGTCGCAATGTTGCATCTCTCTCGCTATTACAATAATCAGTGTTCCTCAGAGCTCTCCCAGTGTATACCCTCTACGTAGGGTATGTAACACAATCCCACCCCTACTCTGTGCAACTCTCTAACTCAAGAGTGAAACGATACTCCCAATCTTTCTTTTATTCAACAGCTGAGCTCTGGAACTCTCTCCCAGGATCAGTCTTTCCCTCTTCCTATGACTTATATTGCTTTAAACTCTGTGTCCAGGCATTTTGGCTTGAACGTCCCTTGATTTTGGCCCTGTCACTCTTTCAACTCTGGGGAAGGCACTTGATACAGGCAGTTGTCTTTTGTCTCCCTCACTCACTTTAAAAAAAAAAAAAAAAAAAAAAAAAATGGGGGTTACCCGTCTTTCAACACATTCCCACCTCTATTCTGTCCAACTCTCTAACCCAAGAGTAGAGCAATTTTCCCAGTCTTCTACTCAACAAGCAAGCTCTAGGATCTGTCGTTCCCTAATCCTATGACTTAAAACTGCTTCAAGCTCCGTGTGTCCAGATATTATGACTCTAATGTACCCTGAATGTGGATCTCAATCACACTTTCAACTTTGGGTTGGAAACTTGTTAAAGTCAGCTTTGCCATTTGTCTCCTTCATACATACAAAAAAAAATAAACAAATAAAAAATATATATATATAATAAATAAAACCAAATCAAATGTCAATATAATATGAAGCTACAGTATTTAAGTTACCGGTAATCCATGAATGTTCTTGCAATTACAGTATACACATTTCTTCTCATTTATAAATTAACTATTAAATATAATTTAAGTTTGTTTTGTTCATATATACTGAACCATATACCGGAAATAAATGAAGCAATTTAAAATAAACAGATGTATACATTAAACTACCTGTAAATGAACAAGACTATCAAGTGGTCTCACCCTTCTAAATTCTTGTATTGAGCAGATGAAGAACGGCTGGTCCGCCCTCTGACTTTCTATATACACATTATCTGGAAACAAGAACAAGTAACAATTATAGAATATAATCAGTAACCTATCCAATATCTACAATTATAATGTAAAACTTGCAAAATAAACAAACCAAAACTTATACGAACACAGTAAAAAGACAAAATAACTAATCAAAATCGCTATGTGGAAGCAACGCTTAAGTAAAATAATAATTTATAAATAAAAGAACACAATCCACCACATATGGTGTACATTACTACATGAGCAAAGTTAATCTGTTTCCCAAGCAAACTAACTTCAAGAGAACCCTAGATGTCGAACTGCAAAAAGTGCCAGACGAGCCCATCCTCGCAAGGGAACGAGCTGTCGCTTCAAACAGTCTACTGCACCAAATCACCACCCATAACGAGGGGCGTCGCGCTCCTTGGTGCCGCTAGAAGAGCGGCGAACACATCCAAAGGTATCCAAAGGTAAGGTAATCTCACACATAACAACACACTATCGTACTATCGCACTATAATAGAAATATGTACCGGTAACATGACGTAACTTCGGACACTCTAGAAAAAATATACAATGAACCACAGTTATGGGATAAATACATGATGTTATGGAAAAACAAGTATGTCTGCATTTTTTTCCATAACTGTAGCTTACTGTACATACTTTTATCCAGAAATGTCCGAAGTATAGCCTCCGTCCGAAGCTAGGTCATTTCACGGTACTGTACTGTATAATAGTAACCCGTCATTGTTAATACTGTACAGGTCTCCCCCGATTTACAATTGCGTTACGTTCCTGAAAACCCGGTGTTAAACAGAAAAATAGCATAGCAAACCCAAAAATTAATGGGGTAAATGGGGATGCGCTCTGGGACCAGCCAAGCCCAAACACAACACCTAAAAACCTATAATAATATCGTAAATTGGGGCATCGGATAGTGAGGGAGACCTGTACTGTACTTACCTTACCTTTTGATACCTTTTGATGTGTTCGCCGCTCTTCTAGCGGCACCAAGGAACGCGACGCCCCTCGTTATGGGTGGTGTAACGGTACTGTAACGGTATATTATTAACCCTTGTCTAGCGGGGTGTTTTGGGCTCATTTGGGCATATTCAGGCCCTCCTGAATGATCAATCAAGTATCTGCATGAAAAGAAATGTATTCAGAAAAAAACAAGGCGCTAAAAACTTCAAAATGAGACCAGAACGAGCTACGTAGCACTCGTGGTTCTCTTGCAGTGGTGCCACGAACATGGGAGTTTAGCGTATAGCGGTATATTTTTCCCAGCTATGCTCACTACTGGCTACACTGCCGGCCTCTCGAGAACACAGGGAACATGAGTTAATGGGCGGCGGTAAGCCCTGGGAGTCGGCTGTCTGGCCCGCTGCGCTCCCGGCCATTTGCACTCGATTTTAACCCTTTAAAAGCCTTAATAATGCTCCTAACTTGCTGCAAATTGGTGCACGACTTAAGTCGAGCGCCGCCAATAAGGGGTTAATCCATCATTGTAAGTAGCTATTTTTCAGTCTTCTGAGAATGGCAAACCTTATTTGCAACACTTAGAGATTAAATAGCCTACACCAATACTGTACATTTATAATCCTATATGAAATACTGTAAATTAATATGAAAAACTTGCAAAATACACAAACCCAAACTTGAACGACACAATATAAAGTCAAAAGAACTAATCAAAATCGCTATGTGGAAATAACGCTTTAACCCCTACTGTACCAGCAACGTCCGTCATATTATATTCTAACTGTACAGTATTTAGGCGATTTTATGCAGCTTAGGAAGGATCTGTGGTAGTTAAATGGGTTGATTGAGATTGCTTGAAGCCATATAATTGCAAGAGATCCTTCCTAAACTGAATGAAATCGTCTAAAAGTTGCCAGAATGTAATGAAAGAGACATCGCCGGAACAGAAGGGGTTAATCAAATCAAATGTAAATATATCCTACCTCCCGGTCGGTAGAGTGTGTTGTCGTCGGTGCAAAGGTAGGACACATACTCTCCATTTTGGGCTCGGAAGGCTTGACCTCTCACTGGCTGCTTCTTCCCAACCACTGCGGTCATTACCTGCACAAATACACTCACATCAATTCATATTCATACACCATATGAGGAGGAGCGCTTTATTGACAACGTTTCTCATATAGCTTCATCAGGCCTAATGTCATCAATAATGAATAAAGTATGTGGTTAATACTGTTAATGTCCTTGTCAAGATCATTGTACAGTTCCCTGATAAAATCCCTTCAAACTCAGCCTAGGATACCCCTTTAATATTCCGCGAAAAAAAGGGCATGGTTCGGGGTTACTTTATGACCATATCCTTTTGCCCACTAGGTGATAAGTAGCATGGGCGAAAGGTGATGGTCATAAAGTAAAAGCGAACCAAGCCCCTTTTGTGCGGAATATTAAAGGGGTATCCTTGGCTGAGTGTTCAGGGACTTTTACAGGGAAATTTACATTACTGATTGGCAATACAGTAGCCTATCATCATACAAAGTAGTTCAGATTAGTTCCTCATACGATCCTAATCCTTCCCACCAAAAAAAATACATATCATGTTGCCGAAGAACATCCCGCTAGCTAACGTACCTCTTCAATGACGGTTCCATCAGGTCCTTTGGGTCCCCCCGGTACCATGACACCGCTGGGGGGGATGGAGGTGGGGGAGGGGTTGGAGGGTGTGGAGGAGGGTTCTGAGGAAGGTGGAGGGGGTTCACTACTGGGGGTATCACAACCACCCCCACCATTGTCCCCCCCCTCCTCCACCACCTTACCCCGCTCGGTCGTGGTCATACCTCCCTTATATCAACATCATCTGAAAAGGACAATATGTCTTGGTTAAATTATACAATGATCATCTATCTATTTACTCAGGCCTGTTCCCCATTTCTTTTCTTTTTTATCTGGGGCAGGCCGAATCGAGACAGAGCCCAAACAGGGACAACATTGCACAAAAGAAAAACAATGAACACACAAAAACAAAACATAAATTCACACACGTCTAGGTCACCCAGGAGAAGACCCAGAAACCAGAGTTCACCAAGGTCACTCCAGCACTCCCCCTGCCAGTAACAGTAACAGAATAAGAGTACCTCATTCGATTGTAGTACGGTAGTAGAAGTCGTTCCCTAGGCTGCCTGGCCGAACATCCCCGAGCTCCTAATGAAGGCCACAGCCGAGACCGAGTTTTCCCACAAGGCTCTCAAGGAATGTATATTGTGTGGTTGTGTGCTATGCAGTCATCCATAATGTGTTTGATATTGTGCGGTGTTGTGTTACAGCCTGGACAGGTATCCTGAACGGAGTCATCCAGCCTCTTCTGATAACTCAGAAAGGCTGGATGGTGCCCACACAGAAGCCTAGAGGAAAGGAGGGTTTCTGAGGGATGAACTTCATGGGGCCATTGTGTTGTCTTTGAGTGACTAGATGGATCGGTGGGTGATTTGAGTATGGATATGCTTCTGGAGGCTGGTTTGGGGTGGGCGAGGGGGGAGCGATGACAGTATTTGTGCATGATAATGAGTGTTAGGTGTTGTTTTGATATTTAGTGTGGCGAGAATTTGTGTACAGGTACCTTCAAACTCCAGTGTTCCTCATGGTTCTGTTCTGTCTCCAAAATTCTAAATCTCTGTCTATTATTCATTAATGATCTCAATTGTACCTAAAGTCCTATCCACTCACATGCTGATGACTCAACCTTACACTATTCAACTAGTTTTCTTCACAAACCCACCAAGGATATTACTGTAGGCCTACTTCAAAACTTGTGTGATGAGGCCATAGCACGCATATATTCAGATCTCTCAACTACCGGTATTTCTGATTAGGGCAGAGAGAATCTTGTTGTTGTTGTTGTTGTTGTTGTTCCCCATGCTGCCTGGCCGAACAGCCCCAAGGCCCCGAGCAAAGCCAAGGCCATAACCGAGCGCCCCCACAAAACCCTACCCGCCGACCACAATAAAGCCTGGGTGACCGAAGCCACTCCATGGCGGGGAGCTGAGGAGGGTGCGGAAACGCCCGGGAAACCAAAGCCCCACCCAGGGCCCTGTGCCCCTCAGCAATTATGAAGAGAAAGTTGAGGGGCAAGGGAAAAATGTGACGCTTTGGCTTCCAATCTTGGTAGATTGGGAGGTCAATCCACGGAAGAGACGCCGTCACTTGAGATCTAGAAAATATATAAGTAAAAGGAACAGTCAGAGTAAGCTATGGGTATGGCAGAGATTGCTCAGTTCTCACTCTGATAGACCAGCCCATCACCACATGACTAGAACCCAATCCTCTCAGCATCAGCTAGGAAAGGCCCTAGAAAGCCGCCTTTGGCGGGGGGATAGCTCCCCTATTTCAACCCTTTTCGGGGTTGGGCACCCGCCGAGAGAATCTTGTTACTTTCAATGCCTCCAAAACCCATTTTCTTCATCTATCTAACCGTCATAATCTTCCACATATCTATCCCTTACTCTTTAACGAGACACAAATCAACCTTTCATCTGTATGTGGGGAAATGCTGAGGTATGGTGGCGAGATAGTGATTGAATGGGTATGGAAAATGTTTAACTAGCATGGGAGAAGGGAAGTGCACCTGATGACTGGAAGACAGGCATAATAGTCCCCCTGTATACGGGTAAAGGGGAAAGAGGAGTGTGTGGTAATCCCCGGGGGATATATCTTCTAAGCATAGTAGGGAAGATGTACAGTAGGGTAGTGATTGAGAGAGTGAGAGCGAGAACAGAGAAATGGGTAGGTGATGAGCAGGGCAGGTTTAGGAAGGGAAGAGGATGGGTAGATTAGATTTTTGCCTTGAAATGTGTTGTGGAGAAATATCTAGAGTACAGTAGGGACAAAAGTTGTAACTTGTATGCTGAATTTATGAATTTGGAGAAGGCCTATGACAAAGAGTTGATAGAGAAGGTTTGTGGAAAGTACTGAGAATATACGGAGTAGATAGCAAGTTGCTGAAAGCAGTGAAGAGCATGTATGAGTGCAAAGGCATCAGTATGTGTGGAGAATGAGCAGAGCAAGTTCTTTGATCTGAATGCTGGGTTAAAGCAAGGTCACACACAGTTAGCTTATCAACCTTTTTATGCCTAATAGATCCAGTAGAGCATATACATCATTGCATGATTGCTATATATATCATTAAGAGCAGAAATGTATTATAAGGGAGAGATATAAGAATATTCTCCCTATATACGACCTGCCACTCTATATCATCAGCTGTTCGTCTAGACTGTACGCCGTATTGACCTTTTTACAGCAGGTAGACATATTGCTACTGTCTTTTTCATTACCGTATCCTTTACCAAGGGTTGAAACAATTTTTAATAGGCCTATGCCTATGTTCAGACAAAATTTGTGATCGTCTCGTAAATAAGTACCAAAACAATGTTTTTGCCCCCTACTGACAATGCAGAGCACTATCAAACTCAATCCTCTATCAAACTCAATCCTGGATCAAGTGGACCTGCTACATTGGGACCATGGGGACCACGGCCTCAGGAGCAGCGGTAGAGCACTACCACTGTGAGGCATCGGCCGCATCGCCCTCTAAGCCTCACCAAGTAAGGGGAGGTGTGGTGGAGTGGTCATGCCATTGCCACTGGACTGGTAATCCAATGGTCCCGGGTTCGAATCCCGATGTATCAATGGGAAGATACTGTATTATTGGGATGGAATTTGTGCTGTACCTAGTACTATCAGTGCATTACCACAAAGTCCACCGAAACGCCAATAAAATATCCTCATTGTTCCCCGATTAAATAGCATTGTATGAATTAGGGTAAGACGGGGTAATTTCGCCGCGGTGCTAATAATTTGCATTCAAACGCCGATATCTCCGAAACTATTGCATGGATTCGGCTGCAGTTTGGCTTAGGTTGTAGAGCAGTTTTGGTTTAGGTTGTAGAGCAAGTTTGGTTTAGGTTGTATAGATAGTTTGGCTCAGGTTGTAGATCTAGTTTGGCTTAGGTTTTGTTGTAGTTTCGCGGGGCCTGGAGCCGGGGCTAGCGGCGCACCTGACGGTATGGTAGGGTGTGTGTGGGGGTGTTTGTGGGTGGTTTATATACATGTGTGTGTGGGGGTGTTTGTATGTTTGCGTGTGACACAGTGTTGGCAGTAGCTGTCAGCTGCTGCCTGGTACTTTGTACTAGCAACCTACACGCCGCACCCACACGAGACACATCCACACCTGCACTAAATACTTCCACACCTGTAGGCCTAAGAAATACGTCCACAACCGCACTAGACATGTCCACACCTGCACTACATGTCCACAACTCCACACCCGCACTAGACACATCCACACCCGCAATAGGCACAAAGGCGCATAGGCCTACACGTGTGACACACCTGCATCTCTGCCCGCCCTGCTCAGTTGTGTGTGTGTGCGTGCAACGTTTTTCTATTGGCATGTTTAGTTTCAGTTTGGGTTTGTGAATGTTTTCATTGCTTTTACCTGCGTGCTAGTGTTTTGTCTGGCCATTAATCATATAATGTTATCTAGTTTACTAGCTAAATGATGCGTAAAATAGGTTGCGGTGAAATTACCCCGCCGGGCGGGGTAATTTCGCCGCGAGAGTGACTTTTTTTCAAAAATTCGGCAGCATGACCAAAACATTAGATATTTTTTTCCTTTTTTGGGTATCTATGGCAGAAAGGCTGAATGTATAGATAAAAAATTAAAAAATTTTAAATTCCATTTGTGGCAGTTTCTATTTATCAAAATACACGATTTTCGGCGAAATTACCCCGTCTTACCCTATAAATTAATATTCCCATATTCCAAATATGATACAGGAGGGCAATGCCTAGTGAGTTCTTTGCTCAATAGGTGGAATTCTGAGAGTGAGGGTCCGAGTCTAGGAGTTC
The DNA here is from genome assembly GCA_032716605.1 of Paralithodes platypus. NCBI lineage: Eukaryota > Metazoa > Arthropoda > Malacostraca > Decapoda > Lithodidae > Paralithodes > Paralithodes platypus. The sequence goes on from CM064553.1 coordinate 12,832,773, forward strand.
AGACAGTGAAGCACTGGAGCGAAGCAGCTTCAGAGATATGGCTGCTTCGAGACGTGGGTGAGCAACCATGCATCTTGCGAAGGCAAGATATCCCTAGACTGGAAAGAGACCTCACAGGCTTCGCCATTGAATGTACGGTTGAATGTACCGGCTCTCAGCCTATGCCCGAGAGGGAGTAGTTGGAACATAAAAAATAAAAAAAAATGTAGCCTAAGTAAGTCTTGGAGGGGTGGGGTGGGGGGGGGAAGCACTGAAAGCAGAGACCCCCCACCCAAACCTGTATTCCACGGCAAATGGTTATTGTCATAAGCTATAGAGCTTTATTTTGCTTTTTCAGCATCTTTAACCCCACATTTTGGTAAGAATGGTGTTACCGGTCCGGGTGTACCAGCATTGCCTCTTTAGATAACAAACTTCTACATCATATACTTTAACCCTCTCCGACATATGACGCGATTTTGAGCCTATTGAGGATACTTTAAAGCCTTTGTTACCATCAGGGGTATTTAGAGACCTTTAGTTTAGTTACTTCAACCTCTGCAGTTGTCCTTGAGTTAGCTGTGGGCTGCGGGCAGAAAACTAATTTTGGAGAGGTAATTATAAGAGTGAGAGAACTCTATTTCATAATGCTAATCTGGCAACCTCTGCGTCATATGTGCGTGAAAGGGTTAACCTAGCCAAGCAACCTAACCTAATCTTGAATAATATGCTAATATATATACAGGGGTAATTTAGGTTAGATTGTTTGGTTAAGTTAAAGTAATTTAGATGATAGTTATATACAGCGGTAAATAATACTGTTACACCTGCCACCCGGTAACCCCATTCTTACCCTCATTTTCCTTGATCTTCATAGCCCTCCACACTAGTGGGGGCTGTGGTTATAGATTGTTGGAAAATGGGTAAATTACTAATTTCTGATACAAATCATTGTAGCCTAATTAATACAACACTATATCTGAAAGAAAAAAACACACAGAAAGAAAAGGCATTACTAAAATCGCTATTGGTGCCGTCAGGTCTACCGATGAACCATATAATTGAGAACAGAATTATAAACAGGCACTATGCCTAATCTAATTTGTATATTTAGTATCTTATAATGTAACTCTGGAAATTTACCTAGCCTAGGGCCTAATTAAATATCATGGACAAATATATAGCCTAGGCCTACTGTAGTTTATATGACATCCTGGTGAAAATTATACAAATCCAGAAACAGAAACCACCCCCTAAAATAGTGTAGACCTTTACCCAACAGAAAACCTGGAATTGGGTTGAGAAAAGTGTTTGGTTGTTAAATTGTTTATTCTGGTTGACGATTAGTTAGTTATGGTGTTATCTGACCCCAACTCCTCCTCCTCCTCCCAACCATGCCTTATTTCCTTCCTTCCCTGTTCTTCTATGACCTTCCCGTGCATACCTCAACACCCCTGGGGCATAGGGTACAGGACAGGGAATACAGTGACATACTAGAGGTCACGGTGATGGGTACAACGATAAATTAGTGACCATTACAACAGTACATAGCGACCAGGGACCAATGCCGCTGTGGTGTCCTAATCTGCTCCTCCGTTCCTCATCTCCCTGTGGTCTGGGTTCGATTCCTGTTGGGTCTATGATTAGCTGGGGTTAATCCATGGCATATATATCACTCTCACCTCGGTTATTTGTGTCCACTGGTAAAATAATAGGAGTTTAAAAGACAAGGGTGTGGGTGACCGTGACAACACACCACCACCACCAAGCTCACTATCAGGGTTGCCAATCTAGCGACTTTCTCGCTAGATTTAGAGGTCTGTTTATTTTCAGCTGGGTAATCTTGTATCTTGAGGATATGAAGGGCGTTGCAGATGAGGGTCATCCACTTCTCGCCCTACCACAGTAGCTGCTAGGTGTCACAGGGCGCTAGATGCGGGACAGGCATTCCGATGAGAGGAGGAAGACACAGACGATCCGAATCACCTTCACACGCAGATGGTCCTCCACTCCACGCCCTCCTACTAATAGGGGAAGTGAGATGTTGTAACCCAGAGCCGAGAAGCGCGCCTTCAAGAAGATTCTAGCAGAGTAGTGATGGGGGCAGTCCAAGAGCACATGTCTCACCGTCTCATCCTGCCCACACCACTGACGGGCAGGGCTGTCTGTCATACGTATCGAATACAGATGTGCCGCAAGGGAAGAGTGTCCAATACGGAATCGAGTCGGGGCAACATCAAGACGCCTCAGTTTGTGCCTCGCCCAATGCTGCGGTGATGAGTCAGTGCGGTAGCTCCCCAGCATCGTGCCCGGCAGGACCATCCGAAGTTCCATGTCCCATTGCGCTCTGCAAGCTCTTTGTAACTGTGTCACTACCGTAGTGAGATCTGGTACTAACCATTCCAATGTTTCTGCCCTGTGAGCTATGGATGCTGCACCATCCACAATCTCATTACCCCGTATCCCGGTGTGAGAAGGAATCCACTGGAGAATCACGTCTGTCCATAGAGGCGAGGACATAAGCAGCAGGAGGTCTTGGATCGAGAAAACTAGGGAACGATGGGATGGAGGGCGATCCGATTGTAAGAGGTGGATGGAGGACTGTGAGTCAGTGTATACTACCACTGTCTGGGGGGGCAAATGTGTTGACACAAATAGCAATGCACGATAGATCGCGAACAACTCCGCCGACAAGATACCATGATGCCCCTCCAGCCTCCAGGTCTGACACATCGACAGGTCCTCATAATATACACAGCAGCTGTAGTAGACGGGCCATCAATGCGGGACCCATCGGTGAAAATCTTGAAGTATCCCCGGAATCTGGTCGCATTTAACTCGTCGAAGTAGTGTCTGGCCATCGCCGCATCGTGAGATTTCTTGAAGTCTTCGCACAGTGTTGGGCGGAGGATCGCAGACAGGTCTATCCATGGAGGCAGAGGAGATACTGTAGGGGTTGGGGCAAGTGTAGGAGGGCTTATGCCTAGTGATCGATATGCAAGAAGGCTGTGGACATTTCACGATGTTCATCCTCTTGAGGCACAAAATCCGAAGGTATTCCACATGGTGAGACCAGGTCAATATAGGGCCATTGAAGTGAAGACCTAGGAATATGTGACGAGTCTTGAAGGGGAGGACATCCAATCCTATGGTGATCTTCGGAATCCCTGGGAGTCTCTTGTAGGTGAAACACATGATGGCGCTCTTTAAGGCATTGAGGCGGAGACCCCATTCCATGGCCCAAGCAAGGATCTCGTCCACCGCTGACTGAAGGCGGGCCTGTGCAAGAGGCAGGGTGTCAGCCGAGCACACAACGGCCATGTCATCCACGTAGTCGAGGAGGGTTGAGTCTTTAGGGGTGTGTAGGTCAGACAACAATGCATTGAATAGTAGAGCACTGAGGACCGATCCCTGAGGTACACCACACGTTTAGCCTCGACAGGGGATGATGTCGAGTTCCCGACCGAAACAGAAAATGTCCTCCCGGTTAAGTAGCTGCAGAACCAGGAGAGGACATGACCAGTCACCCCCAGTTGTCCCAGTTTGTAGAGAATTGCAGTATGAGACGTTCAGCTGGGGTAAATTGCCATATGTTATTACGAAGATTTTGTAGCGAAATCTATTGTTAATTGTGAAAACTTGCCATTGATATGACTTGAGTTTCTTGTATTTCTATTCGGTAAATTTGCTGCTAAGAAATTTAGTTTATCATCATCTGGATGAAGAAAAAAAAATAGAGTCCGCTAGATAATAAATATAATCCTTATATCGCTATGATAATGCCACAATCTCATAGAATATCATCCTATGTGGCTCTAATCTCCGGAATATTGCTATAATTCATGTTGCTAGATGTTAAAATGGAGTTCTAGATCGAAGTAAATTCCTCTAGATCTAGCGGGAAAGTAGCTACATTGGCAACACTACTCTCAGGGTTGCCAATTGAAAATAAAAAAAAACAATACCGCTAGATCCGTGCTCAAAAGTCGCTAGATAGTAAATATATGTATATAAATCGGTAGAAGAAAGCCAAAATATCTAGAATAAATAGCTCTAAATTGTCTGAAATCTCTAGATTATCGTTAGGAATTATGTAGCTAGATATAAAATAATACAGCTAAATTGAAGTAAATACCTCTAGATCTAGCATTAAAATATATTGTTAAATTGGCAACACTACTCTGCTGCCACAACTAACACCCAACGTGTCCTACACACAATATTTATTTATATTAAAGTTTCATTCACATTACACGTTTAACATTGATTATAAAATTCAATGCATTACTTCCAATTACAATGATAACTTCACAAACATATGTACAATATAGCTAGTGAAAAATATTCGTACGTCATTTGCATAGGTGGACAGATATTTCATTACTGCTCTATGAAGGCATATTTGTCACATGATAATTGACAAGTAACAGAGGGTTCACAGTAATCTGACCTTGCAAATGGTTAGATTATTTGTTAAATACAAAACATACACACACAAACACACACACACACACGCAATGAAGACCTCCGCCACTGAGGAATTTGGGTTTGGTCTTGCTACGTCCTTTCTTCAGAATGAGCGAGATGTTAGCCCTCCTCCAGTCGCTTGGGACATCACCCGTCGCAATGGATGTGCTGAAGATGTCCTATAGTGGGTCGCACAAAATGTCTGAATATTCTTTGAGGAGGATCACCGGAGACACTCCATCTGGCCCTGGTGCCTTACTGGCGTTGAGTTCTTGTAGTCTTTGTGGCTTAGTGCATAAGTGCACTGATTTTCGGTGTGAGCGTCCTGGGTTCGAATCCCCGGACTGCCACATGGATTTCTTTATTTCATTAATTGAGTTTAGAAGTAAAGTTGGTTGGTGTTGTTGTTGTTGTTCCCCAAGCTGCCTGGCCGAACAGCCCCAAGGCTCCGAGCACGGCCAAGGCCATATCTGAGCGCCCCCACAGAACCCTCCCTGCCGACCACAATAAAGCCTGGGTGACCGAAGCCACTCCAAGGCGGGGAGCTGAGGAGGGTGCGGAAACGCCCGGGAAACCAAAGCCCCACCCAGGGCCCTGTGCCCCTCAGCAATTATGAAGAGAAAGTTGAGGGGCAAGGGAAAAATGTGACGCTTTGGCTTCCAATCTTGGTAGATTGGGAGGTCAATCCACGGAAGAGACGCCGTCACTCGAGATCTAGAAAATATATAAGTAAAAGGAACAGTCAGAGTAAGCTATGGGTATGGCAGAGATTGCTCAGTTCTCACTCTGATAGACCAGCCCATCACCAGAGTTGGTTGGTGTTAAGAACATAAGTATTATGATGTCCTGTACTTTGGGTCCCTGGAATATTGTGTCCGGCACTGGTGTTGCTCCGTTTGTATCCTTCTGCACAAATACTCCGTTGAATTGTTCATTACAGTACCGATTTCTTGGTCGTCTTCAGGTAGGTCTCCATTTGTGGTCTTTACCTTAGTGACTTTTTCCTTGGCAGTTGTTCTTGATCTAACATAGGCCCAAAAGTGTTTGGCGTTGGTTGTTGAGTCCAAAGCAACTTTCCTCTCATAGTCATGCTTTACTTACTTACTTAATGTTACTTGTAGATGTTGAGAAGAGATTTTTCAGAGCAAACCGAAACGTCAATAAAATACCCTCATATTGTTCCCTGATTAAATAGCACTGTATGAATATTCCCATATTCAAAATATGCTATAGGGGTGCAATGCCTGGTGAGTTATCTGCTCAACAGGTGGCGTTGTGTGTGTGTAAATGTGAGAGTTCGAGTGTAGGGGGTGAGACAGTGAAGCACGGGAACGAGGTGGCTTCAGAGATGGGGTCGTTTCGGGCCATGAGTGAGCACCGTGCTTCATGTGAAGGCAAGATGGCAGGTGCTCGTTGTACTCTACGTGCTTCACATGTCTCACTCCCTAGACTGGAACAAGACCTCACGGGCTTCACTGTAAAGTGGTGAATGTTAAGGCTCTCAGCCTATGCCCGAGAGGAAGTAAGTTGGAATATAGAAAAAAAAAAAAAAAAAAAAAATGGTGTTCCAACACTCCCTCCGAACCTGGCATCCCTGTGCTGCAGGCCCACTTGGTCCGGTAATGAATTTGTAGCCGCTCTGCAGAATGATGTACGTAAATCCTGGTATTGGTGGCTTTTAATGATCAAGTACCGTCCTCAGGAAGTCATCTAGTCGGGCTTTGAAGGATTTTACAGAGCAGCTGGTAAGGTCCCGAATTTTCCGTGGCAGGCAGTTGAAGATTTTGGGACCATTGTAGGTCAGACTGGACGAGAGGAGAGTCTTGATCCTCGCTGGTGTTTGTGAAGGTGGGATTGTTCTTACACATGCACTTTCGACCACTCATCTGGTTGAAGTGTGGTTCCACCTCATTAACGTTGGAAGGGCTAGCTATAGCTAGGTACCAGTTTTTCAATGATCTTCCAAGTGTAGATGGTGGTATATTTTTCTTTACGTCGTTGCTGAAAGTAGGCCTATAGCCCCAGTTTTGTTAGTCTATCCCAGTAAGAGAGTTCTTTCATGCCCTTTATTTGTCTGGTGTAAGCTCTCTGTACAGACTCAAGGGCAATTCTAGGACAGGCTGGACAAGTGCCCTCCACAGTATCATCATGCACTCCTCCTCCCGGGAAAAGAAGGTTCTGAGTATCCACCCAGCAATTCTTCTGGCCTTCTTGATGGTTTGCTCTATGTGGTGTTTGAAGGTGCCGACATTACTTAGGTAGACCCCAAGGCATTTTGCGTGTGAGCTTGTATCAATTGCCTGATTTTCACCTTTGAGTAGAAAGTACGTGTTGAGGATCTCTTGGTTGGTACCACTTCTGAGCAGCTGGAACTTACCATCGTTGAAAGTCATGTTGTTTTCCCTTGCCCATTTGTAGACTTTGTTGAGGTCCTCTTGGAGAAGATCGACGTCTTCACTGCATGGTTTTGATACATTTGCTGATGTTGGTATCGTCAGCGAACGAGGCAAGTGTGGAGTGTGCCATTTCTTTGTTTATGTCCCCTATCATAATGAGGAACAGTAGAGGTCCTAAGACGGAACCTTGGGGGACACCATTCACAACACTGTGGTCTGCTGGTGTGGCCCCATTTGCTACAATGGTCTGGGATTTTCTTGTAAGGAAATTGTAAATCCACACTCCTATTTTCCCAGATTTAGTGCCAAGATTTCATAATTAACAACATATTTCGCTACAAAACCTGCATAATAGCGGAATAGTCAAGAAGAGATAACAATTTACCGTCTATCTATCTATCTATTGCCCGACGCCGTGATCCCCGTAGGGGTGGCCACGGACGAACAGCCTCCATGCACCTCTGTCCCCAGTCAGTCGACGCCCCTCCCCATGCAACCAGCACCGCCTTCGGTCATATACTTCCTCACTCCATCCTTCCACCTCTCCTTCGGTCTACCTCTCCCTCTCTGTCCCTCCACCTCGCTCTCGTACCGTCTGCAGGTTCATAATAAAAAACAAAAATAATGGTGATGATGATGATGGCTATAGGAAAAGTAGGAGATTAGAGAGTTTTGTAGGATAGAGGAAGACTAAGTTGAGAAATAGGAAGTACAGTAGAAGATAAAAAGAAGCAGACTTTTCTATATATCTAGAACGGAGTATTTTTTAAAAGGTGGCGGGCATAGATATTTCATGAGAGTGAATGCAAGGGCGGCCACCAGGAGGCTCCACCATTACTCTGTGTCTGTGTCGTCTGGAACCTTCCCGTTTCTCGCATCCTTTCTTTCCGTGTTTATTAGTGCCCCAGTCATCGAATTACCCCTACATCGCAGCTCAACACAACCCCTGGTAAGACCGTGTGAGTTTGATAAGCTGTATGAGTGGCCATAATGAGTGTAGAGCTTGAGAGGAGGGGGACATTCCGGGGGAGATAGTGGTCGATTCCTCTCACGCGGGACAAAACACTTACACGTCATGTAATTAATACATCTTGAAGTGTACTATATGCCGAATCTATATAGACACGTTTTTCACTAAGTCCCCGGGCTATTTTATTGTGGCAGGTTTCTGATGGCTTGATTCCACCATAATCCGTATGTTGTAGATTGAAAATTATGCCGATAGGCTAATTGTCTTTATCCAGTCGGGGAAAAATGCTTATTATACTCACAGATATTTTTCTGGAAGAGGCCTAGGCCTGTGGTGGTATCCTACTCTGGGTAAAATTATAGCAATGGCTCCAGTTCGATTTTAGCATAGGCCTAGGCCTAGGCCTAAATTATTTGTTAATTCCCTCACTTGGAAAAATATTAGGGCTACCGAAACTACCACTGGCCTAGGCTAATTTTCCCATGGTTTTTATTTTTGGTTTTAGGTAGTTTTCATCATAGGCCTAGCCTACCTGGCCTAGGCCTACTGATATCAACAAACTTGTTACTTGAGCAAGTTCAACGGAGAGCAACTAAACTGGTTCCGGAATTGTCCGAGTCATCATACGAGGAAAGGTTAAGCCGCCTTGGCTTAAGTAAGCTGGAGCAGCGAAGGAAGAGGGGTGATATGATCCAAACCTATAGAATCCTACATGGTATTGATGCAGTGAAGGGAGGGCATTTCCTACAGCTCGCTCCTAGAAACAACCGGCCTGACACCAGAGGACACAGCCTGAAACGGTTTATAGACTGAATGCACCATTGTCTGAATGCACCATTATCTGAATGCACCAACCCCTAGTCTGAATGCACCGTGTGTCAGGTCCCAATGCACCATATATCTGGTCCCAATGCACTACTCCCAGTCGAAATGTACCGCTCCTTTTGGTCTCCTTTTTGCACCAACTAATTTATGGCCAGTTGACACAAGTTTCGGTTTAATTCTAGTTTCGCTTTCACAGCATACTCATTTCTATGGCTACTTTAGAGTTGTCATATACCATACTTAATTCCTATATATGTCCAAAGCGGCGGAAATGCATTATAAGGAATTATACCTAGGCTACTGTAAAAAAATAAAAATAAATCTCCCCATGTGCGGCACCATAGCTATTACATAATACTAGGTTAGGTTAGGTAAGGTTGTTAGGTTAGGCTAATGGCGTTAATGTAGTTTATTATCATTATATTACGTCTTTTACCCAGCAATTTCCCTGATCTTCATAGTTGGTCGGGAAGCTATGCCTTTACAACGGCGCCTCCCTTTTGTCGCTGTGTACGTGAAACTAGAATTTTACCCAAGTTTCTAGCTGACTTTTATTCAACTTGCATGAAATTATCTAAACAATAAGATATATATCTTATTGTTTAGATAATTTCACGCAAGTTGAATAAAAGTCAGCTAGAAACTTGTGACTTAAGAAGTCAGTGCTTCATAGCAACATGAAACAAATACAGTATAATGAACAAAAAGAAGCAGATAATTCAATGAAACAAAAGGGTTTCACACACAGCCTTCAGAGTAACACCATGAAACATATAGGCCTACTTTATTACGCCTACAGTTCAATGAACACAGAGAAGCAGAGAACTGCCAACCGTGCCCGACAACAACTGCGACCAAAACATCCAACTGATTTGGAATTTGAGATTGCTACACCTCATATTCCAAGTGATTTTCTTCAACGAGATATTTACCATGAAGGCCAACATCACTTGGTGTTTGCATCTCCTCTCCAGCTTTCCTTCCTGTGCAAGTCCAAGATCTGGTTTATTGATGGAACATTTAAAGTTGTCAGGGAGCCATTTGTACAGCTTGTTGCCTTGTCAGCATTCACAGCTACATCAAGGCTGGTGACACCGCCAAACAAGTCCCACTGTTATTTGTAGTTATGTCAAGACGAAAGACCAGAGATTACAAAGCTGTCCTGGATGCCATCATCGAACTCCTCCCACCTGACATCATGGTTGTTGTTGTTGTTCCCTAAGCTGCCTGGCCGAACAGCCCCGAGTCCCTGAGAAAGGCCATGGCCACGATCGGGCTTTCCCACAGAGCTCTCATTGAGTGTAGATTGTGTTGTTGGCGTAAGTGGTTGTGTGAAATGCAGTCTTCTATGATGTGTTTAATGGTATGGGGTGCTGTGTTACATCCCGGGCAGGCGTCGACAACGGAGTCATCCAGTCTCTTCTGATAGCTCAGGAGAGCTGGATGGTGTCCGCATCTCAGCCTGGCCAGGTGGACTCTGTCCTCGCGAGGAAGGGAGGATTTCGGAAGGTCATGCATGCAGCTGCGTGTTGTCTGTGAGTGAGTGGATGGATCGGTGAGAGATATGAGTATGGATGTGCTTCTGGAAGTTGGTTCGGGGTGGGCAGGGAGGGAGAGAGGACAATAATTGTTGTGTGATACCGTGTGCTGAGTGTTGTTTTGATATTTCTTGGTGTCTGTGGGTGTGTTGCCATGTAGTTTAGTGGGTGGTCTTGGTTCGTGGAGGCTGCTGCCAGGAATTGAGTGCCTCTCATGTCCAGATGGTCTTTGACTTTGAGGATTTTGGTTTCTTGATGTAGGTGATCTGTGGGTGCAGTAGCTGTGCAGCCTGTAATGATCTTCAGGGCTTTGTTTTGAATAGTCTGTAAGGTCTTATGATGTGTTTCAGCTAGGTTAGAAGCCCAGGCTGGGCTTGCGTATTCCATCACTGATCTTATGTATTGTTTATATACTGTGGTGGTAGTTTCTTTGTTATGTCCAAATTTTGTGTGAGCAAGTGACCTGAGGGCGTTAAGTCTGGGTGTCAGTTTCTTTTTAATGTTTGTGGTGTGCTGTTTGAATGTCATATGAGTATCATATGTTACTCCTAGGATTTTGTGTGTGTGTGTATGTGTTAGGGGTGTGTTGTTTATGGTGAGTTGAGGGATGTATTCATGTTCTCCTGTCCAACTTGTGAGCAGGGTTGCGGTGGATTTGGCTGGGGCTAGATTAAGTCTGTTTGTAGTGCACCAGCCATGTTGGTCTTGGTCTTGGTGCGAGAGTCACGCTCGACTGGTCGAGGTGTGGCCTTAGTATCGGCTCTCTCTCCTAGGATAAACGGTTAGTTGCCCCCTACTGGCAATATATATGATGATAATATATCATGGGGGGGTGAGGGGGGGCAAAGCCCCCCCTCAACATCATATTGTATCCAAAGGCAGTCAAAATAGACGGGAACAAGATTGCAAGCGTCCAACGCCGCTCCGCGTAGTAAATGTTGAGAGCGGGTGTACCGCCAGCCTTGTTTACACTACGCGTAGTGCCGTCGGACCTTCACCATCATGTTCCCGTTTATTTTGACTGCCTTTGGATACAATAATATGTTGAGGGGGGGCTTTGCCCCCCCTCAACCTCTCCCCCCCCCCCATGACATATTGTCATCATCATATATATTGCCAGCAGGGGACAAATAACCGAAAAAAATGTTGTCAAAATAGACGCGAACTTAACTACGGCGATCGACAAAATGTAAACATGACGGCGGTGGGGGCGGCGTCGGACCTTTGCAATCATGTTCCCGTCTATTATGAATGCCATTGGATACAATAATATGTTGAGGGGGGGGCTTTGCCTCCCCTCACCCCCCCCCCCCATGACATATTGTCATCATCATATATGTTGCCAGCAGGGGGCAAATAACCGAAAAAAATCGCCGTCGAAATAGACTCGAAGTTAACCGCGGCAATTGCCCTATGTAAACATGACAACCGTACATCCGGTAACTACATCCATCCCGAAGGCTGGCGGTACGCCCGAACTCTACATTCTACCCAAGGGATGGCCATGACAGAAACTGCTTCCAGGCTTCCAGACACGCGCCCCGACTGACCCACTCCACAGTGCCATTTCCTGGTTTCCACTAAGTGGCTTATGACCATTAACACTGAAGGAGCAGACCCAGAGCAGTCCCTCACCCGAATGGCCTATGTTTAGCCTATAGATGGTTGAATATGGGGTAAATACTAATTTCCTGCAGTCCTAGCTGTAAAACAACACTGCCTGGTCGCAGTGGAGCCACAGCTCAACTGTGTCGCTAATGAACGGAATACTTCAAAGTGTATCTAATAAAAAAAGAAAGTAAATGCTAAAACTCTTCGCTGTCACACAGTGATAATTTAGCCTACCAAAATTAGTTACAACGATCGGTAAGATTAGGAGTAGTGGGTGTACCACTACCGACATACAGCATAAATCATCTATAAAACATTAACCTAACCTAACCTAGTACTACATGAATACTAGGTTAGGTTAGGTTAGGTTGTTTGGTTAGGTTAATGTTTTATAGATGAGTTGTGCTGTATGTTGGTAGTGGTACGCCCACTACTCCTAATCTTACCCAACGATCTTAAAACACTTAGATAAAAAATAAAAAAAATCTCATTATCCAACGATCTTAAAACTCAGATGTAGGCTAAGTCATTTTTAGAGTAAATATACAAAAAAATGTTTGCCTTTGGATAGAGGATAGGTTGAGGGGAGGCTTTGTAAACATAAGAACATAAGAAGAAAATGGGAGTCTGCAGAAAGCCGATTGGCCTAAGCAAGGCAGATCCCTGTCCCACACAACCCCAATTACAAAGCCCAATTATAGGCTCAACACTCTAATACCCTGAGGATCATCTTACCAAACCGGTTAGAGATTAACGCAGGATTACGGGGGTCTGCAGAGCGCTGATTGGCCCAACCCGGCTGATCCCCCTTCACACCCAACCCTTCTCGTCCATATGCTTATCCAATTTTTTCTTAAAGCTCCCTATCGTTCTTGATCCCACTATATCACTTGGTAGCCTATTCCACCCATCTACAACTCTGTTACCAAACCAATATTTGCCTATATCTTTTCTGAAACGAAATTTATCTAATTTGAAACCATTGGTACGAGTTCTTTCGCTATCACTGAGCTTTAGTACATTTGTCATGTCCCCTTTGTTAATCCCACTAACCCACTTGAACACCTCTATCATATCCCCTCTAACTCTGCGTCTCTCTAACGAATGTAAACCTAATTTCTTCAACCTTTCTTCATACGGAAAATTTCTAATATTATGGATCATTTTTGTCATTCTACGCTGAATTCTCTCCAATGAATCTATGTCCATTCTGTAATAAGGACACCAAAATTGGACAGCATAATCCATATGGGGTCTCACTAATGACAAGTAAAGTTTTAAGATAACATCAGCAGTTCTGTTACTCACACTCCTAGAGATGAACCCGAGAATCCTGTTTGCCTTATTACGAACGCTTATACACTGTTTTCTAGGCTTCAAATCATTGCTAACAAACACACCTAGATCTTTCTCGCAGTCTGAATTTTCTAATTCTAAATTAGCTAGTTTATATTTAACATTTGTTTGCATCTTCCCTATCTTTAATACCTTGCATTTGTCAATGTTAAACTTCATCTGCCAATTTACTGACCATTCATGTAAGGTATCTAGATCCCTTTGGAGGCACTCTATATCGCTATCTGAATCAATTGATCTCCCCATTTTAGTATCGTCTGCGAATTTACTTATCCTACTAGTTATACCTAAATCTAGGTCATTTATGTATATAAGAAACAACAGGGGACCTAATACCGATCCCTGGGGGACACCACTTTTGACTGCTCCCCACTCTGACTTGGTACCATTTATGCTGACTCTCTGTTTCCTACCAATTAACCATGACCTAATCCATCCCAACAACGACCCTCCTATTCCATGTGCCTCAACCTTTCTCATCAACAACTCTTGATGTAATTTTAAAACTTTACTTGTCATTAGTGAGACATATGGATTAGGCTATGCTGTTAAATTTTGGTGTCCTTATTACAGAATGGACATAGAATCCTTGGAGAGTACAGCGTAGAATGACAAAAATTATCCATACTACTTAGAAACCGCTTAGTAACATTTAACTTAATCAATTCTTCTCAGCATGGATTCACTCGGGGACGTTCTTGCCTTACTAATTTGCTTAGCTTTTTCTCAGAGGTATATGAAGCAGTAGACAATGACAAAGTCATATCATATATATTTAGATTTCAGTAAAGCTTTCGACAGTCCCTCAAAGGAGATTGATGAGAAAGGTTGAACGCATGGAATAGGTGGGTCGTTGTTGGGATGGATTAGGTCATGGCTAATTGGTAGGAAGCAGAGAGTCCGCATAAACGGCACTAAGTCAGAATGGGGAGCAGTCAAAAGTGGTGTCCCCCAGGGATCTGTATTGGGTCCTCTTTTGTTTGTTATATAGCCTACATAAATGACCTTGATTTAGGTATAACTAGTAGGATAAGTAAATTCCCAGACGATACCAAAATGGGGAGAAAAATAGATTCAGATAGCGACATAGTGCCTCCAAAGGGATCTAGATACTTTACATGAATGGTCAGTAAATTGGCAGATGAATTTTAACATTGACAAATGCAAGGTATTAAAGTTAGGGAAGATGAATACAATTGCAAAATATAAACTAGCTAATATGGAATTAGAAAACTCAGACTGTGAGAAAGATCTAGGTGTTTGTTAGCAATTATTTGAAACCTAGAAAATAGTGTACTGTATAAGCGTTCGTAACAGGGCAAACAGGATTCTCGGGTTCATTTCTAGGAGTTTAACAACTTCTGATGTTATCTTAAAACTTTACTTGTCATTAGTGAGACCCCATATGGATTATGCTGTTCAATTTTGGTATCCTTATTACAGAATGGACATAGATTCCTTAGATAGAGTACAGCGTAGAATGACAAATATTATCCATAATATTAGAAATCTTCCATATGAAGAAGGGTTGAAGAAATTAGGCTTACATTCGTTAGAGAGACGCAGAGTTAGAGGGGATATGATAGAGATGTTCAAGTGGGTTAGTGAGATTAATAAAGGGGACATGAAAGATGTACGGTACTAAAGCTCAGTGATAGCGAAAGAACTCGAACAAATGGTTTCAAATTAGATAAATTTCTTTTCAGAAAAGATATAGGCAAATATTGGTTTGGTAACAGAGTTGTAGATAGGTGGAATAGGCTACCAAGTACTATAGTGGGATCAAGAACGATAGAGAGCTTTAAGAAAAAAAGGCATATGGACCAGATGGGTTGGGTGTGAGCGGATCTGTCAGGTGTGGGCCAATCGGTGCTCTGCAGACCCCGTTTTCTTATGTTCTATTAGAAATCTTCCGTATGAAGAAAGTTTGAAGAAATTAGGCTTACATTCGTTAGAGAGACGCAGAGTTAAAGGGGATATGATAGAGGTGTTCAAGTGAGATAAATAAAGGGGACTTGAAAGATGTACTAAAGCTCAGGATAGCGACCCCAGGTCATAGGTCTATCTATCTATTGCTGGACGCTGTGATCCCCGAAGAGGTGGCCACGAATGAAACTGCCCCATGCACCTCTGTCCCCAGTCAGTCGACACCCCTTATCCCATCCAGCACCGCTTTCACTCATATACTTCTTCACTCCATCCTTCCACCTCTCATTCGGTTTACCTCTCCCTCTCTGTCCTTCCACCTCACTCTCGTACAGTGTCTTAGTCATTCTCTTGCTTCCCATACGTTCCACATGGCCGAACCATCTCAAGGTGTTCCTTTTCACACTTTCCATAAAACAGTGCAATGCGTGCAATGGACTGTATAATGCATGTAGACTTATGATAAATGGCTCTTATGTTGATTTTGATTTAACATGCTGATTGTGTATTGTATATCAAATATGTTATGACTACTGTACTGTACAGTATATTAATGCATACAGGCCTACAGCTTGAAATTTCTTATAGCCCAAAACTCAGAAGTTATCAATTAACCACTTGCGAGTTTCAGGCCTGAAGGAAGTTGGAACCGTCAACCTCGGTATTACAGATAAATGCAATAAAAATGTGGGTTTCTAATGGTTAAATAGTTTGATAAATTATGTTTTATGAATCTATATATTATGTACACCAACCTTTGGATGTGTTCGCCGCTCCTCTAGCGGCACCAAGGAGCGCGACGCCCCTCGTTATGGGTGGTGATTTGGTGCAGTAGACTGTTTGAAGCGACAGCTCGCTCCCTTGCGAGGATGGGCTCGTCTGGCACTTTTTGCAGTTCGACATCTAGGGCTCTCTTGAAGTTGTCTAACGAGATGTCCCTCATGTCTCTTACTCGCCGTGGGAGTTTGTTGAAGAGACGTGGGCCTCTGTGTGATAACCAGCCCTCTCGCAGAGAGCCCATAGCACCCCTGTTATTCATCCGGGGGATTTCGCATTCCCAGCCTCTCCTATCACTGAATTTCATGACTATCGGAGTATGTAGGTTTGGTACTAAACCCTCTGCGATTTTCCATGTGTATATTATTAGGTAACGTTCTCTTCTACGTTCCAGTGAGTACAGATTCAGTGCTCTTAAACGCTCCCAATAGTGTAGATGTTTTATCGAACTTATATGCGAAGTGAAATTTCTTTGTACACTCTCTACGTCATTTATTTCACCTGCTTTGTATGGGGATGTTAATACGCTACAGTATTCAAGCCGCGGTAGCACTAGAGATTTGAAGAGCGTTATCATAGGCAATTCACCGCGTGTTTTAAAAGTACACAGAATCCAACCCGTTAGACGTTTCGCAGCCGCCACTTTGACCTGGTTATGTACTTTGAAACCCATATTTTCAGACATTAATACCCCAAGGTCTTTCACACTGTCTTTCCGTTCTATTATGTGGTTAGATTCTGTTAAGTAATTTGTAATTTCTTTAACACCATAATTTACAGGTATTATGACTCATATTTTAGCCGATAATTCTGCTAAATATGGATGGCCACGGCTCCAACTTCCTTATAGACCAAAACTCACAAGTGGTCAATTGGGTAGGGGTAGTAGTTGGGAGGGAAAAGCAGTTTATAATCCAACTTTATTTAGTATCGGAATAATGTTTGAGATAAAGTTTTAATGCACAATTTCTTCATTTCAGGGTCCAGGATGGTGAAGGAGACAGGATACTACGACACCCTCGGGGTGAAGCCTCAGGCCACCCCAGATGAACTGAAGAAGGCCTATCGTAAGCTGGCCCTCAAGTACCACCCCGACAAAAACCCCAACGAGGGAGAACGGGTCAGTACAGATACAGTACAGTACTCTCAACATTTATCTATCTATTTATGCCCATTCCCCATTTTTGTTTTCTTTTCTTCTGGGGGTGGCCGATTCGAGACAGAGCCCGAACAGGGACAACACAATAGAAAAACAATGAACACACAAAAACAAAACACAAATTCACACACATCTAGGTCACTCAGGAGAAGACCTGGAGACCAGGGATCACAAAGGTCACCAACATTTATCCAGTCAAATTATTTTGTGACTGTCATAGCTTGATATTGGACATTGTAATTCTCAAGCCATCAATACTGCTAACACTTTAATACTGAATACAGTTGTTTTTTTTGTAAGCAGGGAGGGTTCTGTGGGGCGCTCGGTTAAGGCCTTGCTTGGGACTTTGGGGCTGCTCGGTCAGACAGCCTGGGGAACAACAACTGAATACAGTATATTTAAATGTCTGCATAATTATTCTGAGTACTGTATGGGCAAGTACTGGTAATGATGTAGGGTATAATGGGGTAATTTCGTTGTGAATGGTGGTGTTTGCTAAATACAAACCACCACATGGAATTTTGATATTTCTATTATTACGTGCAGCTTTTCTGCTAAAGATACCTACTGTATAATCATTTTTGTAAAAACAAATTATTTTGGGCCGTGCCAGCACTGGTACAGTATGCACATTTCCTTGACAATCCTCACTTATGCCAAATACCTTGTGACTAGTTATTTTTATGTCATGTCGTAGAAGTCTTAATAGCGTAATGCTTAGTTTGCGGAGTTTCGGTGTGAGTATCCTAGGTTCGAGTCCTTGGAGTACCACATGTATTCATTACTTTCATTGATTTCATTAGTTAGATTTATTTGTTAATTAATTGGTGGGTTGGTGAAAACACATAGAGTATGAATTTAATGTCTTCTACTCTAAATTTCACACACATTTTCATCTAGATTTTTTTGGTAAATTACTATTGAGTTTGACTGTATACAACATAATACTTGCCAGACACCATGACCCCTTCGGGGATCATGGTCACACGGTATCTGGCAATAGATAGAATGACATACTTTACAGTACTGGGTACTGTACTGTTTTCTTCCCACAGTTCAGTTCAGTTGATCTGCGGGACGTTATAAGCCTTTTCATATGCACCTCCCTTACAATAAATGTAGGTTATTTGTAGGGTAGTAATTGTTAGGGGTCACTTGAGGCATGCTGTGCTTACAGTTACCTACCCGATAGGACTATCGTTAGCGAGTGTTATTTGTATTTTGTACTATTGTTGATGTCTTGTCAAGTTGCAAATTTGATTTTAATAGAACATTTTGACACTAATTGTAGTTTCTTTATTCATGCAGAGTTTAGTCAAATTTACCAGAACGTCCCCGACTTCCCAAATTGACTAATTCCTTGAACGTGACGACAGTGCGTTGTTATGTGTGCGATTAGTTTGCTTGGGAAACAGATTAACTTGCTCATGTAGTAATGTACACCCTATGTGGTGGATTGTGTTCTTTTATTTCATACATTTTATTTTAGTAAGCGTTATTTCCACATAGCGAGTTTGATTTGACCTTTATCTTATATCGTCCCAGTTTTGGTTTGTATATTTTGCAAGTTTTACATTATAATAGATAGAAAGACATCTATCTATCTATATGCTCAAGCCCAATCCCCACTTTTCCTATTTTTATTTTCTATTTTACTTTATTTTATTATTCTTTTGTTTTTTATTTTCTATTTTACTTTATTTTATTATTTGTTTGTTTTTAATTTCTTGGGGGTGGCCGACTCAAGACAGAAAGACATATACTTTACAATACTGTAATGTTTTCTTCCAACAGTTCAAGCTGATCTCACAAGCCTACGAGGTGCTGAGCAATGCGGAGAAGAGGAAGCTGTACGACCAGGGTGGAGAGCAGGCGCTTAAGGAGGGCGGCTCCGGTGGCGGGTCCTTCCACTCTCCCATGGACATCTTTGACATGTTCTTTGGTGGAGGCATGAGGAGAAGTAGGGAGAAAAAGTGAGTAGATCGGCTTTAAAGGAGCCCACCTCGCTTTCTTATATCTTTCTCTCCCTCGCTCTCGCCGGAGACATTTTTCTATCGAAAAATTTACAAATTTAGCTTACTGTCAAAACAAAAATATATGTTTGCTAGCTACCGCTCGCCAGGAAAATATTGACACCTGGATGGGGGTAAACGTCTTAACCCTCAGAATCCGGGAGGCCTCATATGAGGCAAGCAAAAATATTGGCAGGAATCCGGAAGGCCTCATATGAGGCAAAATGCGCGGGTAAAAATCTTCATAACACGGCAATCACGTGTCGTATCGATGTCATCTCAACGGCATTATACAGACGACAAAAAGTTCTACAATTTGCAAAAAAATTGACTGCTCTAGGTAGTCTCAATCAGAAGTTACTGAATTATAAAGTTTGCATGTACCAAAAGGGCCCCGGACATAGCGATCGGGATTATATGAGGCCCCCCCCCCCCCCCTGGATTTCGTGGGTTAAACAGAAGGCACTGAAGGAGGGGGGCTCTGGCGGCAGGTCCTTCCACTCTCCGATGGACATCTTTGACAAGTTCTTTGGTGGAGGCATGAGGAGAAGTAGGGAGAAAAGGAGAGTAGGTTGGTGAAAACACATGAATTTATTCAGGTTCAGGAGTAATTTAAAGCGAGGCCTTCCTTTGTGGTTAAGTGCCCCACTAATTACCCCTTCCATTCGTCTAAATATTAGACACCATAGAACATTTGGGTGTATGTATATGCTTAGATTAATTTTCAGTATTCGAGAATGCATACTATATCGTAGGCTTGTGTACTTGCTTCGGCAGTACATATACTAAAATTGGAACGATACAGAGAAGATTAGCATGGCCCCTGCGCAAGGATGACACGCAAAATCGTGAAGCGTTCCAAATGTTTTCTTTGATTGCCCGTCTGCGTACGGCTTGTTTTGGTAATAAATTATTCACTGACCTTTTATTCGATTCTCCGTCCTTTTCCTTCCCCCCCATCGTCCGTTTTTTGCGTCACCTTAACCCTTCCCGCACGGGCTCGCCCTCCTATGGATGTTGTTGAGATCCGGTCGATATGGCCGAAAAACGTATTTAATAGGCTACCCCTATCTTTGTTATTTTAACTGCTAGAAAATTCCCACGCATCTCTATACGTACTGCTGTTTCCAATCTTTAGACTGGCGTTGAGTAGAGCAAGTCAACTGGTTCAGTTGTGATGACGATTTCCGTGGAGAGAGTTTTGAGGCGATGTTAGCAATATGACACTTTTCAACACTGAATCTGTCTTAGCAGACCACACAACAACAAACTCAGATCTTGACCGGCTTTGATTACATACGTCGGACGCGCGGCTTTCAAAACAAGCTTAATAGGCTTTCAAGCTTACGAATTTCAAGGGGACACCCGGGCCCCTGCCCAGCTTCCGCGGTGTCATTTTAAAATGCTGCCCGGGCGGGAAGGGTTAAGCTCCTTTCAGTTATCTGATCTAATCCTTCGAGCCAGACCTATGAGAGTTCCGTATGGAGCTCAGTGGTCTGGTTAATCTGCTCTACATAACTAACTAACGTAGGCTTGTGCATAAACCTTTAACGGTCTTGATAGCGTAATGCTTAGTGTGTGGAATTTCGGTGTGATTATCCTAGGTTCGAGCCCTTGGAGTACCTACCACATGTATTCATAACTTTCATTGATTTCACTAGTTTGGTATATTTGAACATTAATTGGTGGGTTGGTGAAAATATATATGAATTTATCATGTTTGTGGTTAAGGTTTAGGGTGACCAGGGTTGGGATACATAGCAGTCAGTGGATGTACTATTTGTAAAGTATAGACAGTGTTTCTATTTGTTAACTGAAGTCCTTGCCCGTTAGGACTACTTGGTCTTTATATTTATATATGTATTTATATGTGTATTTATATGTCCTGCAGCTAACTCAGAGACAACTGCAGAGCTTGAAGTAACTAAACTAAAGGTTTCTATACACCCCTGATGGTCACAAAGGCTTTTAAAGTACAGTAGGCCTATCCCAGAAGAGGCTCAAATCGCATCCTGTGCGTGAAAGGTTAATGTGTACAAAAGTCTACTTATACCCCATGTATGGTTGAGATTCCAGATGGTAAAAGTACTAATGGTGTCCCTCATACTTCCAGGGTGAAGGATGTGGTCCACCAGATGAGTGTGTCGTTGGAGGAGCTGTATAACGGGGCGGTGAGGAAGTTGGCACTACAGAAGCATGTTATCTGCTCGAAGTGTGAGGGGCAAGGCGGGAAGAAGCCACCAGAGAAATGCCCTTCATGTAGAGGAACTGGTATGCAGGTAAGCAATTCGTGATTGGTATTTTGCCAACGTTGGAGGTCACTATCCCCAGGTATCCAGCTCCAGGCAAGCCCGGGCAGTTGTTGTTGCTGTTCCCCAGTCTGTCTTGCCGAACAGCCCCAAGGTCCCGAGCAAGACCAAGGCCATAACCGAGCACTCCCACAAAACCCTCCCTGCTTACCACTAATGAAGCCCAGGTGACCGAAGCCACTCAAAGGCGGGGAGCGCGCAGAAACGCCCGGGAAACCAAAGCACCACCCCGGGCAGTTGTCACCCTCATCATAAATAAGATGATAATATAACCTGGGGTTCCATTAAGCATATACAGCCCTTTAGTTAGGAGCAGTGTTGTTGTTTACCATTCTATACTCTTATATGGTTCCTGGAGTGGGGGACTACCACATAACTGCTGTGTTGCAATTGGGGACCAAGCCTCGAATCAGGGTGTCAAACCGGAGCAATTATGTTTGAATACTTGACTGAATATGAGAAGGAATGCAAGAAAATTATCATAAAATAGCATTGTTTTGGCCATTTTATCACTTCCGAAGGCATAATTTAATCTATGCACCACACTTTTAGCTTAGCATATACAACAACAAAGACTAATGAGAGGATTCGGTTTTCGTTTGACACCTTGCATTGAATATGTATACATGTATCTACACTTTCGTTTGACACCTTGCATTGAATATGTATACATGTATCTACACTTTTTTAAATATGTATGGAAAGGGACCATTATTAGGGCCTTCATGATGTCATAGCCCTTTACTTGGTAGGCTACAAAGAGTTGTCACAGACTTTATCACCTATGCTGTTGGAAACTTGCTTCTTGCATGTAGTCAATATGTCAACATGCCTATAGTCTATTCGCTGTAAGTAGGCGAGAAATCATGACCTCTAACCTCTGTAACTCAAAAACGACTATATAGTAATCAAGCTAATATTTCTACCCTTTGGGAAGAGTCAGTCAAGGAATAGATGTAGAAATTTACAGCCAATTTACTCTAGCACTTTTTGAGTTACAGGATGTAGGTCATGATTTTTTGCCTACCTACAGCGAATATAGTATAGCTTCTGTGGTGTTTTAGGCTGTTTCAATAACTAAGCTCAATGCTTACCACATGTATCCAAACCTACTCAGCGGAGGATACCTGTCACACCTGTCACTTACAGGTGGCAAAATTTACAATAGATACAATAGACTGTGTGTATATATCAGGCACATACCCCATAGCTGTGGATGGCCGACTCGAGACAGGGACCGAACAGAAACAACATTAAAAGTTCCAATTCTTAGGGTCCGGGACCACTTTTGCGTTCTCTCGCCCCTTTTTCTGTCTCGTCTAGTTGGTGAATTTCGCATGGGAAGGAGGATTCCTAGCCTCCCGCCCCCAGAAGGAAAAGTAGTACAGTAAAAGAGCTAGACATCAATGGATAAGGTTGGGTAGAGGATGCCAAACCTCACTCTAGATAGGACCAGCCCTCACCCATAGAATATGATCCTAATAATCTATTTATTATTAATTTCACCCCAACACCAAACACCTCCAATGAAATTAATGAAAGCATATATATATATGATCCACCGGGATTCGAACCCGGGTTATCACACACAGATTTTTAAACACTAACCATTACACCACCAAGACAGTTAAAGGTTTATGCACAAGCCTACAACTTATTATCCATTCTCGAATACTGGGGAACTTGGGAAACAGATTAACTTGCTCATGTTAATGAAACGTTACTCTCAAACTTTCTTCTACTCAACAGCTGAGCTCTGGAACTCTCTCCCAGAATCAGTCTTTCCCTCTTCCTATGACTTAAATTGCTTCAAACTCCGTGTGTCCAGGCATTTTGGCTCGAACGTCCCTTGATTTTGGCCCTGTCACTCTTTCAACTATGGGGGAGGCACTCGCTATAGGCAGTTATGCCTTTTGCCTCCCTCAATCACATAGAAAAAAAAATATATATATATATAGTAATATACACCCTGTGTGGTGGATTGTGTTCTTTTATTTATAATATTATTTTGCTGTAGTGTTATTTCCACTGAGCGATTTTGATAAGTTCTTTTGTCTTTTTAATGTGTTCGTCTAAGTTTTGGTTGGTTTATTTTGCAAGTTTTACATTATAATTGTACCATTACTTGGCAGGTACGGATCCAGCAGCTTGGCCCGGGG
The DNA here is from genome assembly GCA_032716605.1 of Paralithodes platypus. NCBI lineage: Eukaryota > Metazoa > Arthropoda > Malacostraca > Decapoda > Lithodidae > Paralithodes > Paralithodes platypus. The sequence goes on from CM064553.1 coordinate 12,856,257, forward strand.
ATGGTGTCTCAGGTACAGACCATGTGTTCGGAGTGTCGGGGGCAGGGGGAGCGCATCAGTGCCAAGGACAGGTGCAAAACATGCGAGGGTAAAAAGGTCAGTATTGTATATTTACCAGTATGTATGAATGAACTCTTAACAAATAGTTTCAAATTAGATAAATTTAGTTTTTAGAAAAGATATAGCCAAATATTGGGTTTGGTAACAGTTGTAGATAGGTGGAATAGGCTACCAAGTGCTATAGTGGGATCAAGAACGATAGAGAGCTTTAAGAAAAAAATTGATAGGCATGTGGACGAGATTGGTTGGGTGTGAGGGGGATCTGCCTGGTGTGGGCCAATCGGCGCTCTGCAGACCCCCCATTGTCTGTCCTCTGACCGTTTTGGTGAGGTCGGTCCTCATGGTATTAGTGAGCTGGGCCTATATAACAGACTGCCACTGACCATGAGACAATAAAGTTCTGTTGAGTGCTTCAAGAGACAACTTAAGACTTTTCTCTTTGTAAGAAGCTACGATCTCGAGAGGGGTGTCATCATAGAGGGCTATAGGGTGTAAGCTATTTGCCGCTGCTGGTGGCTGGGTGATGCGCATAAGTTTTGTGTTGCATTGATTTAAGTGATTTGTGTTTTTTTTTTTCCGAGCGCCAGTGAACTCTGCGGAAAAATTGGCGTTTGTGAGAAATAAGTAACATGCTTATTATTATTATTATTATTATTATAATTATAATTAGGCCTTGTAAGTGGGGTTCGGTGTGACAGGGATCTGCCTTGTGTGGGCCAATTGGCTTTCTGCTTTCTTATTTAATTAAAATATATAACTTGAAATCTAACTCAAAAGTTACTGTTCAAATTAATATAATAAACTCATTTAAATTAAAAATTATCGAAATGACAACACACTAAACAAAATCTACAGTATATGTGGAAAAATACATTTAAATTTATCGGAAATTAAATAATAATAGATTACAGTAAAAGTCCATTAATTCAAAAGTCTCAATAGTCCACAATTTTGAAGATCAGAATTATTTATATCAAGGGGAAAAAATTTAAAATAATCATAATACGGGCCAAAATCGGTGAAGGGGAGACATGGCGGGATGTAGTATGGTACGGTCTTGATTGCGTAATGAATAAATGCGCGGAATTTCGGTGCGAGTATCCTAGGTTCGAGTCCTTTGAGTGCCACATGTATTTGTTGATATCATTAATTGAGTTTAGAAGTAAAGTTGGTTGGTGAAAAAATATGAATTATAATTTTTTGACAGGCTTCTATTATAGCGTTGTTTCCACATAGCGATTTTGATAAGTTCTTTTTGTCTTTTTACGGTGTTCGTCTAAGTTTTGGTTTGTATATTTTGCAAGTTTTACATCATAATAACTTTCTTTTGTCTTTTTACTGTGTTTGTTGAAGTTTTGGTTTGTATATTTTGCAAGTTTTACATTATAATAACTTTCTTTTGTCTTTTTACTGTGTTCGTCTAAGTTTTGGTTTGTATATTTTGAAGTTTTACATTATAATAACGTCGCAGGTAGTGAAAGACCGCAAGATTCTGGAGGTGCACGTGGACAAAGGCATGGAGGACGGACAGAAGGTGGTGTTCAGCGGTGAGGGAGACCAGGAGCCTGGGCTGGATCCCGGAGATATCATCATTGTCCTGGACGAAAAGGAACACGGAGCATTCACGTAAGTACTACGGGATTTTCATTTTAACCCCTAATGCATGTTAGGTACTCAAATTGGCCTTAGTTATGTATTACTGTAGAATAGGCTATACATGCATGCACAAATTTATAGACCAAGTGCTCCACACAAAATGCGGTTCTGGTTTCACGTCCTAATGGCGGCGTTCCAGGCAGCCCTGTTAAGAGCTGCCTCACTTGTCAGGTTCTTTGATTTAAGATCAGACTACAAAGTCCGATCCCACATATTTTTTGGTCCGACCCTTGGTGCAGCTCCTTCCAGATTCATGGACTTGCATCTTTTCACCCAGCTTTGTTCATCCATCCTCTCCACATGTACAAACCATCCAAGCCTGCTTGTGTAAATTAAGGGCTTAGTTGTGTAGGACTGCAAAATTGACTGTGTGTGTGTAAACTTAGGCTTGGTTACGTGCGACTGCAGAAAGGACTTGTTCTACACATATTGAATTATATACCTTATTTCTCTTGAAAAAAAAATCCTAGTACGATAGTCGTGTAGTATGCTATAAAAGTTTCAGAAGAGATCTTGGTTAACGAGTCTACTCAATGTTTAGGTAAGAAAATCAACCTCAGACATCCTATAGAAAATTATTTAAGCAAGTTTTTTTGCCATGACAATACCGTCATCAAATTTTCTTGGGACGAAGCAATGCATTAGCCCTTACTAACACAAACACATACAGTATATAATTATATATTTTGTATTATTTATTTAGATTGTTATAGCTACTTTCAGAGAGTTTTATTCAAGCTAGGAAGGACATTACAGAGCTAATTATATTATTTTAAGCCCATTCCAAGCTGTATAAAGTCATATGGCACTATTATTGTATGTATGTATGTATGGTCGCACTAATAAGTCATATCCCAGCTGTCATTACGTTTGGCTTGCTCTGTGTTGTATTAATGTCTGTCAGATGTTGAATAGGGTGGGTAAGTGTAGGAACATGTTTGTATATTTCACTCGATATAAAGAAATGAAGCATAGATATTGCTGATACCAATTATTGATTAAACATACAGTACTTGGTGCCGAGACATCACTTATTAGCGCGACTGTACTGTATATACTCAGGCACATACCCCATAGATGGGGGTGGCCGACTCGAGACAGAGCACTATTATTAAAATGTAAAATTGACAAAATAAACAAACCAAAACAGGAACCGCACAATATAAAGACAAAACAACTCGTCATAATCACCATGTGGAAGTAACCCATTGAAGATTTAGCAAAACAATATTATAATGTAAAACTTGCAAACTTAACAAACCAAAAAGCGTCTAAGACAATATAAAGACAAAACAACTCGTCATAATCACCATGTGGAAGTAACCCATTGAAGATTTAGCAAAACAATATTATAATGTAAAACTTGCAAACTTAACAAACCAAAAAGAGTCTTAAGACAATATAAAGGCAAAAGAACTAATCAAAACGCTATGTGGAAATAACACTTTAGCAAATTAAGCAATTATTAAATATATTGTAAACACTAAACCACCCCCTAGGGGGTAAGGGGGCCTTCATCTATTGGTGGAGGAAAAAAAGAATATGCCTCGCGCATCCTACTGCGTGTCGTACAAGGCGACTAATATTGGGGATGGCGATAGACTTGTGGACCAACTGCCATTACTAAGCAATAAAGTCTTATCTTAGCACTGTCTTGGTATGGTACTGCCAAGGCTGGTGGGGTGCGGATAGGTGCCACAGGGGACCGAGTCTTACCTTGGCGCTGGTTGGCACCACACCTGTATCAGCAACAGTGTTTTCATAATAGAGCAGTGTTGGGGCAGGACTATTGTTCTATAGTCCAAATTGCCTAATATACAGTAGAGTCTTATTATGGTGCTGTCTTTTTTTAACACTGTTGCATTTATCTTGTGTCGTTCCAGTTTTGGTTTGTTTATTTTGCAAGTTTTAAATTAATAAAATTTAACTTATATTTTTTCCTCTACAGGCGAGTCAACAATGATCTGACAATGCAGATGCACATAGCCCTGGTGGAAGCTCTGTGTGGGTTTAAGAAGACTATCAAGAGTTTAGATGATAGAACTATAGTTATTAGCACCATCCCGGGTAAGTTTATTCTCTCATACTATTTAGTTACCCATGAACTGCGAAGGTCCTCATTCTGTGTCGGAAGGTGGTGTTGGGTATCCACAGCCTCCTCCCCACACATACGTCCACAAGTGCACTACCATTCCCATTCACCTCTGATGGTACCCCCCACCCTCCCACTACTCCCTCAACTTTCCTATCACCCACCTTACCATTCATATCCCCAATCAGAAATATTCTTTCGTTCTTGTCAAACTTCTCCAGGCACGCCTGGATTGATTTTTGGGTAAATCTTGCTTTTCAATAAATGATATATATAGTTTTGTTGTTGATGTATAGAAAATGATATTCATAAATGTGTTTCCAGAGACATGCTTCCACAAATACAACTAGGTAAAGTCCTCAGATATTTATGAGTGGCCTAGAGGCTATGGTATCCGAGTGTACATTATCATCTTTGTTGTCCAGTAGGCTATAGACAATTAATTATAGTAGTATAGAAGTTGTTATTGTTGTTGTTGTTCCCCAAGCTGCCTGGCCGAACAGCCCCAAGGCCCCGAGCAATTCCAAGGCCATAACCGAGCGCCCCCACAGAACCCTCCCTGCCGACCACAATAAAGCCTGGGTGACCGAAGCCACTCCATGGCGGGGAGCTGAGGAGGGTGCGGAAACGCCCGGGAAACCAAAGCCCCACCCAGGGCCCTGTGCCCCTCAGCAATTATGAAGAGAAAGTTGAGGGGCAAGGGGAAAATGTGACGCTTTGGCTTCCAATCTTGGTAGATTGGGAGGTCAATCCACGGAAAAGACGCCGTCACTTGAGATCTAGAAAATATATAAGTTAAAGGAACAGTCAGAGTAAGCTATGGGTATGGCAGAGATCGCTCAGTTCTCACTCTGATAGACCAGCCCATCACCACATGACTAGAACCCAATCCTCTCAGCATCAGCTAGGAAAGGCCCTAGAAAGCCGCCTTTGGCGGGGGGATAGCTCCCCTATTTCAACCCCTTTCGGGGTCGGGCACCCGCCCTGTTATAGTTATAGTAGTAATAATTCTATCTATCTATAATAATAATAAAAACTATTTGTCTACAGCCTATCTATCTATAGTAGTTATAGTTATTGTACTAATAATGTATCTTCTTCCCAGGTGAAATAATAAAGAATGGAGAGGTGAAATGTGTGTTAGGTGAAGGCATGCCCCAGTACAAGAACCCATTTGAGAAGGGGCGTCTCCTTATCCAGTTCCGGGTGGACTTCCCAGCACACATTCCCTTGGATAGAATCGTTAAATTGGAATCCATTTTGCCAGCCAGGTAAGAAATATTCAATTTGGGTTGGTGAAAATTCTATCTATCTATCTATCTATATACAGTAGGCTCACATATCTCGATCAATCTCATCTCAATATTTCTCATCTCGATGCCACCTTCAAGCTCGCCTCAGTCACAAATCTCGGTGATTTTTTTTTAGTTAGTTGTGTAGAGCAGATTACCCAGACCACTGAGCTCCATACGGAACTCTCATAGGTCTGGCCTGAACAAATTTATATAAGCATCAAACATCGATATTTAGCTATCGAGATTACCATGATTTTTTTTTAATCTCGATAGTTAAATATCAATGTTTTATGCTTATATACTAATATAAACTGAGTAATATTGACCAAATCGATATGTGAACCTCAGTCATTGTGTTTTGTTTACCGGTATACTAATATACCGCTAGTATCGATATGTGAACCTCAGTCATTGTGTTTTGTTTACGGTATACTAATATACCGCTAGTATCGATATGTGAACCTCAGTCATTGTGTTTTGTTTACCGGTATACTAATATACCGCTAGTATCGATATGTGAACCTCAGTCATTGTGTTTTGTTTACCGGTATACTAATATACCGCTAGTATCGATATGTGAACCTCAGTCATTGTGTTTTGTTTACCGGTATACTAATATACCGCTAGTATCGATATGTGAACCTCAGTCATTGTGTTTTGTTTACCGGTATACTAATATACCGCTAGTATCGATATGTGAACCTCAGTCATTGTGTTTTGTTTACCGGTATACTAATATACCGCTAGTATCGATCTTTTTCGAGCGGTAGGCTAGTCTAACATGACTCTCATCTCTGCCGCTTTTGTTTACGTAATAATATAAATTACTTTACCATGTTTTAACATACATTAATATTTTTATGAGAAAAATATAATATATAATTATAGTAAAGGCAAAGGAAAACTTAATAAACTTTATACCATGGACAATTTATTGAAGTCGATAGATTGGCGGCCAGTTTAGCAACTTGTCGCTTCACGATGCAACACATGTGAATCACCAGTCTACTTTTGTTTTTGTTCAAGTAAAGATGCTTTGTTTTCTGGGTGTGATAACCCAGGTTCGAATCCCGGTGGATCCCATATGCTTTCATTAATTTCGTTGGAGGTGTTTGGTGTTGTGGTGAAATTAATAAAATATAGATTATTGATCAATTACATATGGAATATCATATAATTATGTAGTTGTAGCTGAAGGGTTAGGGAGCCATAAGATACACAAATATTGATCCAGATTGAGCAAAAAGGTGGTTGTTGTTGTTGTTCAAATAGGTGGTTAATACAGCTGGTTGGCGACCGTAAGTACGAGTTACCGATTCAAAATTGGTGATTGTCAGATTTTATGTGGGTTAGGCTACTTGCCGACTCGCTGGTCCCTATTGTATTTTTCCCCATAAGAATTACACTTCATATCTCGATATTTCAAATCGCGATTGCTTTTTTCGGTCCCAATACCCATCGAGATAGGTGATCCCACTGTACTCAGGTCCAATCCCCCAGCTTTCCTATTTTTGTTTTTGTTTTGGTGAAAATTAATATGAATTTATCTCTACAGAGGTGAGATTGAAATTCCTGATGAGAGTGAAGAAGTGCAGTTGGCTGAGCTGGACCCATCCCAGCGCTCCCGCCGCCACAACCACATGATGGATGACGATGACGACGAGGATCACCCGGGCCGCCAGCATGTACAGTGTCAAACTAGCTAGACCATCACCACTAATACTTCTACTAATAACACCACCACAACCTTTACACACACCACACACTTAGGGCCTACCTGGTATAACATTAACTCTTTTTCACTACCTCCTCCACCACCAACATACAGGTCTCCCTCAATATACGATTGGGTTACGTTCCTGAAATCAAGATCTTAACCCGTACAATCCCAGCGACGGCTACCAGCCATCAGTAGATAAATCACTCCCCCAGTCCCAGCGACGGCTGCAAGCCGTCAGTAATATACGGTCCTTGTAACTGCCAGTATCAGGCAGTGGCTGGTACCATGACTTGTAAACACTGTTCTAAGGAATTGGCAACACTTCTTAGGTTGGCTGCAAGCTTCCACAGGCTGGGTCAGTGTTTCATCAACTTTCGAGGTGGGAGGTTGTTATATCTTGCCTCTGAAGCCATTTTGGCAAATTGCGTGGTACTGGGGCGTACATATATGGTAGTACCCTATGGAATTGTAGGGGTTAAATAGGAAAATCATATAGCAAACCCTAAAATTAATAGGGTAAGTGGGGATGCGTTCTGGGACCAGCCAAAAACCAAACACAAACCCCTAAAAAAATAACAAAATATGGTAAATTGTGGCATTGGATAGTGAGGGAGACCGGTAACCTTTACACACAAAAATACTCGTCTGGGGCGTGTTCACTCGGATCCATCACACTATCATAATTGATGAACAAAGTTGCTTCTGATCTGACCAATCATATCTTGATCCATGTCTGAATTCAATCTGCTACAATCATTCTGCAGAGGTGGATTGCAATGCAAACGTACTTAGTTGTCAAAACTATAATGAACTCCCAATTCAGTTACTTGGTACTCTACTGACTTAATTCATAAATTTACACCCATTAAACTGATATTTATTGATGTCATTTATATTATTGTGCTCACAGCTGACTAAACTCACTGACCAGTCAAGACAAGAATGATTGTTTGCAATCCTGCAGTTCAACCTATTACTTTGACTACAGTGACTGTACCCTTGGTACTTTAATATCAACACAACCATACGATACACTTCCCTAATAACTTGCTGTATCAGTAATAACAACACCAACCCCACCACAACAGTCTTACAGTCTTTACAAATACATCACATTTCCTCCCCATCCAACACAGCTTCCCTGCAACCTTTAGACCTAAGATATGTTTCGTATGATCGCTTTCTCCTGCAGCTGTTTTCAACAGCTTAGTCTTCATAGCGTAATGCATAAATGCGCGGAATATCGGTGGGAGTTTCCTAGGTTCGAGTCTTTGGAGTGCCACATGTATTTCTTGATTTCATTAATTGAGTTTAGAAGTAAAGTTGGTTGATAAAAAAAATATGAATTGGCAGGTTTTGCGTTAAACTTGTTCAATAATATATGGTGATTAACCCTCAGTCTAATTGTCAATGCCGATGCTAAAGAATTCTGAAACATTGCAATATAAGTTTACTGATCAAAAGTTGCAGGATGAAGCCCTCGTCTGGCACTATATAAACAACAAACAACCACATTGCCATTTTCCCGAAGACAACTACATAATACATAAATACATTATTTAGCTATGCTGCATGTTAAGTTGCATACAGTGCACTATATTGTGTTGATAGCACAATCTCACTAACATGGAATTCAACAAGCTGGTTTTCTCTACTGTAAGTCGGATTTATAAGTACAGTAGCCCTTTGCCTGGAACGCTTGTAATCTGTATTTGTCTCCTTCAGCAACTATTTCCTTCATTCAAGTAAGATCTTGTCAAAATTGTCAGTTCTTGCACTATTTATAATTTAAAACTTGCAAAATAAACAAAGCAAAACTGGGACGATACACGATAAAAGCATAATGGCTGCTCTTATAAGTCTCTCTCCTCCATGTTAGTGAAATAGTGGTATTTACTGGCGCTGTATATACATCAGAGTTTATAGTTGATGTCAATATTTGCGGAAGGATCTCTCTCCTTCAGATAATGGTTAGGATGTTTGTTTTTGTAAGATTAAAACCATTTTTTTGATGGATGATGAAACAAATCCTAGACTGCTTATTTTCCTCTTTTTCCAATAGGTATAAATTTGCTGACTATGCAGCATAGAGTAACTAAAAATTTCCTGTACATACTTTGTTTTAAGTTCCCTTCGTCACAATTGTGTAGGATATCAGAACGGATGTCGAATATGTTCAGGATCTCTCTGTCTGTCTCTTTCTCTCTCTCTCCTTCCTCTCTCTCTCTCTCTCTCTCTCTTTTTTCTTTTATTTTCTTTCTTGTATCTCCTATTTATCATCTTAGGCATTATGTAAAGTAAATTTCCACCAATCAGTGTTGTTCTTGACATGATCATTTAACGTGTTGGTTCACGCTGCCCCATATCGGCTGAACCCAATCATGAAGGAAAGTAGGACTCAATATTTCCGTTTAGTACTTTATATTTTCCCGAAGGTTAAGGGGACCGACATGCCTTTTTTTTTTTTTCTTCTTTCTGGGTAGTAGCCATTCGAACCCATTCAGCCTACTGTCATCCAGGTGTTGATTTTGCGAGCCTGCATATTTTGGATTATGTTTTCGATAGCAGACTTAATTTGTACATTTTTCAGAAGAAAAATTTCTCCGGCAAAGCCGGATTTCTCCATGCAATCATGGCTCGCTGTCGCTTGCCAGGAAAAAAATTATACCTGAATGGGGAGAAGTGTTCTTAACATTAATCATCAATTACAAACCCCAATGCACTTGAATAAACCAATGAAAGCATATGGTCCTAAAACAGTTAGATGAATGGGGCCGAATGGATAAAACCTAGAGAGAGAAAAGCAGGTCGGTCCCCTTATGGTAGATGTACACAAGTGCTATTTCCGACCGCTTCATTACTGATAATATTTCAGGACTTTATATGGCTTTGGTGGCCACAACTATACTCAGTTTCATTTCAACGGACGGTAAATTAAATCCATCAGCTAATTTCTCGTTACCTAATGAAAAGATATGAAACTACTGTCTGCATCATATTTAGACCCAAGTCTATATAATTACCACCATATTTCACTACAAAATTTTCAAAATAACGAAGAAATCTTGATGGGAACTTCAATTTACCGTCAGTTGAAAAGAAATAGACTATAGATTGTAGGTAAATTATTCTAGGTGATACAGTTCTTATTCATGCAGTTGGGTAAAGATAATTGGTTTTCATGTCATTAAAATTGTAAAGTATATTCATATTTGTTTTTACCAACCCACCAATTAATTTACAAAGAAACCCAAATATAGGTAGCGCCGATGAACTTGACAATAATCTTGATCCCTAACCTCTCTGTAACTCAAAAGGGGCTAGAGCAAACTGGCTGTAAATATCCACACCTATTTCCTGAGGACTCTTCCTATATGATAAAAACGTCAGCCCGATTGCTTTCATTCATTTAGAGTTATAAGAAGTTAAGGGGTCAAGATCATTGTCAAGTTAGCAGGCGCTACCTATAGTGAAATCCATGAAAGTAATGAATACATGTGGTACTCAGATTTAAGCCGGTATCGCACGAGCGCTATTTCCCGCAACACTGGTCTGGCAGCTTATGAGGTCAACATTTAAAATCTCTCGGTCACCTAAATTCATCTACCATCAGTCTAGTTTCCGATAGCAGTGCAAAATATTCCAGAAATGTTGCCAGAAAATGTTTGACCATAAAAGCGCTCGTGTGATACCGGCATTATAGTTGTCGGAAAAATCGCTCTTGTAAATTGACCTTAACGAGGATGCAGTTTTGTTTTTGTGCCACCAAATCGGACGGTGCGGCTTTGGATGTACATAGTTCAGTGGCATCATTTTATATATTCCTTGGGTGTAGTTGAGAGGACTTTTTACCCCTTCAGCACCACGACGTCTTTTAACTTTAATTCAGGCTAAATTTAGACGATTCTATGAAGTTTCTGAAGGACCTATGTTATTAAAATGTAAAAATTGCAAACTAAACAAAACTGGGACGATACAAGATAGAGGTAAAATAACTTTATCAAAATTGCTATGTGGAAAATTCAGAGAGTTTGTTGAGATCATATTAACCCTTGTGAGTCATAGAGGTAGATTATAAACTAAAGAAAATCGTCTAATGGTAACCAGAATATGATGAAAATTACGTATTGGTGGGGAAGGGGTTAAATTTAAGTGTCGCCCTGTGTATTTATTATGTATGATATTGATTAAGACTTGGTATCTACTTCATGGATTTAAAGGGGGATGGTTCACTTTTTGGTAGATTTTTTGTATTTTATTATTTTGTTATAGACCTTCATCAAACTTAAAAAAAACATCTATTAGATCCCCCTTCTAGATTAATTTGTACATTTTTCAGTAGAAAAATGTTTCGGCCAAAGGCCGGTTCTTCCAAAATTACAGGCTAACTATCGTTCGCCAGGAAAAAAATACTCCTAAATATCACGAAAGGTTTTAATATTGACAAAAGAAATAGGGCGAAAGGTCTTAAAATCTACAAACTAATGGGCCAAACATCATAAAATCTGATAACTAATGGGGCTGAACACGAGGAAGAATGGGGCCCATCTCCCCTTAAGCCGGTGTCACACGAGCCTCCTTTTTTGGCAATGTTTGTAAGCAATTCTCGTCTGGTAACTTCAATATTCAAGTTTACCAAATTAACCCTTTCTGTGCCAGCGACGGGGGTTATGATTTATTCCGGCACTATTTAGACTTATGCAGCTTAGGAAGGATGTGTGGTAGTTTAAGGGGTTGATTTAAGACAGTTCGAAGCCTTATAATTGCTAGAGGTCCTTCCAAAACTTATTAAAATTGGTTAATAGTAGACAGAATCAAAATAAAAGAACATCGCCGGTACAGAAAGGGTTAAGCCGCCTAACGTAAGTACAGTACAGGTCTCTCGATTTACGATTGGGTTACGTTCCTGAAAACCCGATCTTAAATAGAAGAATCCTATAGCAAATCCTAAAATTATTGTGGGGTGAATGGGGATGCGTTCTCGGACCAGCCAAAACCCAAACACAAACATATAAAAACTTATAATAATAATAACGTAAATTGGGGCATTGGATAGTGAGGGAGACCTGTAGGCTACTGGTAACATTTCACACACATGCTGGCCACCTTGCCTCGGCGGTATGTAGACATTGGATAGTGAGGGAGACCTGTAGGCTACTGGTAACATTTCACACACATGCTGGCCACCTTGCCTCGGCGGTATGTAGACATTGGATAGTGAGGGAGACCTGTAGGCTACTGGTAACATTTCACACACATGCTGGCCACCTTGCCTCGGCGGTATGTAGACATACTATGAAATCAAACAAACCAACTTAGATTCCGATACCAATGCCGAAGAACCCCCGAAATATTGCGAGGAGAGCTTGCTCATCAAAAATTCCCGAAAAGATGCTTGTGTGACACCGTCGTTATAATGGAAAAAAAGTTCATAGCTAGAGATCTGAAGTACATCCATTTCCGGTGTGGTGAAGAATCCCATATAATGTTGATTTTACATTTTTTTTAGTGCTGATATAATTATGATTACTGGTGTATTACGTTACCTTGTACAGTATATTGACTTAAAATAAAGGTTCAAGTATAAGTTCTCGGTGTGGTATCAATTAACCCTTTTAGTTTGCCATGGTGCATTGTTCATTTATTTTGGCTATTGTTAGACAATTTTATTTAGTTTAGAAAGGGGCTCTGTCTCGAGTCAACCAACCCCAGTAAAAAAAAAAATTGGAAATGGGCCTGAGCAATTAGATAGATATATAGATAGAAAGGGGCTGTGGGAGTTAAAGGGATAACTCATAGATTTTAACCCTTAATTGCTGAAGGTCCTTCCTAAGTTGTATAAAATGGTCTGGAACTAGCAAGAATACAATAACAGCATTTTCCTGAAAGGGTTAATACCAGTTATCCTGGCCTCTTTCCTTTCATTTAAGCATTAGGCTATTCAGTGTGCAGTTGGGTTTGAGTACAGTCGCACTAATTGGTGATGTCTCTGGACCAAGTATGTTTTGATCAGTAATTCGTATCGTCAATATCTAAGCTTCATATCGAGTGAAATATACAAACATGTTCCTACACTTACCCACCCTATTCAACATCTGACAGACATTAATACAGCACAGCATGCCAAACGTAATGACAGCTGGGACATGACTTATTAGCGCGACCGTACATGATTAGATTGATATCCAGTATTCGATAAATGGAAATAAAATCGTAGTCATGTACTTAACCTTTAACTGTCTTGATGGTGTAATGCTTAAAGTGTAAGATCTGTACGTGGTAACCCAGGTTCGAGTGCCGGTAGGATCACATGCTTTCATTAATTTAATTGGGAAGTGTTTGGTGTGGGGGTGAAATTAATAAACTAGATTATAGTCTATTTAGTATGACCTGTCCATGACCTTAGCCCAGTGCTTGGCCTTTGTGCCTAAATCTTATCAATTCAATTCCATGACCCTTGAGCCGGTATCACACGAGCACTTTTTCCCTTAACATTTTTGCTCGATGAGATAAGCAATTTAACTATTGCGGTTACGTAAATTCATCTATCACTAATCTAGTTGTTGTTGTTGTTGTTGTTGTTGTTCCCCAAGCTGCCTGGCCGAACAGCCCCAAGGCCCCGAGCAATTCCAAGGCCATAACCGAGCGCCCCCACAGAACCCTCCCTGCCGACCACAATAAAGCCTGGGTGACCGAACCCACTCCATAGCGGGGAGCTGAGGAGGGTGCGGAAACGCCCGGGAAACCAAAGCCCCACCCAGGGCCCTGTGCCCCTCAGCAATTATGAAGAGAAAGTTGAGGGGCAAGAGAAAAATGTGACGCTTTGGCTTCCAATCTTGGTAGATTGGGAGGTCAATCCACGGAAAAGACGCCGTCACTCGAGATCTAGAAAATATATAAGTTAAAGGAACAGTCAGAGTAAGCTATGGGTATGGCAGAGATCGCTCAGTTCTCACTCTGATAGACCAGCCCATCACCACATGACTAGAACCCAACCCTCTCAGCATCAGCTAGGAAAGGCCCTAGAAAGCCGCCTTTGGCGGGGGGATAGCTCCCCTATTTCAACCCCTTTCGGGGTCGGGCACCCGCCGGTGTTGTTGTTGTTGCTGTTCCCTATGCTGTCTAGCCGAGCAGCCCCAAGGTCCCGAACAAGGCCAAGGCCATAACCGTATGCCTTTATTCCAGAAATTTTATCAGAATTTTTTTGATTATCGAATGTTGACTAAAAAAGCTCTCGTGTGATACCGGCCTTAGTATCTTGCAGGGTGCCAAATGAAAGCAGAGTTCATTATTTTTAGTCTTTGTTATTGTTTATGCAAAGATAATAGTATGGGTTACGTATGTATGTATGTACTGTATGTACTCTGGCAGATACCCCATAGCTTGGAGTGGCCGACTCAAGACAGAGACCAAACTATTCTCGGATTTATTATATGCTTTTTTTCTGTACTGTACTGTATATGGAATTATGGTTCAATAGCTACCGTGTAAGGCATGTATCAATTGTAGATAATGAACTGTCATTCAAATGTGCTGGTTTCCTTTTAGGTTCCTTGAGTGCTTTTGCACCATTTGCATCAATTAAGTTGGGAAATGGAAAAGAAAAGTCTTATTGTTATATTGTAATTTTATTATTGTACTAGACTTGAATAATTCCCTTAAATTCTTCCACGGATTGAAGTCAAAACTAAATTTTTTGTCTTCTAACCAGTAGTCCAAATATTTAAATTTATATTTCACGGAGGGCAGTTTCTGATCTGACTCTACCATAGATGATGTGAAAGCCTTCCAATAATACTCATCTTGTCTCACTGTAGAAGGTGCATACTGTTGTTCAAGCTTAGGCAATGCTCTGTCCAGCTGCAGACTGATTTAGCCACTTGGGCGGCGAATTGGCCTCTTGAATGTCCACAATACAAAATTGAGTGAGGTCTGTAGGTTACAAATCTGGTCCAAGTGGTAATTGGAAATCTAAAGGGCTGCTGGATCGTTGCATTACTGGTTAACTGGACAAGCCAAGCTTGGACCGGTAAAATTGGGGCTACCAGAGTGACTGTCCTATAAAACTGTCGGAGCTTGTGAATCACTCTGCATTGTACTCAGTCCCCTTGACAGAGCATCCACCCAAAAGTTTGCCACCACAGGAAGATAGGATGAGTGTAGGGTAATCTGGTATTTGTAAGCAAAATAGTTTTTCTCTGACAGGTCTTGCTGATCACAAGACCTGGAAGAGCCCTGTTTCTGTATGCATGTTACCCTGTTGGTATTGTCCATGCGAAAAGCTATCGATCGTCCTTGCAGGGAAATTACGTTTTTGAGACTTGACCATTTGCCCTTGTTCTGATGACTGACGGAGGACTGGTAACCCCAAGCCACCGATTCAGCTGTGTGTATTTACCCAGATTGAGGGGGTGGACTTGAACAGACTTGGTAATTTCCGGCTGAGCCCAGGATGCTAGCAATATTTGTATTTGCAGTCAAAGCCGACTGGCTGGGTGAATTGCAAAGGTTCTGTTGCCTATGTAAATTAGTCTCCTGAGGTGGAGTTGGCCTAATGGTTTAATCCTGCATACATAATACATAATTTTAAAGACAGTGCTCCACACGAAGTGCGATTCCAGTCTCACGTCCTAATGGCGACGTTCCAGGCAGCCCTGTCCAGAGCTGCGTCACTCGTCAGTTCTGAGCTAATGGAATTAACCATGGTAGTTGGGGTAACTATGTTAGTTGGAGAAAGTAGTAGATTAAACAGAGAAGGATCCTCTTCAGACTACGTTAATTCCACCTCCTGTTCATAATACTCATGCTCATACTCATCTTCCATAGCAGACACAGATTCCACTTCCCCAGGAGTGAGATCTTGACAGAATTTGGTCATGATCAGCCATGACAAAATGAAAAAGGTTATCAACATCAGATGTGGAATCATGTAAATGCTTTTGGACAGGGGAGGGTGTGGTTAGATTAAGCACCATAGGCTCAACAGAAAAAAACATACTTTTCTAGGAAAAGTTTTGTGTGAGCCGGAGGGGAAACTGGTTGCTTTAATTCTTTATTTGAGCAAGGAAAGATATGAATACACCTAACAGGAGAAGTACCCGGGTCAAGCTGTGTGATTGTAACTTCAGGGGACAAAGGTACAATAGAAGTAGCAGTCAGTACTGTGACGTGACTGAATGCAGAAGCATCCATACCCTTCATGCAGCTGAAGGTGGATGCTCCTACGCCCCAACCATGAGAGAGGAAGTGGATTAAGCGACGACTCCCGATTGGCCGGACCAGATAGTATCACCTCCCAGACTCAGCTCGGGGAATCCCCGGATTCAGGACCAGCCATTGCCACCAACTATCCCCAGGGCCCAGGATCGGGAGGGAATTTACCAGGTAGGGTCCCACACAGTTGACAGTAGCAGAGGCTGGGAACAGGTAAAGGCCCGAGTCAAGACTATAGGGTAGGCTACTCCAGTCAGGCGTTCAGGTAGTATGGAAGATAGATGAGGGCTGTTACTATAATACCCCCATAGTAGGACAAACTAACTCAGGTCTTTAGGTTATGTAGGTCATTAGAATTCAAATAGAGAGTTCTGGAGTTCATAGTGGAGAAGTGATTTGAACCTGTTTAAGTTGGGGGCATTTACCGTATCATCTGAGAGTGAGTTCCACTGCTCTACCACCCTACATGAGAAGAATCGCTTCCTAATCACCGTTCTACAATACAGTACTGAATTTGGATTTTGAAGTGGTTTCCTCTGGGAGGGAGGCGGGAGCAATCGCGACATAGGCCATGTCAAGATATTGAAGGCTCTAGGTCAGTCTCGTGCTTGCGTAAGGGTGGAGTGGGGTAAGGTAAATATACAGGAGGGTGACTTAACATATTAGGATATATTGGATAAATGAGGAGGGGGGAAATGGAGGGAGAAAGGTGGGAGGGGTCGGGTAAGACACATGTATGGGGAATGGGGAAGAGAGGATGTGGCCGGTGCTAAGGAGACATATGCCACCTAATCACATACTGCTTCCATTTCACCGGCCCTATTTTTTGTTTGTTTTGCTATCTACCTGAAGGAATGTGGTATTAACCCAGTAAAACCTTTCCAAAGGAGTGTCGTAACCCTTGGGTTAAGTATCAAGAAATTAGTTACTAAAGGATTCAAGCTACCGTCAGCTGAAATAAAAACGATTATATTAGTACTGCCCTATAATATATGCCACTGACCAACGTGTATTCTTATTACAAGGTAAACACTTTTTAAAACTTTAATTTTTTATTTCGGTAGTTGTTGGCATTTCTAGAATTCGTTTACCACTTTTGACTGTATTTGGGTAACTTTGATTTGGGCAACTGACCAAAACGTTCGCTAACCCGTGAAGTGTCAGGAAACAACATGAACAGACCCAAAATAAAGGGAAACATCAAGACAACAATCGCCACACCTACTGAATCAAGCTCTGAAATTACCGACATGTCTCTGAATGATATTGTGCAGTATCTAGATGGTCTGGATCATTCAAGATACTCTGAAAAACTGGCGAAATTGAACATCCATGATCCTTATTCGATGCCCAGAGAATATTTTGTGGAACTAAGTGAATGCTCAGCTGAAGAACTCCCTGAATTTTCCTATCATGACTTGTATAACTATTTGGTCAATTCAGAATCAGCATACACAGGACAGAGCCTGAAATCTTATAAAACTCTAGATGCCTATAAAAGCTATGTTGCTGGGTGTGTTATCGACATGGTGGCACGGCAAATTAATGAAAGTCTGTTTTTAATATTTGCTGAGGTGAGAACACTTTGATATAGGGCCTAATTGATTTGAAGGAGCCTTTCGCCGTGGTTAGCACAGTTACATTCGCTTCTAATTTAACCGCTTTTGGGCTTGGGTTGGGGTCTGGGGGGGGGGGAAAACCCCCAGGACTAATCGTCAATCGTCATCATCATAGGCCTAGGCTTATATAAGCAAGGGGCAAATAACCGCTGGACGCTGGTCGTGGGATTTGGGGAAGGATGTAGTATTCGGGCGTTCCGGAACTTCCGGGGGCGTACGGTCGTTATGTTTACATAGGTCGTGCGCTCGCGGTTATGTTCCTAGGCTATTTATTTTATGGCTAGGCCTACCGGTATTTTTTCTGTTATTTGCCCCCTGCTGGCAATATAGGCCTATGTCTGATGATGACAATAAGTCATGGGGGAGGGGATGAGGGATTGAGGGGGGCAAAGCCCTCGCCCCCCGGTAAATCCTGTGTAGTGGGGAGACCTACCTATAGCCTACATATATCTCAATACAGTAATTTGGTAATGTTACAATTAGTGGGAATAAAAACGGTAGGGAGCTTTAAGATAAAATTGGATTTGGAAAAGCATATGGACGAGAAGGGTTGGGTGTGAAGGGGGATCAGCCGGGTTGGGCCAATCAGCGCTCTGCAGACCCCGTAATCCTGCGTTAATCTCTAACCATTTTGGTAAGATGATCCTCAGGGTATTAGAGTGTTGAACCTATAATTGGGCTTTGTAATTGGGGTTGTGTGGGACAGGGATCTGCCTTGCTTAGGCCAATCGGCTTTCTGCAGACTCCCATTTTCTTATGTTCTTAGGCTATGTTCTTAATATATTTTTTATATTTTAAATTAATAAATAGCCTAGCCTATAGGCTACTCTATCCAACTCAACTTTGCAGCAGATACGAGACCGCGCCTGTGATTGGCTATCTGGCCAATAGGAGAGTCAGAGCTTACACTTACACTTACACTTAGTTACACTTAGTTGTATTCCGTCCGTTAGTGACACAGTTGAGCTGGGGCTCCACTGCGACCAGGCAGCTCCCTTTCTTCCACTCTCCATTCCAGAAGTCGGTTGGAGTTGGTGCTGGGGTATCCTGGTGTTGGTGGCCGGTCCGGTATTTTGGCCAGCCACATGTCCAAGTGTTTCTTGAAGGTGTCTGGAGACACCCCGGTTATGTTCCTGAGAGGGGCTGGTATACAGTTGAACAGTCTGGTTCCATTGTATGTAAAGCTGTGATGGATCAGGGATTTGATTTTTTGTGTTGATCCCGGCGTAGTCCTCACATAGCACAGCCTCCCTCGCCTTTGGTGCTGAGTCTCTTGGATGTTTGGGTTTGGTACCTTTTTTTCCAAAATCTTCCAGACGTAGATGATGATGTATCTCTCCCTACGTCTTTGAAGTGAGTACAGCTGCAGCTCCTTAAGTCTCTCCCAGTAGTTAAAGTGTTGAAACCCATGGATTTTACTGGTGAATGTCCTCTGGGTGGCTTCAATTTCTGTTATTTCTCCTACTTTTTGGGGAGACCAGAGCTGGGAGCAGTACTCCAGTCGTGGTAGGACCAGTGACTTCCACAATGTTAGCATACACCTCTCATTTCTTGTGTGGAAGGTTCTCAGGATCCAGCCTGCTATTTGTTTTGCTGTTGTTGTGGCTTTGGTAATATGCTGGGAAAAAGTGGCGTCACTGCTCATATTTACTCCCAAGTCCTTCACTGTGTCCTTGGCGGTAATTTCTTGCTGTCCGCTTTTGTAGTTGGTGTCGTTTTGTAGTGCTCTCTTGTTCCCGTACCTTAGAAGCTCGAACTTGTCTCCGTTTAGGGCCATGTTGTTTTCTTCTGCCCACTTCAGGATTTTGTCCAAGTCTTGTTGTAGTAGCTGAGCATCATGTTGTGAGGTGATTTTCTTCATGAGTCTGGTGTCGTCTGCAAACGATGTGGCTGTTGAGTGTTCCAGGTCCCTGTCGATGTCTCCTATCATGATGAGGAATAGGAGAGGTCCCAGTACTGATCCTTGTGGTACTCCGCTGATGACCCCACCTGCTTCTGATAGGCTTCCTTGAACCGTGACTCTTTGTTTTCTGTTGGTGATGAAGCTATGGAGCCATCTTCCAAGGTCTCCCCCTATTCCCAGTGATTTGAGTTTATGTAGAAGGATCCCATGGTCCACCTTGTCAAAAGCTTTGGCGAAATCTAGATATATGACGTCTACATTTTCTCCGTCTTGAATATCCTGTAGGATTATGTCGTAGTGTGATAGTAGTTGTGAGAGGCAGGAGCGGCCTTTTCTAAAGCCATGTTGCCCCTCGTTGAACGCCTCATTATCTTCCAGGAAGCTGACCATCTTAGCTCTTATTGTTCTTTCTATGATTTTAATAAGGTGTGACGTCAGCACCACTGGTCTGTAATTTTTGGCTATGCCTTTACTACCCCCTTTGTGTATTGGTGTGACATTACCTTCTTTTAGGGATTTAATTTAGCTGATATAATTTATGCATTATCTTTATTATTCCTTATTTATTAATTAAACTAGATACGTTTAAGAAATGTTAAGGCAAGAATGTAGTTACCGGGTGTAACGCCCGTCTTGTTTACACTATGCGGACGCTCACCATCATGTTCCCGTCTATTTTGCCTGCCTTTGGATACAAAAATACATTACCCTAACCAAACAACCTAACCTAACCTAACCTAGTATTATAGATTTATAAGTGTTTATTTTATTATAAGTATTTATAGATGATTTATGTTGTATGTCGGTAGTGGTACACCCGGTAACTACATCCATCCCAATGTTAATGATTATTTAATAAATTACAGTGATATCCGATTCTAAAGCGCTATTAAATATAACATGAAACACTATAATAACGTATATATCGTAAAGTAAAAACAAGGAGATACAGAATTGATAAACAGGGGAAGTAAGCGAGAGGGAAGGCTGACTGGCTCTGGCCCGTGCGTATTAGCGAATCACAGGCCGTGCTTGACTTCGCACACATTTAAAGTATACAGTGACGGTAATTCTTACCTTGCTTGTGTTTACAGTATTATATCTTGTGATTTTATGTGTTCCATGTGGTATTTTATAGCTCTTAAGGTTCGGATATCACTTATCATACCATTAGAATGACCTAAACCTATCTAATATACCGGTAATTAATATACAGTATATGGAATATAAAAGAAAAGCTGAATTAATTCATACGATAATGTGATATCCTCATGTTCCGTCATAGGCTATATTTTATATGTTATTCTTTTGCTTACCATACTCTGCGACCTTATGAACAATAGCACGAAGGCAACGAAAGGTAAACATGAATAGATAATGGTTATATCTGCACATACAGACACAAATAAGATAATATTTGAGAGTTTAAAAGACGCCACCAGGCCAGTGCAGTGTTGCCAGGAGGTGGTTTGTTTTATATTTATACACTGCATTTCCATGTTGGTGTATCGCTGAAAAGGGAGGGAATTGAGTGGAAGCTACCTATACTGCTGTTTGTGGA
The DNA here is from genome assembly GCA_032716605.1 of Paralithodes platypus. NCBI lineage: Eukaryota > Metazoa > Arthropoda > Malacostraca > Decapoda > Lithodidae > Paralithodes > Paralithodes platypus. The sequence goes on from CM064553.1 coordinate 12,877,376, forward strand.
TGATACAGTTCTGATGAGTGATAATGAATGGGAGTTGCAGGGTCTGGTAAATGAGTTTGGAACAGTGTGCGAATAACGGAATTTGAAGGTAAATGCGGGGAAGAGCAAGGTTATGGTCTTCGAAAGGGGTGAAGTCACAGAGTGTGAGGTGAAGCTGAACGGTCAGGCTATGGAGATCGTCAACTCTTTTAAGTATCTGGGCAGTGTGTTGAGTAAAGATGGGACTATGGATGAAGAAGTGTGGGAGCGGGTACAACAGGGGAAGAGGGTTGTAGGAACGCTAAAAGCAGTAACAAGAAATAGGGTGGTCAGTATGGAAGTGAAGAAGTCCTTGCATGACAGTGTGGTAATCCCGACACTGACTTACGGAAGCGAAGCATGGACGTTGGTTGAGAGACTCAGACCAAGAGTGAGAGCAGTGGAAATGAATTACTTAAGGAGTGCGTGCGGAGTTACATGGAGGGATAGACAGACTAATGAGGAAGTAAGAAGGAGGTGTGATGTGGAGGTAGATGTGCTGGAAAGTGTGAAAAGGAACAACTTGAGATGGTTCGGCCATATGGAACGTATGGAAAGCGAGAGAATGACTAAGAGGGTGTACGAGAGCGAGGTGGAGGGACAGAGAGGGAGAGGTAGACCGAATGAGAGGTGGAAGGATGGAGTGAGGAAGTACATGAACGAAGGCGGTGCTGGTTGGGGGGAGGGGCGTCGACTGACTGGGGACAGAGGTGCATGGGGGCGGTTCGTTCGTGGCCACCTCTTCGGGGATCACGGCATCAGGCAATAGATAGATAGATAGATAGATTTCCATCTTTTCGGCGGTTTCTGAATATTATGCTCAGTGTGTTGTATGCGAAATAACAAAGGGGTTTGTATGCTACTTTCTAGTATAATAACTTTGCTAAATTGTAACCACAACGTCAAGGATAAGTGCATATAATACAAACTCTGGAAATTCTGGAACCTTTAATATCTAGGGCATGATGTCATTGCCAGCCAGTCACAGGCGCGGTCTCGTATCTGCTGTAGAGGCAAAGTTGAGTTGGATAGAGTATAGTCCACTGTAGGCCTATACTAGGTTAGGTTTTGGTTAGGTTAAAGATATTGTTCAATGTTTCTTAGTAAATAGGCATCTGAAAAACAGTTCTTCCTGCTACACAGGATCTTGTCATAATAATAATAATAATAATAATAATATTTATTCAGTCAGCAATTTACAGAGTTGGTACCACATAGTTTGTTACAAATATGACATGTACCAGCCTTGCATAATTCCAACTAAGGATAGCCCAATAAGGCCGTTAGGCGTATTTCCATTGGGGTCCTTGTGTATACTGTATACTGTATATACTGTATCTCGAACACCTCAAAGATGACTCCGCCTTTGTAAGTGAAGATATGACTACAGTATTAGTAACAAGCGGCTCGCTTGGTGTAGTGACTAGCGTCTCGGACTTCCACCCAGAAGGCCCGGGTTCGCGCCCACGCTCGGCGCATTAAAGATTTTTCACAAGCACTGAGTCGTTACCATCCCTCATGAGCAAAGGGATGGGGTAGTAGTACAGGACCCCAATGGAAATACGCCTAATCGGCCTTATTGAGCTATCCTTAGCTAGCTTAGCATGCGCTAGCTTTAAGAACTATTATTATTATTATTATTATTATTATTATTATTATTATTACACCGTAACGTTAACTTCAATACAACACCCCCCAGTTACACTTACATAAACTCAACTGTTCGCCTCACTAATTGTCACTTAATTCGGTAAAAGTTTATCACCAACCATTTACGAGTTTTTCAGGTAATTTGTTGTTGTTTTTTATTTTTTATTTGATATACAGTGTTGTTTAACCTCTGAAGTGCGCATGGGGGGTATGAGACACCACACTCCTGTGCTGACGTATTTGAGCTGTTCCCATCACTAACATATTTATTTTACCATAAATAGCATTAATACTTATCCATATGCACCTATTATAGGTTGATTATAAAGGTATTAACCTGTTACAACAATAAAACAAGTGGAAACAGCGTTTGGCTGGTCAAAATCGGCGATACAGGCCGGGAGTTACACAATGTATGGCTGAGGCAACCTCCCAGCCCACCACTTTTCTCCACCTCTGGAGAGAGACTGTCGATCGATACTCTCTCTCTCTCTCTCTCTTGCACTCGCTTGCTAACAGTGATGACTACGCCCTGCTACCAACTCGCTGATGTTAGCACGAAAATGGACCACAGGAAAAGGGAATAACAGGGAAAATTGGTGATGGGCTGGTCTATCAGAGTGAGAACTGAGCAATCTCTGCCATACCCATAGCTTACTCTGACTGTTCCTTTTACTTATATATTTTCTAGATCTCAAGTGACGGTGTCTCTTCCCTGGATTGACCTCCCAATCTACCAAGATTGGAAGCCAAAGCGTCACATTTTTCCTTTGCCCCTCAACTTTCTCTTCGTAATTGCTGAGGGGCACAGGGCCCTGGGTGGGGCTTTGGTTTCCCGGGCGTTTCCGTACCCTCATCACCCCGCCATGGAGTGGCTTCGGTCACCCAGGCTTTATTGTGGTCGGCAGGGAGGGTTCTGTTGGGGCGCTCGGTTATGTCCTTGGCCTTGCTCGGCGCCTTGGGGCTGTTCGGCCAGGCAGCTTGGGGAACAACAACAACAACAACAACAACAACAACAACAACAACAACAGGGAAAATAGGTGATAACTGAAGGAGGGGAGGAAACTGGGGAAGGAGGGGAGGTGGAGGAGTGATATTTGGCATGGCCCAGGGGCAAATTTTTATTTTTTATTTTTTCGGTGTTTTAAATTGATTTTTTTTTTTCCCTGACTCTTAACCCTTCCTACCCGGGCTGCCTTAGGTAAGGACAGCACGAAAGAAGGGCCGCTACCCGGTATGCCTTATCTAAGGCATGAGCTTAATAGCCTAATTAAGCTTGGTCCGAACGCCGTGCGTACGAACTATGTCAACAAACCCAAGCGTTCGTCACCGCACCTCCGAAAACAAGAAGGAGAAGACTCCTCAATGTTATTGTTCTGACGTCATGACGAAATTAGTGTCTAAAAAGCCCCCATATTGGCAACATCTCTGCAATATTGGCTCCACTGAAATCGTCATCACAACTGAACCAGTTGACTTACAGAGCTCTACTAAATGCCAAAATACAGATTGAAAACCGCACTACGATTATAGATGAGTGGGAAAGTTCTAGCAGTGAAAATAAACATAAATACGGTAGCCTAGGCCTAGACGTTTTTCGGCCATATCGCCCGGGTAGGGGCGACCGTCATTAGCTAAGACAGCCCGGGGAGGAAGGGTTAAGAGTCTTCCTGCAGTCCGCCGGGGGAACTCTTAAGAGTCTTCCCGCAGTTCCCGGGTTAATACCGAGGACCTTCGCATTTTAGTATTTTCAACATTAGCCTAACCTAACCTAACTTAACCTAACCGAACCGAAAACTAACCTATCTCCGCGACGGTCTAAACCCAGCTCACGTTCCCTGTTTATGGGTGCGCAACGGTCTAAACCCAGCTCACGTTACCTGTTTATTATTATTATTATTATATGAGATGCCGAAGTCTCCAACCAGGGTGCAGAAACACCATCAAGATGAATCCACACAAAACACCCGGAGGCACTGGAGAGAGACTACGGCAATTTAGGAAAAAATAAAAACATATACTGTATACTGTACTGTACATATACACATATTAAACACAAATAACATATTATGCAGTGGAGGATATCAAGTAAAAATATAATACAATAAAATAGAATAAAATCAGTTTAAAAATTAGAATTAATGCAAAAAAGCATTAACTCAAGACTTAAAAATGGAGATATGAGCTGAATTGACTAGCTCATTTGGCCGTTCGCGACGGTCTAAACCCAGCTCACGTTCCCTGTGTTATGGGTGAACAATCCAACAGTTTCTCGTATTTCATTTATACCCGGTAGTGATTTTGCGACGGTAATTACATGCACACCAACAAAGTATCGTTCATGAAAGTGATAAAACACTGATAATCATCGATGGGGCCCGTAACTGGTTGGTCATAAACTAATACCCTTAATTCTTCCCACAGGTTCTACCTCGTATTTATATTCCTTGTATTAACTGTGTTGGTGGTGTTACTGGTGTAATGGTTTAGATACATATGTTCTGGGTGTGGTGTCCTGAGTTTGAATCTCAGGAGGACCATATGCTTTCATTAGTTTACTCAAGTGCATTGGGGTTTGTAATTGATGATTAATGTTAAGAATGGGGTGTTACTTAATAATTGTACTAAACTACCGTACTATTAAGGTCATTATTGATATTATTTGTAGCCTAAATTGTCCTCTCTTTATATTGCTTTGTGTATTCTATGTTAATCTATATATCTATTGCCCGACACAATACTCCCCTAGAGGGTGGCCATACACAAAATGCCCCCAAGCTGACCTATCCCCTGTGAGAAGGACAACCCATGCCAGTTTACTGAAGGATTTACAGGCCTGACCACTCAATTTAGGGTCCGTCCAACTCTGAGGCCCTCTTTGTATTTAATTTTAGCACTATTGTTTTACAGTGGTGTGCAGCTAGTCCATCCACTAACCTGCTTCACCCATATAATCTACCTAGGCTATCTATCTGTTTACTCAGACCCATTCCCCATTTTTTTTTTTTTTTTATTGGGGTGGCCGACTCGAGACAGAGCCCATATAATCTACCAAATTACTAATGCATATTTGTTTCAACCAAAGTACTGTACCTCCAATAGAGTGTAAGAGTCTACGCCTGCCCAGTTTAAACAAGTCAATAAAAGCAAATAAGACTTATTAGTTACGGTAACCCCTTTTGTACCGGCGACTTTTTTTCATATTATTCAGGGTACTATTAGACGATTTTATTCAGTTTAGGAAAGACGTCGACCAATTAAAAGGCTACAGACTATCTCGATTCATCCTTTTAGCTACCATATATCCTTCCTAAGCTTCATAAAATCGTCTAACTGTAGCTGATATTGAATAAAAAGACGTCCTCGGTACAGAAGGGGTTAATATTAACGGTGTGTCAAACGAGAGCCTATACAGTATTCTACTATATTATATAAAGATCAAATTATGGTTTATAGTTGAAATGATGTCTTTGGAAGTGATAAAATTGCCAACACAATGGTATTTCATGTTAATTTTCTTGTATTCATTCAAGTCTTCAAACAAAATTTCTCTGCTTTGACACCCTGCATATTATTTAACCCTTACTGTACCGGCGACGTCCTTTTCATTATATTCTGCAAACTATTATTCAGCTTAGGAAGGACGCCTACCCATTAAAAGACTACAGACTATCTCAATTAATCCTTTTAGCTACCATATATCCTTCCTAAACTTCATAAAATTGTCTAAATGTAGTTGAAATCAAATAAAAAGCACGTCGCTGGTACAGAAGGGGTTAAGCCCTCAGCAGGGTGCCAAACGAAAGCCGAATTCTTTCTTTTTAGTCTTGATTATTGTATATATAAAGATATAATTGTGGTTTACAGATTAAATTTGCCCCTCTACTTTCTCTTCATAATTGCTGAGGGGCACAGGGCCCTGGGTGGGGCTTTGGTTTCCCGGGCGTTTCCGCGCCCTCCTCAGCTCCCCGCCATGGAGTGGCTTCGGTCACCCAGGCTTTATTGTGGTAGGCGGGGAGGGTTCTGTGGGGGCGCTCGGTTATGGCCTTGGCCTTGCTTGGGGCCTTGGAGCAGTTCGGCCAGGCAGCTTGGGGAACAGCAACAACAACAACAACAGATTAAATTATGTCTTTGGAAGTGAAAAGTTGCCAAAATGATGCTATTTCATATTAATTTTCTTGTATGTTGTTGTTGTTGTTGTTCCTCAAGCTGCCTGGCCGAACAGCCCCAAGGCCCCGAGCAAGGCCAAGGCCATAACCGAGCGCCCCACTGAACCCTCCCTGCCGACCACAATAAAGCCTGGGTGACCGAAGCCACTCCATTTTTCTTGTATTCCTTATAATCATTCAAGTCTTCAAACAAAATTGCTTCGGTTTGACACCCTGGCCCTCAGCATATTAAATTTGTTGCAGGTGGCCTCGGAGCAGGACCTATCAACATCCCACCGCCCCTGGGTGGCTGTTAATGTATCGGGTGCGGTAATGGAGACTCACTGCAGCTGCATGAATGGAACACAAGTCTGCTCTCACGTTGCTTCAGCCCTCTTTGCCCTGGACGCCATTATTTGCACGCAGAACACGGGATCGGCTTCTGCTATAGCGTATCCCAAGCCGTCTAAGTTCATGGGGGCCAGCAAAGGAGTGTTAGGATCGGAACTTGACTTCTCAACTCAACGCCGGAAGAGTTTGAAGGAAGGTGCGGTGGAGGAGGGTAGCGATGCGTATCAGAAGCCAGGCAGCATCCCGAGGCCCACCCCACATGAATGCAACATGCTCATTGAGGACTTGAGGAAAACGGGAGTCCAGTGTGCAGTGCTATTCAGTGTCAGTGATCCTCAAACTGACACTGTGTAAACAGTGAATGAAATTTTACTATGAATTGAAAGTCATTCAGAAAGTTTTTAACAAGATTGTGGACAAGACAAATATTGATACCAGTACTGTACAGGTCTCCCTCGATATACGATTGGGTTACGTTCCTGATAACCCGATTTTAAATAGAAAGATCGTACAGCGAACCCTAACATTTATGGGGTAAATGGGGATGCATTCTTGTTACGTTCCTGACAACCCGATCTTAAATAGAAAAATCGTATAGTGAACCCTACAATTTAATAAATGGGGTAAATGGGGATGCATTTTCGGATCAGCTAAAACCCCAACACAAACACCTAAAAAACTATAATAGTATCGTAAACCGGGGCATCAGATAGTGAGGGAGACCTGTACTTGTTAAACAGCATAAGCCAGACTTTACTTGGTAAAAGTGTTTATTGACAATACTGTATTATCAAGTTTAGGCTTAACCTGTATGTATTACTAACAGTACTGTACAGTGTGGTAATATTAAAAATAAAAAAACATGCTATAGGTAGCGCCAGCAAACTTGGCAATAAGCTTGCCCCCTTAACTTCTCATAACTCAAAATGAATGAAAGCAATCGGGCTGACGTTCTTATAATTTAGGAAGAGTCCATCAGGAAATAGGTGTGGATATTCACAGCCAGTTTGCTCTAGGCCTTTTTTAGTTACAAAGAGGTCAGGGATCAAGATTGTTGTCAAGTTTGTTGGCGCTACCTATAGCCTAGTAACATGCTAGTAAAAGAAAAAACATGCTAGTAAAATAAAATAATATTATATAACTGCAGTGAGCTTATATCTCCCTAGTTGTGATTCAATTATTATAGAGTTGGATAGAACTAACAAATGACCCCAAACACAGACAAAGTTAGACCTGGTATCAACTGGGGTGATTCAACCCTACTTTTAACACTTTATTTTATTTGTTTAAATTATCAAATTACTTAGCCAAAAAAATGTATACAGCATGATACTTTTATCTTCCATCTGCCATACAAAGTTCATTACAGTAATCTATTTATATTACAGGTACCATACTTAAGATTTGGGTTGAGGGCTGGTCCTGTCTAGAGTGAGGTTTGTCATCCTCTACCCAACCTTAGCTGTTTCTTTTAGTTTCTTTTCCTGTACAGTACTACTGGCTAACATAGAATACTTTTCCTTCTAGGTGCTGGCGAGATCACCCAATTGGGTGGCACTGCAAGGTGTGCTGCGGACGGTGGGGGCATTGGCCCGGGGGGTGCAGGCCCATGGGCGGATGATCCCCTCCCCCGCTGCCCTCTCAGAGACAGATCTCGTCTCACCCTGGCCCCTTCGGGGGTCCGAGCATCTGGAGCGGCTTCGGCCTACCGGACTCGTGACTGTTCGGCCAGACAGTCTGGGGAACTACAACAACAACAACAACAACAACAACAACAACTCACAAATGACTAGAGTAATCGAGCTAATATTTCTACCATTTGGGAAGAGTCAGTCAGGGAATAGGTATGGAACGTTACAGCCCATTATGCTCTAGCCCTTTTTGAGTTATAGAGGTTAGGGTTCATGATTTCTGGCCTACCTATTTGGGACAGGGTGTAGCCAATGCGGTGATCTAATATTATTATGTAAAACTTGCAAAATAAACAAACCAAAACTGGGACGACACAAGATAAATGCAAAAGAACTCATTAAACTCGCTATGTGGAAATAACGCTTAATAAAATATATTATAGAAATAAAAGAACACAATCCACCACATAAGGTGTACATCACTACGTGAGCAAGTTAATCTGGTTCCCAAGCAAAATAATCGCACATATAACAATGCACTATCATCACGTTCAAGGAATTAGTCAATTAGATCACAAAAGGTCCTAAATTTTTGGTGTGATTCGTTTGATTGAAGAATAGAAATAGGCCATAGCGAATGATCCAAAAATCTTGTCATGTCCCACCAATTGAATTTAGAATCACTACAGAGTCTGCCTGTTGATATTTGATGGCATTTTTAAGCAAATGAGCTCAACAGACATGACTTCCCAAACTGACTAATTCCTTGAACGTGGTGATGGTGCGTTGTTGTGTGTGCGATTGATTTGCTTGGGAAACAGATTGGCTTGCTCGTGTGGTGATGTACACCCTATGTTGTGGATTGTGTTTTTCTTTTTTTAATTTCATAATTTTTATTTCAGTAAGCGTTGTTTCCACATAGCGATTTTGATTAGTTGTTTTGCATTTATATTATCTTTATCGCAGTTTTGGTTTGTTTGGTTTGCAAGTTTTACATTTTAATTCAAGGCATTTATATGACAATCCGCTTTAGTGAAAATACCCATTACAGTAGTACCGATATGCGATATTGTTTTGAAGGTTGATACCTTATGTTGCACGTTTCTCACTTCCTTTATGATGATTTAGTGATCTTTAAGTGGTCTTTACGTTAATTTGACTAATGCATTTGGAGGTCCATCTCCAGTCGTGGTATTCAAGGCATTAGATGTAAGAGTCACTTATGAATCACATATTTGACAAGTGACAACCCGAAGGGAGGAAGGAAAACTATCTTGATAGCGTAATGCTTAGTGTGCGGAATTTCGGTGTGAGTATCCAAGGTTAGAGTCCTTGGGGTACGGTACCACATGTATTCATTACTTTCATTGATTTCATTAGTTAGGTTTACTTGTAAATTAATTGGTGGGTTGGTGAAAACAAATATGAATATAGTACTGATATGACCCTCCCACCCTCCACCTTTCCATCCTCCTGCATAACTTAACCCCTTACGAATGGGGATGTTTGTAACTTCTACTACCTGCCTGGCGGGCATATTTACCCTAAATGAGCTTCGTTCCATGCTCTTTTTCATGCATAAACAAGAGCCAGAGCGTAGTACAATTATGTATCCGTGAAAGGGCGATAATAGAGCTTTCCAATGACACCTGAATCATCCTTGTACGGTTCTCTTGCAACAATTGCGCAACACCAGGGCAAATACCCTAAAATACGGTAAATTCCTGAGTTTTTCCCTTGTCTCGTGAGGCCAGGGGTGTGGGATGTTGTGGTGGGGAGCTCAGTCACCTCGCTCGGTCCATGCCGAGCGGTCAGAGCCCGCCTATCGTCCTCCCAACGTGTGGACTCTCTCTCAGAGCCGATAATGTGCTCAACATCCTGCCCGGATATTGTCGGGCCCCGCAGGGGTGGCCATGGTTCTCTCGCCCGACATATGTGGGGCCCCGCGGCTGGGGTGTTAATGGCCGATAAGATAGCGTCGTAAGGGGACGCTGGCTGAAACAAGCGAAGGCTGGTAAGCGTGAGAGAAACTGAGAGTGCACTATTCAAAAGTTATACTTTTAAATTTGTATTTATATATATTCTGTTATCTCGGCATCCTGCGCACTATCTGCGATAAGTACTAGGTCATCTGCGTATAGTACTTATCGCAGATAGTGCGCAGGATGTCGAGGCCAAGTTCAGAAGATGGAAAGAGGGCATGGCAAGTAAAGGGTTGAGAGTTAATATAAATAAAACAAAGGTTTTACATAGTGATTAGGGCTAGGAAAGGTAGAAAAAAGTGGGGCATACCCATGCGCAGTATGCAGAAAAGGGGTGGGCGCGAACTCAATACAGTGTAGCATCTGCCGCAGCTGGGTACATCACGTCGGGAAGAAGCGCTGCACTAGAATAAAGAGACCTCTACCAAGGTAGAAGTCCGAAATTGCGAAATTTGTATGCATCGTATGCAAAGGTGAGCTTGTATTCAATGACCGGCTCGAGAGTGTTAACTTTGGCAATGAGGCACTGGAGATGGTGGACAAGTTTTGCTACTTGGGAGATATCATCTCTGCCGGTGGAGGGGCCGAGGCCGCCACTATCGCCAGAATAAGATGCGGCTGAGGAAAATTTAGAAAACTTTTGCCACTACTCACTATGAGAAGACTTCCTCTCCCCTTGAAGGGAAAGGTGTACGCTTCATGCTTTAGAAGCGCAATGACATATGCTTCAGAAACATGGCCTGTCAAAGCGGATGATACCAACAGAATGGAACGCAATGAGATGAGGATGGTGAGATGGATGTATGGTGCCAAACTGCAAGATAGGACATCAAGTGAAGAGCTAAGGAGAAGATTAGGTATCAAGAGTATCAGTGATGATACATTCACTTGACCTGACCAGAGTATCAGTGATGAGATGCGTACTAGCAGGCTTAGATGGCTTGGACATGTTGAGAGGATGGATGAACAAAGCTGGGTGAAAAGATGCAAGTCCATGAATGTGGAGGGAGCTGCACCAAGGGGTGGACCAAAAAAGACGTGGGATCGGACTTTGCAGTCTGATCTTAAATCAAAGAACCTGACAAATGAGGCAACTCTTAACAGGGCTGCCTGGAACACCGTCATTAGGACAGGAGACCAGAACTGCATTTTGTGTGGAGCACTCGGTCTTTAAATTTGTGTATGTATCTAAAATTCTTTTGTACTACTGTAGTAGTACCATCTAAGATGTTCCTTAGGAATACTTATAGCATCACCTAAGAAGTTGGCTTTTGCACTGGTTTGTGAATACCGAGGCCATATAATATTACAGGTCTCCCTCACTATCCGATGCCCCAATTTACGATATTATTGTAGATTTTTAGGTGTTTGTGTTTTGGCTGGTCCCAGAACGCATCCCCATTTACCCCATTAATTTTAGAGTTCGCTTTATGATTTTTCTAATTAAGATCGGGTTTTCAGGAACGTAACCCAATCGTATTTCGAGGGAGACCTGTATAGGCATTACGTCTTAGACTACAGGTCCACTACTAAATACTGTACTAGGTTTTCCTTCTTCCCTTCGGGTTGTCAAACCCGTAATTAGTTTGAGGCCAACTGCTCAGGGATCAATGCATCTGACAATAGAGAGGTAGACCAGTACTGTATATTACTGTATTGACTAATAATGTGACTTTAAGGGGACCCAGCCAGACCTATGAGAGTTCCGTATGGAGCTCAGTGGTCTGGTTAATCTGCTCTACATAACAATTAAGGGGACCCAGATGGTACTGTGCAGCATGAATTACTGATTCTGCTCAATGGTTTAAGGAGGGTGTTAATTTGCTCTCTAAACCTCTTATCAAGCATAAAAAATCACCCCCAAGACCCCTCTTCGATATATATTTGTACATTTTTCGGTAGATCTCCCGGCCAAAGGCCGATTTCTCTTAAAATACAGGCTCGCTATCGCTCGCCAGGAAAAAAATTGACACCTAAATGGCACGATAGGTCTTAATATTGGCAAATAAATGGGACAAAAGGTCTGAAAAACGGCAAACTAATGGGGCGAAGGTCTTAAAACCTCAAAACTAATATGCTAAACATGAGGGAGAAGGGAGTCCAGAAAAAGCGATTAGTATCCCCATAATACATTCACTAATGTAGTGTTTTAGTGGATGTTGGCTTTAGATGGTCTCCTCGCTTCCTAGAAACAAGTTACTGTAAAGTTAAAAAAGTAAATTTTTTGTTACCACATTTAAGATGGTGTCATACATTTACTTTGTCGTTTTTGTAAATTATGACAATTTTTGCGATCAGTTTTCATCTCATTTTGTTTGTTTTTTGGCATTAGGGTAAGACACCTGGATTTGGTAAGACGACCGGGTAAGGCACCTGGACCCAAGAAGACGCACTTAAAACAAAATAACTTGCACACTAATAGGATGAGTAGTTAGATGCATGAATGGTAGGCCAAAAAATTCTTTAAACTCTCAAAGTCTCGCGTAGTACCAGCTTTATATTTTCATATGTTATTGTATGACCGTCCTGGTGGTGTAAATCTGTGTTTGATAACCCAGGTTCGAATCCCGGTGGATCACATACTGTATATGCTCTCATTAATTTCAATGGAGGTGTTTGGTGTTGTGGTGAAATTAATGAAAATATAGATTGTATGAGATGAGCTGAAAATATTTCATCTATCTATCTATTTACTCAGGCCCATGATTCATTGTCATGTTTTCACAAATTCTTTACAGAAAACCTAAGGATTTTTTTGTAAAAGCAAAATTTCTCAGCATTCGAAGAATAGGGTTAAGAGCAAGAAGGTGGACAGCAAATGAATCAGTGAGAGGGGAGATGGGATGGAGTACGTTTGAGGAAAGAGTGGCGAAGGCAAAGTTGAGGTACAAGAGTAGGTTGGAGGAGATGGAGGATAATAGGTGGCCAAGGAGTGTATGAATGGGGGGGAGGGGAAGAGTAGATGGGCAAAAGAGTGTAGGAGAAAACTGAAATAAATAGAGTGAAACAAAGAAGGGTGGGAGAAGAGTGGAGAGATGTAGGGAGTAATACAGGACTATGTCAGGGAAGGAGACTAGAGAAAGAGATAGGAACGAGAGTGAAGGAGGTAGGAAGACAGGAATGGAAGAGAAATATGGAGAAGAAAAGTACACTGATAAGATATAGAAGCAAGGGGAGACCGAGAAAAGAGGAGTTTTATGACTGAAGTTGGGGAGCTGAACTACTATTTAAGGCTAGGGCAGGAGCATTAGAGACAAATAGGAGAACATGGAGGTGGGAGGGAGGAGACAATAGAACATATACTGTAGTGACAGTGCCAGGGGTATGCAGAGGAGAGAGATAGGGTGGAAGATGAGTTGAAACGGTTGGTAGGGGAGGGAATGGGAAGAACAGAAAGAAGAGGAGGATGAGGGTGTCAAATTTGTGTTAGGTCTCGGGACAGAAGAGGGGGTAGATGAGGAAATGGAGAAAAGAATGAAGGTAGTGAAAAGATTCCTGGAGCAGGTGTGGCAGAAGAGAAAACGGAATAGAATATAATAGAATAGGGTGAGGGGGGAGAAGGTGATCAGAGTGGGGGAGGAAGATAAAAGAGATTAAATAGTAGAGAGGGGAGAAGGGAAAAGTTAAGTTAAGGAGAGAACAAGAATTATTGGGGGTGGAGGAGAGTGTAAATAGGGAGAGGAGAATTCTGCTTAAGCTATATACTTCAATACTTTTCTTTAACTATCCCTTCTACGACTACTTATTTTCTAAACTACATCTTAACCAAGCTATAGCTGTTTCTGGAGAAAAAATCACCGGTGCATAGGTGAGCTGGTTCCACAAAAAAAAAAGGGGGACAGCAACTCCACAAGAAGAAGAAGAAGAAGAAGGATTAACATTGCGAGAAGAAGAAGGGTAATCGTGGTGTTGTTATCAGACTATTTACAGTGACTTGCAGCAAATAACTGCATCTATTATACATCAGTGTATCCATGAATACATAGTGAACAATGTCAGACAGCGACGAGAGCCTGGAGGCCCGGCCCTTCTGGATATTGTATAAGTGGTGGAAGTTTCTATGGCAGGGCCAAAAGAAATCAGGGAAATCAGAAATTACAGGGAATCTCTAATTCCCCGGTGGACAGTGATGCAGTGTAAAAGATCCAGACTATGTTGGTGATGATTCCGAGTCTGACGCTGCTATGAGTGACTTGGAGATAATGAAACCACCAGAAATTGTCACACAACCTGGAGCAGAAGGTGGTGGGGCTAGGCCTATAGCTGGTGGTGGGGTTATAGCAGGTGTTGGGACTGTAGCAGGTGGTGGGGTTAGCCTATAGGCTAGCAGGTGGTGGGACTGTAGGAGGTGGTGGACCTAGGCCTATAGCAGGTGGTGGGGCTATAACAGGATAATTCCTCCACCACACTCCCTGGATTACTACCTACCTCTGGATCTACCTGCCGACATTCTGAGTCATCTTTACCTGCAATGTAAGTACGGTGCAATGTTCTACCTGCTATCTACCTCATCTATTATTATATCTACCTTATCAACCTTCTACACCTTCAATCCTGGTGCAATGTTCTACCTGCTATCTACCTCATCTTCTATTCTATCAACCTTCTAAACCTTCAATCCTGGTGCAATGTTCTACCTACTATCTACCTCATCTTCTATTATTCTATCTACCTTATCAACCTTCTAAACCTTCTTCAATCCTGGCTCCATTTTTCCCAGTTACTGTTAGGCCTACTACTTTACCTAACTTACCTCTACCTAATCTACCTGCTATCTACCTCCAATCTACCCTATCTACATTCTCTAATATTTTTGTTTATTATTATGATTAGGCCTATTATGTTGTTATTCATTGTGTACAAATTGATAATGGTACCGGTACTTACCTGTTTTCATGTACTTACCTGATGACTATGTACTTACCTGATGACTATATACTTACCTGACTTACCTGGTGTTTGAAATGGGGAGCAATGTGGGTGGGAATGATGCACAATAACTTTTAGTGATGCACTATAATGATTAAAAAGACGAAATCGCATTCAAAGTGATGGCAAAGTGAGTTTTTGTCAACATCTCCCTTATGAAACCTAGATAATTTTGGAAATAATATTCCTGCACAAAAACCCTCTGTTCAAATTTCAATTGCTGCACCTACGATGAATTATCGATCTTTCATGCAGCTTCAGTCCAAATACTGTATGAACACTTACATCCATCGGATGATCCACCGGGTTGAAAAGTTACACACGTCTAAACATCGCCAAACTTTGACCGCGATTATCTCAAAAGTAAAAAAATAGCGCTTTGTCGGGTTGGATTCGATGGCCCTATTATTAATTATTTTATATATATATATATACCGGTATATATATATACAGTACATATATATATATATATATATATATATATATATATATATATATATATATATACCGGTATATATATTTTTTCCTCCTATATTCCAACTACTCCCTCTCGGGCATAGGCTGAGAGCCTTTACATTCAACCGTTATGAACGGTGAAGCCCGTGAGGTCTCGTTCCAGTCTAGGGGGTGAGACATGTGAAGCACTTTTAGCTGCAGCCAACCCCTGCCATCTTGCCTGCACAGGATGCATGGGGCTTAGTTGCTCATTCACGACTCGAAGCAGCCCCATCTCTGAAGCTGCCTCGCTCCAGTGCTTCACAGTTCACTGTCTCACCTCCTAGACTCGGACCCTCACTCGCAGAACGCCACCTATTGAGAAATAAACTCACTAGGCATTGCCCCCCTTTAGCATATTTTGAATATGGGAATATTCAGGGAACAATGAGGGTATTTATTTGGCATTTCGGTGTGATGTGGTAATGCACTGATACTAGGTACAGCACAAATTCCACATCAATAATATCCTCCCATTGACATATTGGGATTCGAACCCGGGTCCATTGGATTACCAGTCCAGTGGCAAGACCACTCCACCACACCTCCCCTAATATCTCTCTCTCTCTCTCTCTATATATATATATATATACGGTATATATATATCACAAATACACGTGAGCCACTAAATGGTTCTAATCTCTCAGTGGGATTAGACTGCCGTGGTGTAATTGATTAAAGCGTCGGCTATCGTCCTGATGGTTGACGGTTCGATCCCCACTGAGAGATTAGAAACATATATATATACGGTATATATATATATATTTTTTTTTGTTTTCCCCCTATAATAATTCCTTCATACAGGTGTAGTCATGGAAGAGTTTTTTTTTGGTAGACCATTTCCGGAGCCTTTAGCTTTGCCGTCCCTTTCTTTCACAGCTATAATAAGGTATTAAGGAACACTCCATTCTTAAGGGGGGTCACCGGCTTTTTTTGTATCTCTCTCCTTTTCTCTCTTTCCCTGGCTTGTATCCATTCGGCCCCATTCAGCCAACCGTTTTAAGACGTTTGTCTTAAGGTGTCGATTTCTTCCTGGCGAGTGATAGCGAGCCACCATTATATGGAGAAATCCGGCTTCGCCGGAGAAATTTTTCTTTCTAAAAATGTACGGTACAAATTTAGCTTGCTGTCAAAACAAATATATATATATGCTGGCTTGCTACCGCTCACCAGGAAAAATTGACACCTGAATGGGGGTAAGCGTCTTTAAAACAGTAGGCTGAATGAGGCCGAATGGATACAAGCCAAAGAGAGAGGGAGAGAAGGAGTAAAAAGCGAGGTGGGCCCCCTGAACGTTAATCCTTTATTACAAACCCCAATGCACTTGAAGAAATACCGGTAAATGAAAGCATATGGTCCTCCCGGGAATCGAACTCGCGAAACCGCACCCATCAGCATCTAAACCATTAGACCACCCGTAGCTTTTAAGGCCGGATCACTTCACTGGGATCGAGTGGTCTGTGTAGTTTGTATATTTAGGTAACTCTGATCATCTCTCTCTTCCTCCTTGTATGTCCCTTCTCCAAGTAAAACATTAAATTCTTCAGCCCCCCCCCTCCCCTCCCCTCCCCTCCCCTCTCAAGGGAAGATGTGTGAATATATGTATGATGTGTGGAGGGTACCGGTAGTCTTTCGCACAGCCACACACACACACACACGCTACACTTGAATACCAAGTAGGGACTCTCTCTCTCTCTCTCTCTCTCTCTCTCTCTCTCTCTCTCTTCATCTGTTGCAAGTATTGTCAGATCAATAGACTTGCAACCCCCCTTAACCCCTTCAGCCCCATGACTCCTTTTTACCTTTGATTATTTGATTATTTACATATTTGATGAGTTTATGCAGTTTAATGCAGATGGTTCACTTTTTGGGCGATTTTTGCATGTATTCATTATTTTTCTAGTTTCCTCCCTAGACCTCCATCAAATTGAAAATAATATCCATTAGATCCCCCTTCTAGATTAATGTGTAATGTGTGTGATGTTGAATAGGGTGGGTACGTGTAGGAACATGTTTGTATATCTCACTCGAAACGAATGTATCAAGTTTTAGATATTGCTGATAACAATTATTGATCAAAACCTACTTGGTGCCGAGACATCACTTATTAGAGCGAGTGTATTGGGAAATTTGGATCCAAAGACCATAAAAGGAAAGCAACCAACATCTTGAAGCTCCATTGTGACCATCTATAGTACTAATTCTATTTTATGAAGGCTGCTCGGGGCGTTGTAAAGTTAGGAATCTGATAAAGACAGCCATGACAATTCTTAACTTCTTAATAACAAATCTCTCATTTTAAGCTATTAAGAACTTTAAAAATTAGTTATAAATACTCTGTAGGCTATAGATTTAATGTATACAAAAAAAAACTATGGTTTTATGGATGCGACACTTTTGTTTAAGGATAAATGCAAATAATTTGTATAAAAAATGGCAACGTTGTTTTTGCAGCGTTGCCAAATGGGTTGACCTGACCTAGGGTACGAGTGTACCCGAGAAAGTGTGCCATTCATATGATTAGCCTATAGCAAATGCTGGATGTTTGTTTACCGTAAACGTGACAAGTGTGCCTTTATCTCACCACAAACTCAAACGGACTTCGCAAAGTAGACGAAGTATAGTGCGACACATATGAAGCACCCAACATCTCGAAGCTTCCATAAATAATCTTGGGGACTTGTAAGAGTTACAGGTTACTGAACAGCATGCAGTGCCGAGGTTGAGACAAGGAAACAAAAAAAATCTGTACCATTATTACCGAATGTTGATTATAGATAGTGGCACATTTGAGTGTTATTATAGGGTCCCCCTCCCCCCAACCTGCCCCCCACCTCCCATTCTTAAGACGTAGTCACACCAACTCCTCGCAAATTCTCGTTTGGCAACTTCTAAATTGAAAAAAATCATAACATTGCATGCACTTTATATACTCTACATCCAATCTACTCACCGAAATTACTGACACAGAACTAGGGAAAATGTTGCGAGGAAGAGTTGTCGATCCAATATTGCCGGGAAAACTTGGTGGTGTGACTCCCTATACCTTTATCTTGGTTCGTGTCTCTTTATACCAGGGTTTATTGTGGTGTAGGGCTGTAGGGGGAGACCAGTGTTGCCAATTTAGCTACTTTCCCGCTAGATCTAGAGGTATTTACTTTGATCTAGAGACACATTTTTACATCTAGCAAGTTGAATTCTAGCGATATTCTGTAGATTTGAGCCATTGTAGAGAGATGTTCTGGAGATTGTGGCATTATTCTAGCTATATTATTTAGATTTGAGCCATTTTAGAGCGATAGTTTAGAAATTGCGTCGTTATTGTAGCGATTTTCGACCTTTGTTAACTATCTAGCGGACTTGATTTGGTAACCCTGGGGGAGGCTTGTCGCTCACACACAATGACGGACGGCCTGAAAAGAGTAACAAAAGCAACGGGAGGAGAGCATATAGGACTCAAAGAAAATGAAATCTATGATGAAAAGAGGGGTATGCATTTCTATTAAATTCAAGCTTTTGTTTAAGATATCAGGTTTTATGTGTTAGGTAAGCTATTCCCTCTTAAATGATTACCAACAATATGGTTGTACAATATGTATGCACTTTTTTGTATTGGGCTGGTCTATCAAAGTGAGAGCTGAGCGTTCTCTCCCATAGCTTACCGGTACTCTGACTGTTTCTTTTACTTAAATATTTTCTAGATCTAGCTTTGGTTTCCCGGGCATTTCCGCACCCTCCTTAGCTCCCCGCCTAGGAATGGTTTCGGTCACCTGGGCTCTATTAGTGGTGAACAGGGAGGGTTTGGGGTGGTGGGGGGCTCGGTTGTGGCCTTGGCCTTGCTCGTGACATTGGGGCTGCTCTGTCAGACAGACAACAACAACAACAACAACAACAACAACAACTTTTTACATAGATTCAGATTTTCTGAAGACACCAAATAATTGCTGTCCGTGAGAAAATATAAAATTATAGAAGAAGAATAGGCTATACTGGCAAGCTATACTGGCTAAGTAATACCATATAGCTGTTCATATAGGAATATAAACAGAATGTATAGTCAAATAAATGACCATTGATCACTTCTTGTATGCATCATTAACTTGCAAAATAGTGATCAATAATCGGCATTCATAGTGAAATATGGTATGACTGTCCGTAGATTTGTATTGAATTAAACTACAGCTGACAACAACCGATTAGAAAATACTGCTACTGTCTATTTCTTCCCAGTTGATGGTAAATTACTATATTATTTAGTTACTCAGCTATTACGTAGATTTTGTAGCGAAATGTGTTGGTAATTATGAAAACTTGGCATAAATACGACGCAGAGACATAGGGTAGTAGATTCATATTTTTCTATTAAGGGGAGATGGGCCGTTTATTTGCCTTTTTAATGATCTCTTTATGATTTTCATAGTTTTCATAGTTTCCTCCCTATACCTCCATCAAGCTTAAAAAAACATCCATTAGATCCACCTTCTAGATTACTTTGTACATTTTTCGGTAGAAAAATGACCTGGCCAAAGGCCGATTCTGTCAAAACTACAGGCTCACTATCGTTTGCCATGGAAAAGTATCGACACTTAAATAGCACGAAAGGTCATAATATTAACAAAGAAATGGGGCGAAAGCTTTTAAAATCGCCAAACTAATGGGCCAAACGTCTGAAAACTAATGGGGCTAAGCATGAGGAAGAAGGGGGGACCAGAAAAACAGCCCATGTCCCCTTAAGTATCGAAGAATCAGTTGTTAAGGGGAGATCTCCACTTGAGGGTTTTTTTTCTTGATCCCTTTCTCCCTCATGTTTAGCCCCATTGCTTTTGATATAAAATGTTTGCCCCATTAGTTTAGCAATTTTAAGAACTTTCACCCCATATTAAGACCTTTCGTGCAATTCAGGTGTCGATTTTATCCTGGCGAGCGATAGCGAGCCTGTAATTTAAGAGGAATCGGCCTTCGGCCGGGAAATTTTTCTACCGAAAAATTTACAAATTTATCTTGAAAGGGACTCAAGGGGGTGTAATTTTAAGCTTGATGGAGGTCTAGGGAACAAACTAAATACCGGTTGATGGAGGTCTAGGGAACAAACTAAATACCTCCCCTTAAGGGATTCATTTTACCATCAGCTGAAATAAACCCGACCATAGTATGTAATTCAATTGGATCATCAAATATTCTATCTTGTGTTTGTATTCATAGTAATCTATTAGGGGAACAGGGGCATAGTGAGTTCAGGGGAGATTTCCAGGTCAATATACAGGAGGCGCTACAATATAGGTAGCACAATGCTAATGGTAGTTTTGGGTTCCTATCATCATATGCTTCATTTCTATATTTTTTTTATCCCCGGGGAAAAAAAAAATCTTGGGTTTTTTATTTTTGTATTGGATTTTTTTTTTTTTTTTTATTAACCTAACCAAAAAACCTAACCTAACCTAACCTAAATGTATTTGGGGGCTATTAGGTTAGGTTAGGTTAGGTTTTTTGGTTAGGTTAATGACCAAAACCAAAAATCCCAAGAAAATAAATGAAAAATCCCAAGATTTATTTTTTTTTTTTTTTCCCGGGGATAAAAAGTATATAGAAATGAAGCCTATGATGATAGGAACCCAAAACTACCATTATAAATTTGCTACCTATATTGTAGCGCCATCTGTATATTGACCGATTTCCACTTGAGGGATTATTTTCTTTACCCCTTTCTCCCTCATGTTTAGCCCCATTGCTTTTGAGATTTTAAGACGTTCGCCCCATTAGTTTGGCGATTTTAAGAACTTTCACCCCATTTATGTCACTTTTAAGACCTTTCGTCCCATTTAGGTGTCGATTTTTTCCTGGCGAGCGATAGCGAGCCTGTAATTTAAGAGGAACCGGCCTTTGGCCGGGAAATTTTTCTACCGTAAAATTGACAAATTTATCTTGAAAGGGGGTCATGGGGGTGTAATTTCAAGCTTGATGGAAGTCTAGGAAACACACTAAAAACCTCCCCTTAAGTAAGAGACTGTTTAACTATCCATTTCCAAGTGTTAACCAATACACCAAGGTAGAGAGAGAGAGAGAGAGAGAGAGAGAGAGAGAGAGAGAGAGAGAGAGAGAAGTGTAGGTATGTGTGTAAATGTGTTCGTGCGTTCCTTTCTTCCCCTTCTTAATATCCCAATACCTTACATATCCATTACTCTCCCTTATACCCCCTCCACCCCCTCCCTCTAGTCCCCCTTCTCCTCTCCCCTATCCTCCCTTCCCCTCCCCTCACCTCTTCCCCCCCTCCCTCACCTCTCCTTCCTCCCCTCCTCTCCCCTCTCTGTAGCCCCCCTCCTATAATCAATATCCCCCTCCTATCCCTCCCCCATCTATATCCCCTCCTTCCTTCCCTCACCTTTCCTCCTCTCACCCCCTCCTCCTTCCCTCATCTCTACCCCTCTCTCCCCCCTCCTTCCTTTCCTCTTCATCTTTTCCCCCCTCCACACCCTCCCCCATTTATATCATATCCCCTCATTCCTTCCCTCACCTCTCCCCCCCCCCCCCCCTCCCCCTTCTTCTTCCCCCCCCCCCCCCCCCCTCCACACACCCTCACCTCGCCCCAAACATTTATCTCCCTTTGTAATTTCCCTCACGGCATCACTCCCCTCTCTGGCATCTCCTCTCTCTCTTTCTCTCTCGCTCTCTCGCGCTCTCTCTCTCTCTCGCTCTCGCTCTCTCTCTCTCGCTCTCGCGCTCTCTCTCTCTCTTGGAATGAATGAACACTTGGAATGAATGTGAAAGACCCCAAAGGGGTTGAACAGCTCAGGAAGGACCTCAACAGACTGGGTGAATGGTCGGAGACATGGCAGATGCCTCTTAACTTGGAAAAGTGCAAGATGATGGATATCGGCCAAGCAAACCCCAAATCAGGCTATTCACTATTGGGAATGCCTCTGGAAGTGACTGACTTGGAAAAGGATTTGGGTGTTCTGATTAGCAGTGACCTAAAGTTTTCCAAGCAGTGCATTGAAATAGAGAAGAAAGATCAGAAATTATTGGGCTATATTAAGAGGCAATTTAAGTATAGAAATAAGGAAATGGTCCTCACACTTTACAACGCTCTGATACGGCCTCTCCTGGAGTATGCTGTTCAATTCTGGTCTCCAGCTCTCAGGAAAGATATAGAGCGACTGGAAAGAGTACCGGTACAAGCTAGGGCTACAAAGCTTATTCCATCGCTTAGAAAAAATAAGCTATGAGGACCGGTTGAGAGCTCTTGATCTCTTCCCGTTGGAGACACGCAGACTACGAGGTCAGCTCATTGAAGTATTTAAAATACTTAATGGGTTTGACAATGTGGATTATAGCAAAATGTTTAGCCTCAATATGAATATAACACGCAACCATGGCTGGAAATTAGAATTGAAAAGGCTCAGCACTAGTATTTGTGGAAACTTTTTCACATATAAGATCTGTTCTACCTGGAACAACTTCCCTCCGAAGTTGTAAATAGTTCTTCAGTAGAACAGTTCAAGAAGAGAGTAGATAGTATTTTGCACACTGTAAAGAGTGTAGTGCACTAAATAGTCTCTTCTTCCACTTCGAGTATCTCCTCGGAATGGACCGCAAGGTCTCTGAGATACTAACCATTCCTTGTAACTCCTTGTAACTCTCTCTTGCTCCCCCTCATTCTCTCCCCCTCACTTTTTCACCTTCCAGCTACGTTTGACTTTTGTTGTCTTTCTCTACTGCATTAGTTCCCACTCTCACTCTCAAAAGCACTCTCATTAATTCCTCTGTTCACCCCTGTAGTACAAACAATCTTGCGACAAACCATCTGATTTGTTTTTCCTGTGCATCTGTTATTGTGTGTTGTTGTTGTTGTTTGTGTTGTTGTTTGTGTTGTTGTTGTTGTTGTTTGTGTTGTTTTTGTTTGTGTTGTTGTTGTTCTTCTTCTTTCCCTATTCCCATTACTTAATTTTCTTACCTCCTATCTTTTTTAGTTAGTCCTCTCTCCCATCACTCTTATTCCACGGTTTCTTTCTTTCCTCCAATCCATATTTAGTTTTGTGTTTTCCCTTTGCTCTCTCTCTCTCTCTCTCTCTCTCTCTCTCTCTCTCTCTCTCTCTCTCTCTCTCTCTCTCTCTCTCTCTCTCTCTCTCTCTCTGGAGGATGGGGAGAGAGCCTGCTTCTTTTGTATCCTTTCCTTCAACTTTCCTTTTCTATCGGATATGCCATCTCTACTGGAATTAAGTCCTGACCACCTCGTTTGGATCGTAAGGTCTGTGTGGCCAGTGTATATATATATGTAAGTCTATGTAAGTGTCTATCTCATCACTCTTATTCCACATTTTCTTTCCCTCCTCCACTTTCAATACAGTTTAGTTTTTCCTTTTTGCTCCCCCCCCCCCTCTCTCTCTCTCTCTCTCTCTCTCTCTCTCGTCCTCTTTATTTTCTCCCCTCATCCCCTCATTCCCCCTTGTACACTTGCTCCAAGAAGTATCTGCACCCCTACGCTGATCATCTGGTGTGTACAGCTCGGTAGGGTTGGCACCTCTGCCTGCAGCTATATCCATGTGTCAAGAGACGATCCTCTCTGACACATTGATATAGTTGCAGGCAGAGGTGCCAACCCTATCAAGCTGTACACATCAGATGATCAGCGTAGGGGTGCAGATACTTCTTGGACCGACTGTACGTACGTACTATCCTCTTGCCCGCATTTCCTCTTAGTACAAAGGAGTACAAAGGAAATCAATCAAGGAACAACAGGTCTAGTGACCCTTCTAGGCTGCTTGTCCTCCAAAACACTGAGGATCAAGTGTCCTAGCAGTGGTTTGGGGTGGGTAAGGGAACATTGGAAAGGGAACTACTGCCCTGGAACTAATGTCCGTGGCAGAATTAGGAAGTTAGTAGGGGACAGATGGGTCACCTTTCTTCCTCATGTTAGTAGGGGACAAATGGGTCCCCTTTCTTCCTCATGTTAGTAGGGGACAGATGGATCACCTTTCTTCCTCATGTTAGTAGGGGACAGATGGGTCCCCTTTCTTCCTCATGTTAGTAGGGGACAGATGGGTCCCCTTTCTTCCTCATGTTAGTAGGGGACAGATGGGTCCCCTTTCTTCCTCATGTTAGTAGGGGACAGATGGGTCACCTTTCTTCCTCATGTTAGTAGGGGACAGATGGGTCACCTTTCTTCCTCATGTTAGTAGGGGACAGATGGGTCACCTTTCTTCCTCATGTTAGTAGGGGACAGATGGGTCCCCTTTCTTCCTCATGTTAGTAGGGGACAGATGGGTCACCTTTCTTCCTCATGTTAGTAGGGGACAGATGGGTCACCTTTCTTCCTCATGTTAGTAGGGGACAGATGGGTCACCTTTCTTCCTCATGTTAGTAGGGGACAGATGGGTCACCTTTCTTCCTCATGTTAGTAGGGGACAGATGGGTCCCCTTTCTTCCTCATGTTTAGCCCCATTGGTTTTCAGATTATAAGACGCTGGGCCCATTAGTTTGGCTATTTTTAAGACCTTTCGCCCCATTTTGTTGTCAATATTTAGACCTTTCGTGCCCTTTAGGTGTCGATTATTTTCCTGGCGAGCAATAGCGACCCTGTACGGTAATTGTGGAGGAACCGGCCTTCGGCCGTGAAATTTTTCTACCGAAAAATGTACAGACTAATCTCGTAGGGGGACCTAATGGGTGTCTCTTTAAGTTTGATGGAGGTCTAGGGAGGAAACTAGAAAATAATGAATACATACAAACAAAATCAAAAAAGTTAACCATCTCCCTCTTCCCTGACTCTCTCCATCTCCTTCACTCTCTCTCTCTCTCTCCATCTCCTCCACTCTCTCTCTCTCTCTCCATCTCCTCCACTCTCTCTCTCCATCTCCTCCACCATCTTGAAAATTACCTCCATACTTCCTCCCTTCTCACTTCCCCTTGCTCCTCTGTTCCCCCCCCCCCCCCCCTCCCTCTCGCTCTCTCTCTCTCTCCTCCTCTCTCTTGAAAACTCCCTCCCTACTTCCTCCATTCTCACTTTCTCTTGCTCCTCTGCCGCCCCACCTCTCCCTATCTCTCTCTCTCTCTCCTAGAATGAAAAAAAGTAGAGACCACCTCGCTGGGATCGTAAGGTCTGTGTGGTCAGTGTATGTATGTAAATCTATGCAAATATATATATATATCTCTCTCTCTCTCTTGAAAATGCCCTCGCCCTTTTCACTTCCCGTTGCTCCTCTGGCCTCTATCACACACACTCTCTCTCACACACACACACACACACACTCTCTCTCTCTCACACACACACACACACACTCTCTCTCTCTCTCACACACACACACACACACACACACACACACTCTCTCTCTCTCACACACACACACACACACTCTCTCTCTCTCACACACACACACACACTCTCTCTCTCACACACACACACACACTCTCTCTCTCACACACACACTATCTCTCTCTCTCTCTCCTTTCCCCCCCTCCAGCATAATGGATGTGAGGGGGGGGGGGGGGGGGGCGGTAGGGCCCCCCCTACGCATCCTATATTTCTTTCTTTTCCCGGAGGGTAAGTGTTGGGCAAGATTTTGTTGGTTTTCCTTCTTCTTCATCTTCTTCCTTTTTCCCTGGAGTATAGCTGCTGTTGCTATAATATCGCCTTTGTTTATATTATTTCTCCTCTCTCTTTTCCTTCCTGGAATTAAGTGTTGGCGGAAAGTAGGTAGATTAAGTGTTGGCGGAAAGTAGGTAGATTAAGTGTTGGCGGAAAGTAGGTAGATTAAGTGTTGGCGGAAAGTAGGTAGATTAAGTGTTGGCGGAAAGTAGGTAGATTAAGTGTTGGCGGAAAGTAGGTAGATTAAGTGTTGGCGGAAAGTAGGTAGATTAAGTGTTGGCGGAAAGTAGGTAGATTAAGTGTTGGCGGAAAGTAGGTAGATTTACCTTTTGTATTGGTGATGGGCTGGTCTGTCGAGTGAGAACTGAGCGATCTCTGCCATACCCATAGCTTACTCTGACTGTTCCTTTTACTTATATATTTTCTAGATCTCAAGTGACGGCGTCTCTTCCGTGGATTGACCTCCCAATCTACCAAGATTGGAAGCCAAAGCGTCACATTTTTCCTTTGCCCCTAAACTTTCTCTTCATAATTGCTGAGGGGCACAGGGCCCTGGGTGGGGCTTTGGTTTCCCGGGCATTTCCGCAACCTCCTCAGCTCCCCGCCATGGAGTGGCTTCGGTCACCCAGGCTTTATTGTGGTCGGCAGGGAGGGTTCTGTGACGGCGCTCGGTTATGGCCTTGGCCTTGCTCGGGGCCTTGGGGCTGTTCGGCCAGGCAGCTTGGGGAACAGCAACAACAACAACTCTCCTCCCTAGACCCTCTTTCAAGATAAACTTGTACAGTTTTTGGTAGAAAATGTCCCGGCCAGTTCCTTCTAAAATTACAGGCTCGCTATCGCTCGCTTGGAAAATATTGATAGCTTAATGGCACCAAAAGTCATAATATTGACACAAAATGGGACGAAAGGTCTCAAAATCGCCAAACTAACGGAACGAACGTCTTAAAATCTCAAAACTAATACACTCAACATAAGGGAGAAGGGGGTCCAGAAAGAGAGACTAGCTTTCCCTAAACCCTTTCAAGCTCCAATACGCATTTCTGTTTTGTTTTCTGGTAATTATTAGACTATTTTATCCATATTAGGAAGGGTATATGGAAGTCAGAGGGTTGATTGAGAGAGTCTTTACCCTTTTAATACCCACAGATCCTTCCTAAGCTGCATAAAATCGTCTAATGATAGCCAAAATATACTGCTAAAACGCGCCAGAGCTTCACGGGGTTAAGGGGGTAGAACTCGCTTTTTCTGGACCCCTTTTTCCCTCATCTTTAGCATATTAGTTTTGAGGTTTTAAGACGTTCGTTCCATTAGTTTGGCGATTTTGAGACCTTTCGCCTCATTTTTGTGTCAATATTAAGACCTTTCGTGCCCTTTAGCTATCATTTTTTTTCCTGGCAAGCGATAGCGAGCCTCTAATTTTAGAAGGAAACGACCTTCGGCCGGGAAATTTTTCTATCTAAAAATGTACAAATTTATCTTGAAAGGGGGTCTAGGGGGTGTTTTTCGAAGCTTGCTGGAGGTCTAGCGAGGAAACTCAAAAATAAATAAATAAATAAACACTGTAAATATATAGACCAAAAACCAAGCACTAATTGGTCTATTTGGTAATATATTTATTTTCTTAGTTTCTTCCCTAGACCTCCATCAAACATTAAAAAATACCCCCTTAATCACTACCCCCTTAATCACTACCCCCTTAATCACTACCCCCTTAATCACTACCCCCTTAATCACTACCCCCTTAATCACTACCTCCTTAATCACTACCCCCTTAATCACTACCCCCTTAATCACTACCCCTAATCACTACCCCTTAATCACTACCCCTTAATCACTACCCCCTTTAATCACTACCCCCTTTAATCACTACCCCCTTTAATCACTACCCCCTTTAATCACTACCCCCTTTAATCACTACCCCTTAATCATCACTACCCCTTAATCACTACCCCCTTAATCACTACCCCCTTATCACTACCCCCTTATCACTACCCCCTTAATCACTACCACTACCTACCCCTTAATCACTACCCCCTTAATCACTACCCCTAATCACTACCCCCTTAATCACTACCCCTTTAATCACTACCCCCCTTATCACTACCCCCTTATTCACTACCCCCTTATCACTACCCCCTAATCACTACCCCCTTATTCACTACCCCTTAATCACTACCCCTTAATCACTACCCCTTAATCACTACCCCCTTAATCACTACCCCCTTAATCACTACCCCTTAATCACTACCCCCTTAATCACTACCCCCTTAATCACTACCCCCTTAATCACTACCCCCTTAATCACTACCCCTTATTCACTACCCCCTTAATCACTACCCCCCTTAATCACTACCCCCCTTAATCACTACCCCCTTATTAATCACTACCCCCTTATTCACTACCCCCTTAATCACTACCCCCTTATCACTACCCCCTTATTCACCCCCCTTAATCACTACCCCCTTATCACTACCCCCTTATTCACTACCCCCTTAATCAATACCCCCTTATTCACTACCCCTTGATCACTTCCCCCTTGTTCACTACCCCTTTAACACTACCCCCTTAATCACTACCCCTTAATCACTACCCCCTTATTCACTACCCCCTTAATCACACCCCCCCTAATCACTTACCCTTACTCACTACCCACTTAATCACTACCCCTTAATCACTAATCACTACCCCTTAATCACTACCCCCTTAATCCCTACCCCTTAATCACCACCCCTACTACCCCTTAATCACTATCCCCTTAATCACTATCCCCTTAATCACTATCCCCTTAATCACTATATCCCTTAATCACTATCCCCTTAATCACTATCCCCTTAATCACTATACCCCTTAATCACTACCCCTTAATCACTACCCCCTTAATCACTACCCCCTTAATCACTACCCCCTTAATCACTACCCCTTAATCACTACCCCCTTAATCACTACCCCTTAATCACTACCCCCTTAATCACTACCCCCTTAATCACTACCCCTTAATCACTACCCCCTTATTCACTACCCCCTTATTCAATACCCCCTTAATCACTACCCCTTAATCACCCTCCCCTTAATCACTATCCCCTTAATCACTATCCCCTTAATCACTATCCCTTAATCACTATCCCCTTAATCACTATCCCCTTAATCACTATACCCCTTAATCACTCCCCCCTTCTTCACTACCCCTTAATCACTACCCCCTTAATCACTACCCCCTTAATCACTACCCCTTATTCACTACCCCTTAATCACTACCCCCTTAATCACTACCCCTTAATCACTACCCCCTTATTCACTACCCCCTAAATCACTACCCCCTAAATCACTTCCCCCTTAATCACTACCCCCTTATTCACTACCCCCTAAATCACTACCCCCTTAGTCACTACCCCCTTAATCACTACCCCCTTAATCACTACCCCCTTAATCACTACCCCTTTATTCACTACCCCTTTATTCACTACCCCTTTATGCACTACCCCCTTAATCACTATCCCCTTAATCACTACCCCCTTAATCACTACCCCCTTATTCAATACCCCCTTAATCACTACCACCTTAATCACTACCCCCTTATTCAATACCCACTTAATCACTACCCCTTAATCACTACCCCCTTATTCACTACCCCCTTATTCACTACCCCTTTATGCACTACCACCTTAATCACTACCCCCTTATTCAATACCCCCTTAATCACTACCCCTTAATCACTACCCCCTTATTCACTACCCCCTTAATCACTACCCCCTTAATCTCTACCCCCTTAATCACTACCCCCTTAATCACTACCCCCTTAATCACTACCCCTACTGCGTTCAATGCTGGTGCCCTTATTACCAAAAAGACATAAACAAGCTAGAACGAGTTCAACGTAGAGTTTCCAAAATGATACCTAGCCTAAAGAACAAACCATACGAAGAGCGTCTTAGAGAATTAAATCTATTTCCTTTAACCCAGCGCAGAATAAGAGGTGACTTAATTCAAGTGTTCAAAATCATCAAAGGCATCGACAATATGAACTGTAGTAAGTACTTCACTATCGACCAATCTAATTACACGCGGGGAAACGGTTGCAAAATTATTGGTAAATCTTTTAACTCACACGAATCTAAGAATTTCTTCTTCAATCGAGTTGTCAACTTGTGGAATGGGCTTCCCCGAGACGTTATAGACTGCAGCACCGTTGATTCATTTAAATTCCGCCTAGACACATATCTCGCATCAAACCCGCGACGGACTGCGTTTGTAAATGAATAACTTTATTTTATCCTCCCCTCAGTTACTAACCCATATGTCCCCTACTAACTTCCTAGTCCTGCCACGTTAGTGGCAGGGCAGTAGTTCCCTTTCCAATGTTCCCTTACCCACTCTAAACCACTGTTTGGACACTTGATCCTCAGTGTTTTGGAGGACAAGCAGCCTAGAAGGGTCACTAGAACTGTTGTTGCTTGATTTCCTTTGTACTCCTTTGTACCCCTTAATCACTACCCCCTAAATCACTACCCCCTTAATCACTACCCCCTTATTCACTACCCCCTTATTCACTATCCCCTAAATCACTACCCCCTTAATCACTACCCCTTAATCACTACCCCCTTAATCACTCCCCCTTAATCACTACCCCCTTAATCACTACCCCCTTAATCACTACCCCTTAATCACTACCCCTTATTCACTACCCCCTTAATCACTACCCCCTTAATCACTACCCCTTATTCACTACCCCCTTAATCACTACCCCCTTAATCACTACCCCCTTAATCACTACCCCCTTAATCAATACCCCCTTAATCACTACCCCTTAATCACTACCCCTTTAATCACTACCCCCTTAATCACTACCCCTTAATCACTACCCCCTTAATCACTACCCCTTAATCACTACCCCCTTAATCACTACCCCCTTATTCACTACCCCCTTAATAATGATACGAAATAAAAGGCCTTCCTTTCAACTTTGTCTAGGAGAGCGGTGTGAGAGGAACCTCCCCACACATGTGAACAATACTCAATACAAGGACGTACTATGCCCCTGTACAGAGTTTTCGCCTAGAGTTCTAAAGGAAGCTAAGGATGAGCTCTCCAAACCACTGACATTACTATTCAATAAATCCTTGCAGTCTGGAACTATGCCTGATCAGTGGAAGATAGCCAACGTAACACCGATATTCAAAAAAGGCAGCAAATCCCTACCCAGTAACTATCGTCCAATTAGCTTAACCTCAGTTGTATGTAAAATGCTAGAAACACTCATAAGAGACAGACTCGTAAATCACTTAGAGGAAAATAACATACTTAAAGATACTCAACACGGCTTTCGTAAAAAACGTTCCTGTTTAACAAACCTCTTAGACTTCTTCCACGATATCCTCAACCTCTACGATGAGAGTAAAGCTGTAGATATTATATACCTTGATTTTCAAAAGGCCTTTGAAAAAGTTCCCCACAAACGTTTACTGCTAAAACTAAAAGCGCATGGAATACAAGACGGTGTGTTGAAATGGATAGAAAATTGGCTCAGCAACAGAAAGCAAAGAGTAGTCATAAACGGTAAGGCATCTAAATGGACCAATGTAAGTAGCGGGGTACCCCAGGGATCGGTACTAGGACCAATTCTCTTTCTAATTTACATCAACGACATACAGTAGATGAGGGTCTCACCTGTACAATCTCAAAATTTGCTGACGATACAAAAATTGCTAATAGCGTACTCTCAAAAGAACAAGTTGACGATATGCAACACAATCTAGATAAATTGTCACATTGGGCCCAAATTTGGCAAATGAGTTTCAATGCGGATAAATGTAAAGTACTACATGTCGGATACCTAAATGAGAAAGCAAACTATTCGATGAATGGCACTCAGCTTAAGAATGTAAACAGAGAAACCGATCTGGGAGTAACAATATCGAGTAACCTAAAACCGAGTCAACAATGTTCAGAAGTTGTTAAGAAGGCAAACAAAATAATTGGCTTTATAGGCAGGTCATTTGAGCATAAATCTAAAGACGTTATCCTAACCCTTTACAATTCCTTAGTCCGCCCTCTTCTGGAATATTGCGTTCAATGCTGGTGCCCTTATTACCAAAAAGACATAAACAAGCTAGAACGAGTTCAACGTAGAGTTACCAAAATGATACCTAGCCTAAAGAACAAACCATACGAAGAGCGTCTTAGAGAATTAAATCTATTTCCTTTAACTCAGCGCAGATTAAGAGGTGACTTAATTCAAGTGTTCAAAATCATCAAAGACATCGACAATATGAACTGTAGTAAGTACTTCACTATCGACCAATCTAATTACACGCGGGGAAACGGTTGCAAAATTATTGGTAAATCTTTTAACTCACACGAATCTAAGAATTTCTTCTTCAATCGAGTTGTCAACTTGTGGAATGGGCTTCCCCGAGACGTTATAGACTGCAGCACCGTTGATTCATTTAAACTCCGCCTAGACAAATATCTCGTATCAAACCCGCGACTGACTGCGTTTGTAAATTAATAACTTTATTTTATCCTCCCCTCAGTTACTAACCCATATGTCCCCTACTAACTTCCTAGTCCTGCCACGGACATTAGTTCCAGGGCAGTAGTTCCCTTTCCAATGTTCCCTTACCCACTCTAAACCACTGTTTGGACACTTGATCCTCAGTGTTTTGGAGGACAAGCAGCCTAGAAGGGTCACTAGACCTGTTGTTGCTTGATTTCCTTTGTACTCCTTTGTACAGAGCAAGAAGCTGTGCAGGGGAAAAGAACCCCCTAAGGCGGTTGAGCACACCCAGCTTCTGGGAGGCTGCCTTAGCAAGACTGGTAATATTGTCATTCCAACTGAGAGCAGAAGAAAAAGAGACACCAAGAATATTGAGAGAAGATGAAGGGTGTTGAAGGGAGACTATTTTATTAATGGGCAATATCGTCAATGATTACGGGGCCCTACTAAATATTAGGTTTTCATCACTTCCCTCCGGGAATCAAACCTATATTGTCGTTATTCAGATATCCAATACCCTCAATAAGGGTTTGAAAAATATCTTTGACTGCCTTTATGTTATCTGTGTTTTTGTTTTTATATGTACCATGTTTAATGCAGTGTTCATCACAAAATGGTATGATGTTATCCGAAAAACAACTACATCCATTTTCTAACTGAATTATCTATTGGTGGAACATCGCATGTACAATCCCACATTAGAAAGTGTCCTTGATCTCCTGTTCCATTTCTATTAACAATTCGTTAAAATGTAAAACAAAATTGAATATATCTAACACTACTTCAGTCAAATTAGAAAATGAATTCATTTTAGGTGGATTAGCTCGGATTTCCATTTCGATGTTACCCGGGATATATACTGAAGACAGTACTTTGTGAGTCCAGTTCTCTATAGTAATATTTTTATACACTTTTGGGGTTCTTGTTTCTTCAGTACCGGTATTCTAATTTTTACTGTCCTCCTTTTGTTAACTTTTAAATGGAAAGCATTGTTTAAATGTGTGCCACATTCCCCTTTTCCAATTGTTCTACATATCCTTATACCATCTGTTAATTGGTTGCTTCCTGAAATGGAGTTCACCTTTTTCAAGATCTTTCATATATTTACGGTCAATCCGTGTCAGTCCCTTCCTAAATGCGCATGAGTGTCTGTGTTTTTCATGGAACTCCCATAACAAACCTTCGGCATAACCATGCCCATATGCTATCCGACGTGCTTCTTCGACCTCACAAAACTCTCTATAGTAATCCGTTATGACAGTAGTAATTTTGTCACCCATAGCCCTGAAACGGTCGTGCATATCATCAGGGAATGGATCGATGTTGGTATTTAAGTTTCGATCTTCATAGCAACCCTCTGCGCAACCATCGACTATTTGGTTCAAGTTTTCCATCTTAGTATCTATATCTCCTTGGCTGGGACGGGATATCTCGGGTTCCTTCTTATCGGTACAATCAGGTTATTGGTCCTCAGTTGTCTAATCCGTTATGACAGTAGTAATTTTGTCACCCATAGCACTGAAACGGTCGTGCATATCATCAGGGAATGGATTGATGTTGGTATTTAAGTTTCGATCTTCATAGCAACCCTCTGCGCAACCATCGACTATTTGGTTCAAGTTTTCCATCTTAGTATCTATATCTCCTTGGCTGGGACGGGATATCTCGGGTTCCTTCTTATCGGTACAATCAGGTTATTGGTCCTCAGTTGTTGTCTTTATTTCACTTGCCTGGTGCTTTGATAAACATTAATTTTCTATTGACTTTACGCTCTCGTTGGAAGGGGGTAGTATCTGTTCCCTACCTGTTTCTTTGCTCGAATTATCTATGTTAGCGTTCTTATCAGTAACATCTTTTGAATTTGAATTATATAGCGTATCCTTTATGTATTTCATTAGCTTCTTTAAATCTCGATGTATATGTTTCATGTCCTTGCACATTTGTTCGCTACCTTTTTCTTTGCTCGAATTATCTATGTTAGCATTCTTATCAGTAACATCTTTTGAATTTGCATTACATAGCGGATCCTTTATGTATTTCATTAGCTCCTTTATATCTCGATGTAAATGTTTCATGTCCCTACACAGTTGTCTGAAATATTCATCACTATTGTTGACTACTTGGGGTATTTCTTCCTCAACACTTTTTTCTGGGCATCGGACTTTTATCACTTTCCTAGTTGTTGTTGGTGTGCTAGCCTCTGTACTTGTTGTTGGTGTGCTAGCCTCTGTACTTGTTGTTGGTGTGCTAGCCTCTGTACTTGTTTCCGTGAGCAGCTTATGTCAGTAATTGAAACAGCCAGAAACACACGTTGCTATATTTTTTGCTAACCATGTATCTACCCTTTCCATGGGTCGGCAAATAAGAATTATTATATGGAAAATAAATGTCAGCGTTAGAATTGGCACCATGTCGTTAATTGAAATCCTATCGCCAAGGATATCTTGTTTGGTTATGCTGACCCGCCTCAGACATTCACATAAAGTACATAAACTGCCAATCACTGGTAACTAGAAGCTTTCAACATAAGTTAACAGTTATCCTAACAGTTCAATAGACAAGGGAACTTCTCTCACCGGAGGGTAAAAATAATCATATATCTTGACGAAAAAATGCAGATTATTGTATCTGGACCAGAACGTACGCAGCCATATTTTGTTTGTCGTAATACGAGTACTTGTCTTTAGTATACTCTCCCATTCCAGAACTTGCACGCTGAATTTTCCCAGAAACCACCACCACACCACCAACATCAAAACTGTGGAAATTCGAAAAGACATTGATATTGCAGTTTAACCAATAGATCGTTTAGAAAATTAATGGGGAACAGTTTTATATGAAATTAAATAATTATTGTGTTTGTAATGAGGGTAGACCTAAATAAAATTATAGTCAAGTATGAATTTGTTTATACAGTATATATATATATGGTGACAGTAGTAGTGTGTAAGATGGTGGTGATGATAGCAGTAATGATGGTTGATAGGTGTAGTATCAATGATGATAGTAGTGATTAAGATGGTAGTGATGATGGTGACAGTAGTAGTGTGTAACATGGTGGTGATGATAGTAGTAATGATGGTTGATAGGTGTAGTATCAATGATGATAGTAGTGATTAAGATGGTAGTGATGATGGTGACAGTAGTAGTGTGTAAGATGGTGGTGATGATAGCAGTAATGATGGTTGATAGGTGTAGTATCAATGATGATAGTAGTGATTAAGATGGTAGTGATGATGGTGACAGTAGTAGTGATGATGGTGAGAGTAGTAGTGTGTAAGATGGTGGTGATGATAGTAGTAATGATGGTTGATAGGTGTAGTATCAATGATGATAGTAGTGATTAAGATGGTAGTGATGATGGTGACAGTAGTAGTGATGATGGTGACAGTAGTAGTGTGTAAGATGGTGGTGATGATAGTAGTAATGATGGTTGATAGGTGTAGTATCAATGATGATAGTAGTGATTAAGATGGTAGTGATGATGGTGACAGTAGTATAAGATGGTGGTGATGATAGTAGTAATGATGGTTGATAGGTGTAGTATCAATGATGATAGTAGTGATTAAGATGGTAGTGATGATGGTGACAGTAGTAGTGATGATGGTGACAGTAGTAGTGTGTAAGATGGTGGTGATGATAGTAGTAATGATGGTTGATAGGTGTAGTATCAATGATGATAGTAGTGATTAAGATGGTAGTGATGATGGTGACAGTAGTGTGTAAGATGGTGGTGATGATAGTAGTAATGATGGTTGATAGGTGTAGTATCAATGATGATAGTAGTGATTAAGATGGTAGTGATGATGGTGACAGTAGTAGTGTGTAAGATGGTGGTGATGATAGTAGTAATGATGGTTGATAGGTGTAGTATCAATGATGATAGTAGTGATTAAGATGGGACAGTAGTAGTGTGTAAGATGGTGGTGATGATAGTAGTAATGATGGTTGATAGGTGTAGTATCAATGATGATAGTAGTGATTAAGATGTAGTGTGTAAGATGGTGGTGATGATAGTAATGATGGTTGATAGGTGTAGTATCAATGATGATAGTAGTGATTAAGATGTTAGTGATGATGGTGACAGTAGTAGTGATGATGGTGACAGTAGTAGTGTGTAAGATGGTGGTGATGATAGTAGTAATGATGGTTGATAGGTGTAGTATCAATGATGATAGTAGTGATTAAGATGGTAGTGATGATGGTGACAGTAGTAGTGATGATGGTGACAGTAGTAGTGTGTAAGATGGTGGTGATGATAGTAGTAATGATGGTTGATAGGTGTAGTATCAATGATGATAGTAGTGATTAAGATGGTAGTGATGATGGTGACAGTAGTAGTGATGATGGTGACAGTAGTAGTGTGTAAGATGGTGGTGATGATAGTAGTAATGATGGTGATAGGTGTAGTATCAATGATGATAGTAGTGATTAAGATGGTAGTGATGATGGTGACAGTAGTAGTGATGATGGTGACAGTAGTAGTGTGTAAGATGGTGGTGATGATAGTAGTAATGATGGTTGATAGGTGTAGTATCAATGATGATAGTAGTGATGATGGTGACAGTAGTAGTGATGATGGTGACAGTAGTAGTGTGTAAGATGGTGGTGATGATAGTAGTAATGATGGTTGATAGGTGTAGTATCAATGATGATAGTAGTGATTAAGATGGTAGTGATGATGGTGACAGTAGTAGTGATGATGGTGACAGTAGTAGTGTGTAAGATGGTGGTGATGATAGTAGTAATGATGGTTGATAGGTGTAGTATCAATGATGATAGTAGTGATTAAGATGGTAGTGATGATGGTGACAGTAGTAGTGATGATGGTGACAGTAGTAGTGTGTAAGATGGTGGTGATGATAGCAGTAATGATGGTTGATAGGTGTAGTATCAATGATGATAGTGATTAAGATGGTAGTGATGATGGTGACAGTAGTAGTGATGATGGTGACAGTAGTAGTGTGTAAGATGGTGGTGATGATAGTAGTAATGATGGTTGATAGGTGTAGTATCAATGATGATAGTAGTGATTAAGATGGTAGTGATGATGGTGACAGTAGTAGTGATGATGGTGAGAGTAGTAGTGATGATGGTGACAGTAGTAGTGATGATGGTGACAGTAGTAGTGATGATGGTGAGAGTAGTAGTGATGATTGTAATTGTAGTAGTGATGAGGAGCATAGTAATGGTGATGACGACAGTAGTCGTGATGATGGTGATTGTGATTGATGATGGTATTAGTAGTGATGATGGTAACCCATCGCAGAGTTGGGTATGCCGTTTTGATTTTGGGCAAAACGGCACGTCTACTTTATTATTTCGGTAGATTAATTTTCGACAGAGAAAGAGAGAGAGCGAGAGCGAGAGAGATGTACATAGATACTCTGGCCACACAGACCTTATGATCCAAACGAGGTGGTCAGGACTTAATTCTAGTAGAGATAGCATATCCGATAGAAATGGAAAGTTGAAGGAAAGGATAGACAAGAAGAAGAAGAAGAAAGAGAGAGAGAGAGAGAGAGAAAGAGTACAAAGGAAATCAAGCAACAACAGGTCTAGTGACCCTTCTAGGCTGCTTGTCCTCCAAAACACTGAGGATCAAGTGCAAAGAGAGCGAGAGAGATTGGATATGAGGGGGTCGAGGTTGCTTTCCTATTAAAGGTCAAAATTTATTCTATATTCGGGAAAGGGGTAGTGATTAAGGGGGTAGTGATTAAGGGGGTAGTGATTAAGGGGGTAGTGATTAAAGGGGTAGTGATTAAGGGGGTAGTGATTAAGGGGGTAGTGAATAAGGGGGTAGTGATTAAGGGGGTAGTGAATAAGGGGGTAGTGATTAAGGGGGTATTTTTTAATGTTTGATGGAGGTCTAGGGAAGAAACTAAGAAAATAAATATATGAACAAATGGACCAATTAGTGCTTGGTTTTTGGTCTATATATTTACAGTGTTTATTTATTTATTTATTTTTGAGTTTCCTCGCTAGACCTCCAGCAAGCTTCGAAAAACACCCCCTAGACCCCCTTTCAAGATAAATTTGTACATTTTTAGATAGAAAAATTTCCCGGCCGAAGGTCGTTTCCTTCTAAAATTAGAGGCTCGCTATCACCAATACAGTAATTATGTAGGTTTCTGATGGATATATAGTACGGTATGTTGAATTGGGTTTTATGTGTTTATAAATACACTACAACCGTGTTTTAGATGTAAATGATGTTAAATATCGATGTCTACAGCTCCAACTTCCTTATAGAACGAAACTCGCAAGTGGTCAATTAAGATAGTCTTTACCCTAATCATTCCCACAGATCCTTCCTAAGCTGTATAAAATCAAAACGCGTCATATCCTCAGTTATTCCTTTATTTCTTAGTTTCCTCGCTAGACCTCCACCAAGCTTAGAAAAACACCCCCTTCAAGATAAATTTGTACATTTTTCGGTAGAAAAATTTCCCGCCCGAATGCCGGTTCCTCTTAAAATTGCAGGCTGGCTATCGCTCGCCAGGAAAAAATCGACACCTAAATGGCACGAAAGGTCTTAAAATTGACAACAAAATGGGGCGAAAGGTGTTAAAATCGCCACACTAATGGTCCGAACGTCTTATAATCTCAAAACTAGTGGGGCTAAACATGAGGGAGAAGGGGGTCCAGAAAAACGGTCTGCCTCCCCTTAATATGATGCAGAGACACGGTAGTTTCATATGTGTCCATTAAGTATCGAGAAATTAGCTGTTAAGGGATTCAATTAGCTGTTAAGGGATTCAATTAGCTGTTAAGGGATTCAATTAGCTGTTAAGGGATTCAATTAGCTGTTAAGGGATTCAATTAGCTGTTAAGGGATTCAATTAGCTGTTAAGGGATTCAATTAGCTGTTAAGGGATTCAATTAGCTGTTAAGGGATTCAATTAGCTGTTAAGGGATTCAATTAGCTGTTAAGGGATTCAATTTATCGCCAGCTGAAAAGAAACAGAGTATAGAGTAATCCAGCTAATATTTACTTTTTGTTTATTTCTGTCCTTTTCTCTCTTTCTCTGGCTTGTATCCATTCGGCCCCATTCAGTCAACTATTTTAAGACGTTTATCCCCATCTAGGTGTCGATTTCTTCCTGGCGAGCGATAGCGAGCCAGCATTATATGAAGAAATCCGGCTTCGCCGGAGACATTTTTCTACCGAAAAATGTACAAATTTAGCCTGCTGTCAAACAAAAATAAAAAATATGCTGGCTCGCTACCGCTCATCAGTAAAAAAATGACACCTGGATGGGGATAAACGTCTTAAAACAGTAGGCTGAATGGGGCCAAATGGATACAAGCCAGAGAAAGCTAGAAAAGGACAGAATAAAAACAGGTCACCCCCTTAATAGGAAACCAACCCCGACCCCCTCATATCCAATTTCTCTCGCTCTCACTCTCTTTCTCTCTCTCTCTCGCTCTCGCTCTCTCTCTCTCTCCTCTTCTTGTCAATCCTTTCCTTCAACTTTCCTTTTCTATCGGATATGCCATCTCTACTAGAATTAAGTCCTGACCACCTCGTTTGGATCGTAAGGTCTGTGTGGCCAGAGTATCTATGTACATCTCTCTCTCTCTCTCTCTCTCTCTCTCTCTCTCTCTCTCTCTCTCTCTCTCTCTCTCTCTCTCTCTCGAAAATTAATCTACCGAATTAATAAGAGTATAATTGGCTACGCATTCTAGGGCTTCACCACATAGAGAGAGAGAGAGAGAGAGAGAGAGACTTGACTTGATTTAATAACCTATATTAACCCCTTCTGTATCGGCGACGTTTCATTACTTAAGGGGAGGTATTTAGTTAGTTCGCTAGACTTCCATCAAGCTTAAGATTACAGCCCCTAGACCCCCTTTCAAGATAAATTTGTAGATTTTTCGGTAGAATAAATTCGGCCGGTTCCTCTTAAATTACAGGCTCGCTAGCGCTCGCCAGGAAAAAATCGACACCTAAATTGCACGAAAAGTCTTAAAATTGACAGAAATGGGGCGAAAGTTCTTAAAATCGCCAAACTAATACGGCGAACGTCTTAAAATGTCAAAAGCAATGGGGCTAAACATGAGAGAGAAAGGGGTCCAGAAAAAAATCCGTCAAGTGGAAATCTGCCCTTAATGTTAATCTAACAATATGTATGTAAAGGATTTTGTGCAGCTTAAGAAGGATCTGTGGTAGTAAAAAGGGTTGGGTGAGAGAGTTCGAAGCCTATTAATTGCTGGAGGCCTTTTTTAAACTGAATAAAATCGTCTAACAGTAGCCAGAATAAAGCTAAAAGAACGTCCCCGGTACTGAGAGGGTTAACCCTTTCAGTACCGGTGACGTGTTTTTTATTATACTCTGGCAACAAGTAGACGATTATATTCAGGTTGTTGTTGTTCCCCAGGGCTGTCTGGCCGAACAGCCCCAAGGTCTCGAGCAAGGCCAAGGCCATAAACGAGCGCCCCCACAAAACCCTCCCTGCTTACCACTAAAGCCCGGGTGACCGAAGCCACTCCAAGGCAGGGAGCTAAGGAGGGTGCGGAAACGCCCGGGAAACCAAAGCCCCACCCAAGGCCCTGTGCCCCTCAGCAATTATGAAAGGAAAGCTGAGGGGCAAGGGAAACATGTGACGCTTTGGCTCCCAATCTGCCAACTTCTAGGTTGGCAGTAGGGAGGTCAATCCACGGAAAAGACGCCGCCACTTGAGATCTAGAAGATATATTCAGGTTTGGAAGGACGGCTATCCATATATATATATATATATATATATATATATATATATATATATATATTGTATTGAGTATTGTTCACATGTGTGGGGAGGTTCCTCTCACACCACTCTCCTAGACAAGGTTGAAAGGAAGGCCTTTCGTATCATTAACTCCCGTCCACTCACCAACTCTCTGCAATCTCTCTCTCTCTCCGCCGCAATGTTGCATCTCTCTCGCTATTCTATCGCTACTATAATAATCAGTGTTCCTCAGAGCTATCCCAGTGCATACCACCTCCTTTACGTAGGGCACGTGGTACCCGTCTTGCAACTCAAGCCCACCCCTACTCTGTGCAACTCTCCAACCCAAGAGTGAAACGTTACTCTCAAACTTTCTTCTACTCAACAGCTGTGCTCTGGAACTCTCTCCCAGAATCAGTCTTTCCCGCTTCCTATGACTTAAATTGCTTCAAACTCCGTGTGTCCAGGCATTTTGGCTCGAACGTCCCTTGATTTTGGCCCTGTCACTCTTTCAACTATGGGGGAGGCACTCGCCATAGGCAGTTATGCCTTTTGCCTCCCTCAATCACATAGAAAAGAAAAAAAAAAAAAATATATATATATATACCTTACCTTACCTTTGGATACCTTTGGATGTGTTCGCCGCTCTTCTAGCGGCACCAAGGAGAGCGACGCCCCTCGTTATGGGTGGTGATTTGGTGCAGTAGACTGTTTGAAGCGACAGCTCGCTCCCTTGCGAGGATGGGCTCGTCTGGCACTTTTTGCAGTTCGACATCTAGGGCTCTCTTGAAGTTGTCTAACGAGATGTCCCTCATGTCTCTTACTCGCCGTGGGAGTTTGTTGAAGAGACGTGGGCCTCTGTGTGATAACCAGCCCTCTCGCAGAGAGCCCATAGCACCCCTGTTATTCATCCGGGGGATTTCGCATTCCCAGCCTCTCCTATCACTGAATTTCATGACTGTCGGAGTATGTAGGTTTGGTACTAAACCCTCTGCGATTTTCCACGTGTATATTATTAGGTAACGTTCTCTTCTACGTTCCAGTGAGTACAGATTCAGTGCTCTTAAACGCTCCCAATAGTGTAGATGCTTTATCGAACTTATATGCGAAGTGAAATTTCTTTGTACACTCTCTACGTCATTTATTTCACCTGCTTTGTATGGAGGGTGAGACGGTGAAGCACTTGAGCGAAGCAATCGGCCGCTTCAGAGATGGAGCTGCTTCGAGCCATGATGGATGCTTCACATGTCTCACTCCCCAGGCTGGAACAAGACCTCACG
This sequence comes from Paralithodes platypus, assembly GCA_032716605.1. Classification (NCBI taxonomy): domain Eukaryota; kingdom Metazoa; phylum Arthropoda; class Malacostraca; order Decapoda; family Lithodidae; genus Paralithodes; species Paralithodes platypus. The sequence continues at coordinate 12,919,643 of CM064553.1, forward strand.
GGCTTCACCGTGTTGAGCGGTGGAATGTACAGGCTCTCAGCCTATGCCCGAGAGGGAGTAGTTGGAATATAGAAAAAAAAAAAAAAAAAAAAAAAAAAAAAAAAAATGGTTTTAGACGATGTCGATCAACTGCAGACATGCTTTGCCTTCTTACGCATCAAATCAACCAAGCTACAGACCAACATGGTGAAACACATACAATAGCACTAGATATATCAAAGGCATTTGATAGAGTCTGGCATCAATCCTTATTGTCGAAGATGTCTTGCATCATTAGTTCCACTAATTTCTTCTTATCTTCATAACAGAAAAATACGTGTAATGGTAGATGGCCTTTATTCTCAATTTCACTCAATAAATGCTGGTGTTCCCCAGGGATCAGTTTTGGCCCCAATTCTGTTCCTCATTCATATCAATGATCTCATATCTACCACTCATAATCCAATACATTCCTAGAATTAATGGATGGGGACAAAAGAATCTAGTTTCCTTTAATGCACAGAAAACCAAATACATTCAATTTTCTAACCGACAGAATCTCACTGACTCCCATATATTTTTTAATGATGTAAATATTCCCACTTCCCCTAGTATTGACATTCTCGGTGTAACATTAACTACTAACTTGAGCTGGACACATTATGTTAGAAGCATTGCTAAGAATGCCTCTAAAAAACTGGGACTCCTGTACAGAGTTCGAGAATTCTTAATATATAAAAGTCATGTGCGTTCTCAGATGGATTACTGTTCACCTCTGTGGGGTGGAAGTGGAGTGGTTGCATTGAGGCAGTTGGACAAAATTCAAAATAAAGCTATTAGATTAATCAATAACCCTGCAATCACACAGGACCTTCCTACATTATCCATACGAAGAAACGTTGCATCCCTTGCATTATTCTACAGATATTTTCACAGCAATTGTTCCGAGGAACTTGCTTCAATTGTGCCGCCTCTCCACATCTTTCCCCGTAGAACTAGGGCAGCTGAGAGCGCCCATGAATTTACACTTTCTCCTCCACAATGCAGAACTTCTGCTTATCAGAATTCATTTATCCCCAGAGCTACTACTCTTTGGAATTCACTTCCCTCGAATTGCTTTCCACAAACTTACAATCTACAAATGTTTAAATCCAGTTGTTACAAACATTTTATGAATGGAGGATGCCTTTAGGCACATGGACCTTTTTGTTTTATCTGTGTTTTTCCTTCCTCCGTTCATTGTCTCTTAAAAAAAACAAAAAACAAAATATATATACTGTATATACTGTATATACCGGTATATATTTTTTTCTCATATTCATTCAAGTCTTCAAACAAAATTGTTCCGGTTTCACTCCATGCTAATTTCCCCAATCACTGTTTCGAAAATATATTTGATTGCCTCTATGGACTTATCTGTCTTTATGTTCGTACCACTTCGATGATATTCAAGAAGGATATTCCTCCTACAATCGAAGAGCATATCATACATATTCAGAGCACATGTACATCCCTGGACCTACATATATGACTAGGTCCAAATTACCCCCTGTGCAATCCCACGTATGAAAGAGTCCTTGATCTCCTGTTCCATCTGTATTAACAATGCGTTATAATGCAAAACAAAATTGAATACATCGAACCCAACTTCTGTCAAATATGAAAGTGAATTTATTTTGAGTGGATTAGCTCGGATTTCCATTTCGATGTTATCCGGGATATACTCTGAAGATAGTATTTTGTGAGGCCAGTTTTCCATAGCAATGTTTTTACACTCTTTTGGGGTTCTATTTTGTTCAGTATTCTCATTTTTCCTGTTCGCCTTTTGTTTCCTTTTACATGGAAAGCATTATTTAAATGGAAAGCATGATTTAAATTTGTGCCACAATCCCTTATCCCCCCCACTCTTAAACTTGAGCTACATACCCTTAAACCATCGGTTAATTAGTTTCTTTCTTTTTTGGAGTTCATGTTTTTCAAAATCTTTCAGAAATTTTTGTTAAGCGCGTGACAGTCTTGGATATGAGCAGCCCCGTTCGTGTTTTCGGTGACTTTCCCTCATCACACCTTCGGCACAACCACGCAAATATGCTATCTCACGTGCTTCTTCCACCTCACAGAACTCTCTATAGTAATCCGTCATGACAGTAGTAATTTTGATCATCTTTTTTTCATCAGGGAATGGATCGATGCTGATATTTAACCAGCATCCCTCTGCGCAATCCTCGATTATTGGTTTCAAGTTTTCCAGATCTTCAATGCAACCTTCTGCGCAACCATCGCTTATGTGGTTCAAGTTTCCCATCATAGTATCAATATCTCCTTGGCTGGGACGTGATATCTCGGTTTCACTCTCTGTGCAACCCTCGATTATTGGTTTTAAGTTTTCCAGATCTTCAATGCAACCTTCTGCGCAACCATCGCTTATGTGGTTCAAGTTTCCCATTATAGTATCAATATCTCCTTGGCTGGGACGTGATATCTCGGTTTCACCCTCTGTGCAACCCTCGATTATTGGTTTCAAGTTTTCCAGATCTTCAATGCAACCTGCGCAACCATCGCTTATGTGGTTCAAGTTTCCCATCATAGTATCAATATCTCCTTGGCTGGGACGTGATATCTCGGTTTCACCCTCTGTGCAACCCTCGATTATTGGTTTCAAGTTTTCCAGATCTTCAATGCAACCTTCTGCGCAACCATCGCTTATGTGGTTCAAGTTTCCCATCATAGTATCAATATCTCCTTGGCTGGGACGTGATATCTCGGTTTCACCCTCTGCGCAACCCTCGATTATTGGTTTCAAGTTTTCCAGATCTTCAATGCAACCTTCTGCGCAAACATCGTTTATGTGCATATTATATATTTCTCCTTTCTCTACTTTATTAGTTTATTTACATATCTATTTATATGTTTTATGTCCATGCGTATTTGGCCCTTAACGCTTTTGTTTTGGCCTTCGGACTATCTTCACTTTCTTAGTTGTTTTTGGTGTGCTAGCCTCTGTACTTGTTTCCGTGAGCAGCTTATGGAAGATATTGCAACAGGCAGAAGCACACATTGCTATATATTTTGCTATCCATGTATCAACCCTTTCCACAATAGGATGGCGAAGGAGAGTATATAAAATGACGATGGGGTAAAACAATATCACATAAATTAGATCTAACCCATTAGGTGAACTACTATCACGGACCTCTTTAGAACATTTTTCATTTGTCGCACATTCCTTTAGTAAACTCTCCAAACCCTAAAGGAACACGATGCATTTTCCCATTACCCACCAACACACCACCAAAAACAAAATAGTTGATGGTCGTATAAACATTGTTATAAGAGAACGCTCACAAAAATCAGGGGGAATAGTTTTATAAGAAACTAAATAATTGTGTTTATAATCAAGGTAGACCTTAATTAGTATTTATAGTAAAGTAGGAATTTATTTATACCTGTATATATAAATGAATGGAGAAGTGCTGAGTCATGGAAAGTGAAGGTGTGGGAAGTGGAGATGTAGGAGATATGGTAGGATAGAGTAGTGGAGATATGGTAGGATAGAGTAGTGGAGATATGGTAGGATAGAGTAGTGGTGATATGGTAGGATAGAGTAGTGGTGATATGGTAGGATAAAGTAGTGGTGATATGGTAGGATAGAGTAGTGGAGATATGGTAGGATAGAGTAGTGGTGATATGGTAGGATAGAGTAGTGGAGATATGGTAGGATAGAGTAGTGGAGATATGGTAGGATAGAGTAGTGGAGATATGGTAGGATAGAGTAGTGGTGATATGGTAGGATAGAGTAGTGGAGATATGGTAGGATAGAGTAGTGGAGATATGGTAGGATAGAGTAGTGGAGATATGGTAGGATAGAGTAGTGGAGATATGGTAGGATAAAGTAGTGGTGATATGGTAGGATAGAGTAGTGGAGATATGGTAGGATAGAGTAGTGGTGATATGGTAGGATAGAGTAGTGGAGATATGGTAGGATAGAGTAGTGGAGATATGGTAAGATAGAGTAGTGGAGTTATGGTAGGATAGAGTAGTGGTGATATGGTAGGATAGAGTAGTGGAGATATGGTAGGATAGAGTAGTGGAGATATGGTAGGATAGAGTAGTGGAGATATGGTAGGATAGAGTAGTGGAGATATGGTAGGATAAAGTAGTGGTGATATGGTAGGATAGAGTAGTGGAGATATGGTAGGATAGAGTAGTGGTGATATGGTAGGATAGAGTAGTGGAGATATGGTAGGATAGAGTAGTGGAGATATGGTAGGATAGAGTAGTGGAGATATGGTAGGATAGAGTAGTGGAGATATGGTAGGATAGAGTAGTGGAGATATGGTAGGATAGAGTAGTGGAGATATGGTAGGATAGAGTAGTGGTGATATGGTAGGATAGAGTAGTGGAGATATGGTAGGATAGAGTAGTGGAGATATGGTAGGATAGAGTAGTGGAGATATGGAAGGATAGAGTAGTGGAGATATGGTAGGATAGAGTAGTGGAGATATGGTAGGATAGAGTAGTGGAGATATGGAAGGATAGAGTAGTGGAGATATGGTAGGATAGAGTAGTGGAGATATGGAAGGATAGAGTAGTGGAGATATGGTAGGATAGAGTAGTGGAGATATGGTAGGATAGAGTAGTGGAGATATGGTAGGATAGAGTAGTGGTGATATGGTAGGATAGAGTAGTGGAGATATGGTAGGATAGAGTAGTGGAGATATGGTAGGATAGAGTACTAGAGATATGGTAGGATAGAGTAGTGGAGATATGGTAGGATAGAGTACTAGAGATATGGTAGGATAGAGTAGTGGAGATATGGTAGGATAGAGTAGTGGATATATGGTAGGATAGAGTAGTGGAGATATGGTAGGATAGAGTAGTGGAGATATGGTAGGATAGAGTAGTGGTGATATGGTAGGATAGAGTAGTGGAGATATGGTAGGATAGAGTAGTGGAGATATGGTAGGATAGAGTACTAGAGATATGGTAGGATAGAGTAGTGGAGATATGGTAGGATAGAGTACTAGAGATATGGTAGGATAGAGTAGTGGAGATATGGTAGGATAGAGTAGTGGAGATATGGTAGGATAGAGTAGTGGATATATGGTAGGATAGAGTAGTGGAGATATGGTAGGATAGAGTAGTGGAGATATGGTAGGATAGAGTACTAGAGATATGGTAGGATAGAGTAGTGGAGATATGGTAGGATAGAGTAGTGGAGATATGGTAGGATAGAGTAGTGGAGATATGGTAGGATAGAGTAGTGGAGATATGGTAGGATAGAGTAGTGGTGATATGGTAGGATAGAGTAGTGGAGATATGGTAGGATAGAGTAGTGGTGATATGGAAGGATAGAGTAGTGGAGATATGGTAGGATAGAGTAGTGGTGATATGGTAGGATAGAGTAGTGGAGATATGGTAGGATAGAGTAGTGGTGATATGGTAGGATAGAGTAGTGGAGATATGGTAGGATAGAGTAGTGGTGATATGGAAGGATAGAGTAGTGGAGATATGGTAGGGTAGAGTAGTGGTGATATGGAAGGATAGAGTAGTGGAGATATGGTAGGATAGAGTAGTGGAGATATGGTAGGATAGAGTAGTGGTGATATGGTAGGATAGAGTAGTGGAGATATGGCAGGATAGAGTAGTGGAGATATGGTAGGATAGAGTAGTGGAGATATGGTAGGATAGAGTAGTGGAGATATGGTAGGATAGAGTAGTGGTGATATGGTAGGATAGAGTAGTGGAGATATGGTAGGATAGAGTAGTGGTGATATGGTAGGATAGAGTAGTGGAGATATGGTAGGATAGAGTAGTGGTGATATGGAAGGATAGAGTAGTGGAGATATGGTAGGATAGAGTAGTGGTGATATGGAAGGATAGAGTAGTGGAGATATGGTAGGATAGAGTAGTGGAGATATGGTAGGATAGAGTAGTGGTGATATGGTAGGATAGAGTAGTGGAGATATGGTAGGATAGAGTAGTGGTGATATGGAAGGATAGAGTAGTGGTGATATGGTAGGATAGAGTAGTGGAGATATGGTAGGATAGAGTAGTGGTGATATGGAAGGATAGAGTAGTGGAGATATGGTAGGATAGAGAATTTAAGATATGAGAGAGAGACAGGAGAGAGAGAGAGACGGGAGAGAGAGAGAGAGAGACAGGAGAGAGAGAGAGAGAGAGAGAGAGAGAAATAGATAGGTAGATAGATAGAAAGATAGATGAAAATATATCAATAGAGAAATAGATAGATAAAGAGAGAGAGAGAGAGAGATATTGCCAGTAAGGGGTGTGTGGTGTGCGTGTGTGTGTGTGTGTGTGACTAGGCCTATATATAGTATACGTAATATGTGTGTCTGGGCTCCCCCCCCCCCCCGCTGATGTAATAGAGGGGGGGGGGGGTTGTAGGGGGAATGGGGGGGAACGTCTGGTTTGAAGGGGAGAGAGGCTAAGATAAGGGAAGAAATGGTTAAACAAGAAAGGGTTGATTGGTAACTGGGTGTCTGGGTAATACACCAACAAAGTATAATAATACTCTATTCGTAATGGAAGAGACGACAAATATAGGTCATGTTTCAAGTTAGATAAATGTCCTTACAGAAAATATATAAACAAACGCTGGTTTGGTAACAGAGTTGTAGATTTTTATTTTTTTATTTTTGTATGTGAATGAGGAAGACAAAAGGCATAACTGCCTGCAGTGAGTGCCTCCCCAATAGTTGAAAGAGTGACAGGGCCAAAATCAAGGGACGTTTCGAGATGTGTGGAATGGGCTACCGAGTGCTATAGTGGGATCAAGAACGATAGAGCTTTAATACAAAACTAGATAGGCACATGGGCAGGGTGTGAGAGGGGTCTGCCGATCTGTCGATTGTATGCAGTTTAGGAAGGATCTGTGGGAATTGTAAAGGGTAACGACTACCTCAATTAACCCTCCGACTTCCACACACCCTTCCTAATCTGAATAAAATCGTCTGATATTAGCCAGAGAACAGAAAAGAAATGGGTAATCAGATCTTGAAAGGGTTAAGAGGCTAGTGGATAGGGACATAAGAGAGAGAGAGAGAGGGGGGGGGGGGGGAGGGAGAGAGAGAGAGAGAGAGAGAGAGAGAGAAAAAGCTATACCCTGTCTCAAATAGGTACCGGTAGCCCTGAAATAGTGAACCTTAACCTCTGCAGCTCCAAAAGGGCTAGAGCAAATGGGATGCAAACTTCCACACTGATTCCCTGGCTGACCCTTCCCAAATGGTAGACATATTAGCTGGATTACTCTATACTCTGTTTCTTTTCAGCTGGCGATAAATTGAATCCCTTAACAACTAATTTCTTGATACTTAATGGACACATATGAAACTACCGTGTCTCTGCATCATATTAAGGGGAGGCAGACCGTTTTTCTGGACCCCCTTCTCCCTCATGTTTAGCCCCACTAGTTTTGAGATTATAAGACGTTCGGACCATTAGTGTGGCGATTTTAACACCTTTCGCCCCATTTTGTTGTCAATTTTAAGACCTTTCGTGCCATTTAGGTGTCGATTTTTTCCTGGCGAGCGATAGCCAGCCTGCAATTTTAAGAGGAACCGGCATTCGGGCGGGAAATTTTTCTACCGAAAAATTTACAAATTTATCTTGAAGGGGGTGTTTTTCTAAGCTTGGTGGAGGTCTAGCGAGTAAACTAAGAAATAAAGGAATAACTGAGGATATGACGCGTTTTGATTTTATACAGCTTAGGAAGGATCTGTGGGAATGATTAGGGTAAAGACTATCTCAATTGACCACTTGCGAGTTTCGTTCTATAAGGAAGTTGGAGCTGTAGACATCGATATTTAACATCATTTACATCTAAAACACGGTTGTAGTGTATTTATAAACACATAAAACCCAATTCAACATACCGTACTATATATCCATCAGAAACCTACATAATTACTGTATTGGTGATAGCGAGCCTCTAATTTTAGAAGGAAACGACCTTCGGCCGGGAAATTTTTCTATCTAAAAATGTACAAATTTATCTTGAAAGGGGGTCTAGGGGGTGTTTTTCGAAGCTTGCTGGAGGTCTAGCGAGGAAACTCAAAAATAAATAAATAAATAAACACTGTAAATATATAGACCAAAAACCAAGCACTAATTGGTCTATTTGGTAATATATTTATTTTCTTAGTTTCTTCCCTAGACCTCCATCAAACATTAAAAAATACCCCCTTAATCACTACCCCCTTAATCACTACCCCCTTATTCACTACCCCCTTAATCACTACCCCCTTAATCACTACCCCCTTAATCACTACCTCCTTAATCACTACCCCTTAATCACTACCTCCTTAATTACTACCCCTTAATCACTACCCCCTTAATCACTACCCCCTTAATCACTACCCCCTTAATCACTACCCCTTAATCACTACCCCCTTATTCACTACCCCCTTAATCACTACCCCCTTAATCACTACCCCCTTAATCACTACCCCTTAATCACTACCCCCTTAATCACTACCCCTTCATCACTACCCCCTTAATCACTACCCCCTTAATCACTACCCCCTTAATCACTACCCCCTTATTCACTACCCCCTTAATCACTACCCCCTTAATCACTACCCCCTTAATCACTACCCCCCTTAATCACTACCCCCTTATTCACTACCCCCTTATTCACTACCCTCTTAATTACTACCCTCTTAATTACTACCCTCTTAATTACTACCCTCTTAATTACTACCCCCTTAATTACTACCCTCTTAATTACTACCCCCTTAATTACTACCCTCTTAATCACTACCCCCTTAATCACTACCCCCTTATTCACTACCCCCTTAATCACTACCCCCTTAATCACTACCCCCTTATTCACTACCCCCTTAATCACTATCCCTTAATCACCCTTCCCTTAATCACTATCCCCTTAATCACTATCCCCTTAATCACTATCCCCTTAATCACTATCCCTTAATCACTATACCCCTTAATCACTATACCCCTTAATCACTATACCCCTTAATCACTATACCCCTTAATCACTATCCCCTTAATCACTATACCCCTTAATCACTATCCCCTTAATCACTATCCCCTTAATCACTATACCCCTTAATCACTATCCCCTTAATCACTATCCCCTTAATCACTATCCCCTTAATCACTATCCCCTTAATCACTATACCCCTTAATCACTACCCCTTAATCACTACCCCCTTAATCACTACCCCCTTAATCACTACCCCTTTAATCACTACCCCCTTAATCACTACCCCCTTCATCACTATCCCTTAATCACTATACCCCTTAATCACTATACCCCTTAATCACTAACCCCTAATCACTACCCCCTTAATCACTACCCCTTTAATCACTACCCCCTTAATCACTACCCACTTAATCACTACCCCCTTAATCACTACCCCCTTAATCACTACCCCTTTAATCACTACCCCTTAATCACTACCCACTTAATCACTACCCCTTAATCACTACCCCTTAATCACTACCCCCTTAATCACTACCCCCTTCCCGAATATAGAATCAATATTGACCTTTAATAGGAAAGCAACCTCGACCTCCTCATATCCAATCTCTCTCGCTCTCTTTGCACTTGATCCTCAGTGTTTTGGAGGACAAGCAGCCTAGAAGGGTCACTAGATCTGTTGTTGCTTGATTTCCTTTGTACTCTTTCTCTCTCTCTCTCTCTCTCTTTCTTCTTCTTCTTGTCTATCCTTTCCTTCAACTTTCCATTTCTATCGGATATGCCATCTCTACTAGAATTAAGTCCTGACCACCTCGTTTGGATCATAAGGTCTGTGTGGCCAGAGTATCTATGTACATCTCTCTCGCTCTCGCTCTCTCTCTTTCTCTGTCGAAAATTAATCTACCGAAATAATAAAGTAGACGTGCCGTTATGCCCAAAATCAAAACGGCATACCCAACTCTGCGATGGGTTACCATCATCACTACTAATACCATCATCAATCACAATCACCATCATCACTACATTTGCCACAATCATCACTACTACTGTCACCATCATCACTACTATCATCATTGATACTACACCTTCAGTTTAAAAAAGGCCTCCAGCAATTAACAGGCTTCGAACTCTCTCACCCAACCCTTTTTACTACCACAGGTCCTTCTTAAGCTGCACAAATTCCTCTACATACATATAGTTAGAGTAACATTAAGGGCAGATTTCCACTGAGGGATTTTTTTCTGGACCCCTTTCTCTCTCATGTTTAGCCCCATTGGTTTTGATATTTTAAGACGTTCGCCGTATTAGTTTGGCGATTTTAAGAACTTTCGCCCCATTTCTGTCAATTTTAAGACTTCGTGCAATTTAGGTGTCGATTTTTTCCTGGCGAGCGCTAGCGAGCCTGTAATTTAAGAGGAACCGGCCTTCGGCCGGGACATTTTTCTACCGAAAAATCTACAAATTTATCTTGAAAGGGGGTCTAGGGGCTGTAATCTTAAGCTTGATGGAAGTCTAGCGAACTAACTAAATACCTCCCGTTAAGTAATGAAACGTCGCCGATACAGAAGGGGTTAATATAGGTTATTAAATCAAGTCAAGTCTCTCTCTCTCTCTCTCTCTCTCTCTCTCTCTCTCTCTCTCTCTCTCTCTCTCTCTCTCTCTCTCTCTCTCTCTCTCTCTCTCTCTCTCTCTCTCTCTCTCTCTCTCTCTCTCTATCTCTATGTGGTGAAGCCCTAGAATGCGTAGCCAATTATATTCTTATTATTTCGGTAGATTAAATTTCGAGAGAGAGAGAGAGAGAGAGCGAGAGAGAGAGAGAGAGAGAGCGCGAGAGCGAGAGAGAGATGTACATAGATACTCTGGCCACACAGACCTTACGATCCAAACGAGGTGGTCAGGACTTAATTCTAGTAGAGATGGCATATCCGATAGAAAAGGAAAGTTGAAGGAAAGGATTGACAAGAAGAGAGAGAGAGAGAGAGAGAGAGAGAGAGAGAGAGAGAGAGAGAGTGAGAGAGAGAGAGAGAGAGTGAGAGTGAGAGTGAGAGCGAGAGCGAGATAAATTGGATATGAGGGGGTCGGGGTTGGTTTCCTATTAAGGGGGTGACCTGTTTTTATTCTGTCCTTTTCTATCTTTCTCAGGCTTGTATCCATTTGGCCCCATTTAGCCTACTGTTTTAGGACGTTTATCCCCATCAAGGTGTCATTTTTTTACTGGTGAGCGGTAGCGAGCCAGTATATTTTTAATTGTTGTTTGACAGCAGGCTAAATTTGTACATTTTTCGATAGAAAAATTTCTCCGGCGAAGCCGGATTTCTTCATATAATACTGGCTCGCTATCGCTCGCCAGGAAGAAATCGACACCTAGATGGGGATAAACGTCTTAAAATAGTTGGCTGAATGGGGCCGAATGGATACAAGCCAGAGAAAGAGAGAAAAGGACAGAAATAACAAAAAGCAGGTCACCCCCTTTAAATGTCAATATTGATTCTATATTCGGGGAAGGATGATGAATGTGGAGTGGTTAAGGGGAGGCAGACCGTTTTTCTGGACCCCCTTCTCCCTAATGTTTAGCCCCACTAGTTTTGAGATTATAAGACGTTCGGCCCACTATAGTTTGGCGATTTTAACACCTTTCGCTCCATTTCGTTGTCAATTTTAAGACCTTTCGTGCCATTTAGGTGGTGATTTTTTCCTGGCGAGCCATAGCGAGCCTGCAATTTTAAGAGGAACCGGCCTTCGGAGGGGGGGGGGGGGGGTCTAGGGAGGAGAGTTAATTGAGGTAGTCGTTACCCTTACAATTCCCACAGATCCTTCCTAAAATCTTCAGATCCCTCTCACACCCAGCCCATCATGTCCATGTGCCTATCTAATTTTGTGTTAAAGCTCTCTATCGTTCTTGATTCTAGTCTAGCATTCGGTAGCCCCGCATTCCACACATCTACAACTCTGTTACCAAACCAGCATTTGTTTATATTTTTCTGTAAGGAAATTGATCTAACTTTAAGGGGGGTGGCCTATTTTTGTTCTGTCCTTTTCTATCTTTCTCTGGCTTGTATCCATTTGGCCCCATTCAGCCTACTGTCTTAAGACGTTTATCCCCATCCAGGTGTCATTTTTTTACTGGTGAGCGGTAGCGAGCCAGCATATTTTTTATTTGTGTTTGATAGCAGGCTAAATTTTTACATTTTTCGATAGAAAAATGTCTCCGGCGAAGCCGGATTTCTTCATATAATGCTGGCTCGCTATCGCTCGCCAGGAAGAAATCGACACCTAGATGGGGATAAACGTCTTAAAATAGTTGACTGAATGGGGCCGAATGGATACAAGCCAGAGAATGAGAGAAAAGGACAGAAATAACAAAAAGCAGGTCACCCCCTTTAACATGACCTATAATGTTCGTCTTTTTCATTACGACCAGCGTATTGGATATATACTTTTTCGGTATATTAACCCCTTGAAGCTCTGACGCGTTTTAGCAGTTTATTTTGGCTAGCATTAGACGATTTTATGCAGCTTAGGAAGGCTCTGTGAGTATTAATAGGGTAAATACTATCTCAATCAACCCTCTGACTTCCGTATACCGTTACTAATCTGAATAAAATCGTCTAATAGTAGCCAGAAAACAACAGAAACGCGTATTGGAGATTGAAAGGGTTAAGCCGGTATCATACGAGCGCCTTTTCCCTCAACATTTATCCTCAACGCTGGTCTGGCAGCTTATGAGGTCAACATCTAATATATTTCGGTTACTTAAATTCATCTATCATCAGTCAAGTTTCAGATACCAGCGCAAAATGTTGCCAGAAAAATGTTGATCATCGAATGTTGACTATAAAAGCTCTCGTGTGATACCGACTTTACCCAGACTCACAGTTACCAACCAACCCTTTCTTGTTTAACCATTTCTTCCCCCTACCTTAGCCTCTCTCCCCTTCATGCCAGACAAGCCCCCATCTCCCCTACAATTCCCCCCCAACCCATCCCCCCTACAACCCCCCCCCCCCCCTATTACATCAGCGGGGGGAGCCCAGACATATATATTACGTAAATACATAGGCCTAGTCACACACACCACACACCCCTTAATGGCAATATTTAAGGGGAGGTTTTTAGTCTGTTTCTTTGACTTCCATCAAGTTTTAAATTACACCCCCTTGACCCCCTTTCAAGATAAATTTGTACATTTTTCGGTAGAAAAATGTCCCGGCCGAAGGCCGAATCCTCTTAAATTACAGGCTCGCTATCGCTCGCCAGGAAAATATCGACACCTAAATTGCACGAAAGGTCTTAAAACTGACATAAATGGGGCGAAAGTTCTTAAAATCGCCAAACTAGTGGGGCGAACGTCTTAAAATCTCAAAAACAATGGGGCTATGAACATGAGGGAGAAAGGGGTAAAGAAAATAATCTCTCAAGTGGAAATCTCCCCTTAACTCTCTCTCTCTTTGTTAAGGGTTGGTTTTCTACACCCCATTTCTCCTCGTGTTTAGCCCCATTAGTTTTCAGATTTTAAGATGCTTGCCCCATTAATTAGCTGATTTTATGACCTTTCGTCCCATTTCTTTGTCAATATTAAGACCTTTCGTCCCATTTCTTTGTCAATATTAAGACCTTTCGACCCATTTCTTTGTCAATATTAAGACCGTTCGTGCTATTATGTGTCGCTACTTTCCTGGCGAACGATAGTGAGCCTGTAATTTTGGAAGAACCGGCCTTTGGCCGGTACGTTTTTCTACCGAAACATGTACAATCGGGGGTATTAAGTGTTGTCATATATTCCATTGGTTATCGCTCAACAAGTGTTATTAGTATCTTTATAGTTACTGGGAAAAGTGCTTATCCCTCAAAGTATCAGTCAGTGTCCGAAACTTTGTGAAATATCTGACAACACTTATTAACCCCGACCGTACACATTCATCTACAATGGAGGGATCTAATGGATGTTTTTTTTTTTTTTTTTTTAAGTTTTATGGAGGCAGGAAACTAGAAAAATGTTGAATAAATTGAAAACTAGAAAAATGTTGAATAAATTGAAAACTAGAAAAATATTGAATAAATTGAAAACTAGAAAAATGTTGAATAAATTGAAAACTAGAAAAATATTGAATATAATAATAAAAAAAAAAGTGAACCCCCCCCCCCCCCATCCCCCCCACACAAGATTTTTCACGTTATTTCCACACGTTAATTCCACACATTGATTGATGTCTTCAGTAGTATTGTGTTGGTCCTAGTAACACCACACCCCCGTTACCGGCAACATTCAACTCTCTCTCTCTCTGTTTAAGGGGAGGTATTTAGTTTGTTCCCTACGTTTTCATCAAGCTTAAAATTACACTCCCTAGACCCCCTTTCAAGATAAATTTGTACATTTTTCGGTAGAAAAATTTCCCGGCCGGAGGCCGGTTGCTCTTAAATTACAGGCTCGCTATCGCTCGCCAGGAAAATATCGACACCTTAATGGCACGAAAGGTCTTAAAATTGACAGAAATGAGGCAAAATGTCTTAAAATGTCCAAACTACTAGGGCGAACGTCTTAAAATCTCAAAAGCAATGGGGATAAACATGAGGGAGAAACGGGTCCAGAAAACAATCCCTCAAGTGGAAATCTCCCCTTAACCCTTTCTGTACCGGTGACGTGTTATATTTTTAATCCTTTAGCAGCTAATTTCTCGATACTTAAGGGCCGTTTGTTTGATCTATTAATTAATTTATTCATATATTTTTTTAGTTTCATCCCTAGACCTCCATCAAGCTTAAAAAAAAAAAAAAAAATAGACCCCCTCTGCAAGATAAATTTGTACATTTTCGGTAGAAAAATGTCCCGACCGAAGGCAGCTTCCTCTTAAAATTACAGGCTTGTTATCGCTCGCCAGGAAAAAATCGACACATAAATAGCACAAAAGGTCTAAAAATTGACAACGAAATGGGGCGAAATGTGTTAAAATCGCCAAACTAATTGACCGAACGTCTTAAAATCTCGAAACTAACGGTCCTAAACACAAGGGAAGAGAGGGACCAGAAAAACGGCCCATGTCCCCTTAAACTGCACACAATCGCCTAAATATAGCAGCCAGATATTAAAGAGACGTCACCGGTACAGAAAGGGTTAAGAGACATTAGCACAGTTGGCTAATCATCTATACATCTCGATTTGACCACTTGCGATTTTCAGGCTATAAGGAAGTTGGAGCTGTAGACGTTGATATTTAGCAGAATTACCAGTTAAGATATATATATATATATATATATATATATATATATATATATATATATATATATATATATACCTGTATATATATATATATATATATATATATATATATATATATATATATATATATATATATATATATATACAGTATATATATATATATATATATATATATATATATATATATATATACCTGTATATATATATATATATATATATATATATATATATATATATATATATATATATATATATATATATATATATATATATATATATATATATATATATATATATATATATATATATATATATATATATATATATATATATATATATATAATACAACCTTCTTTCTTTCCATCACTAACTTAAACTTGATTGCATTTGTGTTAAATATCGTTGCTTACGGTTCCAACTTCCTTATAGCCTGACACTAGCAAGTGGTCATTTCCGATCCCCCCATATTATTTTTGACAGCAGGCTAAATTTGTAAATTTTTCGATAATTTTTTTTTTCGAACCCGGATTTCTCCATACAATGCTGACTCGCTAGGAAGAAATCGACACCTGGATGGGGATAAATGTCTTAAAACAGGTGGCTGAATGGGGCCGAATGGATACAAGCCATAGAAAGAGAGAACATGAGAGAAAAAAAAGCAGGTCACCCCCATTAATCTCTGAAATGTTATCTTAAAAACTACGCCCATAAGATCAGAGTTGTCTAAAAGAGTTGCCGGGAAAGTACGCCTATGTGTGAGCCCGGGCGTATTACATCACAGAGGGTCGGGGGGTGAGGGGGGGGGGCGGGTAGTGGGCCCGCCGGCGTATTTAAGCCTATGAAAGAGGTACCTCCCGAGACTAGGTCAGACTGTGCGCCCCCCCCCTTCCGCCCCCCCCCCGCCACCAGACGCGCCCCCCCCCCCCCCCCCGCCCCTTTCCTTTCTCTCACCTTTACGTGTCCCACCAGTTTTTATTTCGGCATTTTTTTCTTGGCAACTTTGGCCTGGAAGCGACTGAATTCAAGCTAAAGGGAACTACCTGTTTTTTTCTCTCTGGGTTTTATCCATTCGGCCCCTTTCAGCCTACTGTTTTAAGACGTTTCTCCCCATTCAGGTATAGATTATTTCCTGGCGAGCGAGAGCGAGCCATCATTGTATGGAGAAATTCAGCTTCGCCGGAGAAATGTTTCTACCGAAAAATTTAAAAATTAAGTCAGCTGTCTAAAACTTAATCCAAATGATGCTGGCTACCTGTCGCTCGATATCGCTCGCCAGGTGTAAATCGACACATGGATGAGGAAAAGTCTTAAACAGTGGGCTGAATGGGGTCGAATGGCTACTACCCAGAAAGAACAATAAGCGGGACGGTCCCCTTAATAACATTTTAGTTAACCCTTTCTGTACTGGCGACGTCCTTTTCATCATATTCTGGCAACAATTATACAATTTTATTCAGCTTAATAAGGGCCTTCAGCAATTAACAGGCTCCAAACTATCTCACTTAACCCTTTTTACTACCACGGATCCTTCTTAACCCTTTGAGTACCAGCGACGTGTCTTATATATTATTCTAGCTATATATAGACGATATTATTCAGCTTAGGAAAGATCTGTGGTAGTTATAAAGGTTGGTTGGGGTAGTTTGAAGCCTTATCATTGCTAGAGGTCCTTCATAAGCTGAATAAAATCGTGTAATAGTTGCTAGAATATGATGAAAAGGACGTCCCTGGTACTGAATGGGTTAAACTGCACATAATCGTCAAAATATAGCTCGAATATAATTAAAAAGACGTCGCCCGCACAGGAGGGGTTAAGTCTGTAGGGTTTTTTTAATTAGCTCTTTGCCCCCTTTCTGGGATACTTAAAACCCTTCCACACAAACACAGGAGGAGCAAGATTATTCCCGCCCTCATGAGAAAAAAGGAAAAAAGAGGAAATACTATACTCCGTTTCTTTTCAGCTGACGATAAATTGAATCCCTAGGCAGCTAATTTCTCGATACTTAATGGACAAATAAGAACTTCCACACTTATTCCCTGGCTGACCCTTCCCAAATGGTAGAAATATTAGCTGGATTACTCTATACTCTGTTTCTTTTCAGCTGACGAAAAATTGAATCCCTTAGCAGCTAATTTCTCGATACTTAATGGACAAATAAGAAACTACTATGTCTTTGCATCATATTAAGTCCAAGTTTATATAATTAGCACCATATTTCACTACAAATCTTCAAAATAACTCAGAAATCTTGATGGGAACTTTGCAATTTACCGTCAGTTGAATAGAAATAGAGTATAGTCGTTTGTGGGATATAGAGGTTAAGTTGGGTCACCTGCCTTTTTTCTCTTTCTCTCCTTTTCTCTCTTGGAATTTACCGTCAGTTGAAAAGAAACGGACCATAGTTTTTTCTCGAGTCCTGATTGATGGAATTAAGGCGGTGTCACAAGAGTTATTTTTCCGTCAATTTTTACGAGCAATTTTAGTCTGGCAGCTGTCAAACCTCAGTTATATCAGAATTCAGCCACTTTATGTAAGCTACCTTCAGTCTATAGTCTATTTGCTGTAAGTAGGCGAGAAATCATAAACTCTATCCTCTGTAACTCAAAAAGGGCTAGAGCAAATTGGCTGTAAATTTCCACATCTATTCGTTGACTGACTCTTCTCAAATGGTAGAAATATTAACTCGATTACTCTAGTCGTTTATGAGTTACAGAGGTTAGAGTTCATGATTTCTCGCCTACTTACAGTGAATAGACTATAGTTTCCAATTCCAATGCCAAAAAGCGTCAACATATCAAGAGACAAAACTTGCTCATCCAAAATTGCCGGATAATGCGCTCGTATGACACCCCCTTTATAGCTACTGTCACACGAGCGCTTTTTCCGTCAATTTTCCATGAGCAAGTTTTTTCTCGTATTATTTCGGGACTTTTTCACACTCGTATCGGCAACTAGACTGAAGGTAGATTACGTTAGGTGGCTGAATTCTGATACAGTGTAAGTTTTTAAGCTTCCAGACCATAATTGCCCGTAAAAAATGCTCGAAAAAGGGCTCGTATGACTGATATAAACGTTAATAAAATAAAGTCAAGTAAAGTTAAGTGCTATCCCATAATATTTTCCATATGGTAACGCTATGGTAACGCTTCAAGCCTTCGACCTCTCCCTTCTCCACCCAGACCCCTTCCGTCTGACAAAATATAGGGGGGAGTGGGGGTGTTTGGGGTGGGGGTAATAAGTAAAAAGTTTCCCCTTCCCAGCCGGTTTCAACTCCTTCCACATATCACCCCCCACCCCCACCTTCCACATATCACCCCCCACCCCCCCACCCCCACCCCGTTTCCCCACGCTTTCTACTTATATGTTTTGTCTATATGCATGGGGTAGACAAAAGGCAGAACTGCCTGTGACAAGTGTCTCCCCCAGAGTTGAAAGAGTGACAGGGCCAAAATCAAGGAATGTTAATACATTTAGGGATATTTTTTTTGTGGCAGATATAAGTGCGGTGTGCTTGTTTAGTGTAGTGAAGTAGATAGCAGGAGGAGGTGTTTGTGAGAGCCAGCTGGATCACTCTGTGTAGGTGAGGCACAAACAGAAACAGTAAGGGAAGCCAGACAAATGAAACAGGAGTTCCAGCAACTCCTTATCAAATGCCTATAGGCCTCCCCTGGGTATTGCCCTGCTCGATTGGTGCCTACAATCTACCCACTGTGATTTATGTTTTTTTTCTCCCATTCCTTATCGGATTTTTACTCTCTTCCTTCCTTTATCGGCTTTTTCCTTCCTTCTTTTATCGGGTTTTTCCTTCCTTCCCGTATCGTATTTTTCCTTCCTTCCTTTATCGGCTTTTCCTATCTTTCTTCCCTTATCGGCTTTTTTCTTCCTTCCTTCCTTTATCGGCTTTTTCCTTTCTTCCTTCCTTTATCGGCTTTTCCCTCTCTTCCTTCCTTTATCGGCTTTTTCAATCATTCCGGTATCGGCTTTTTTCTTCCTTCCTTTATCGGCTTTTTCCTGTCTGCCCTCCCTTATCGGCTTTTTCCTCTCTTCCTTCCTTTCTCGGCTTTTTCCTCTCTTCCTTCCTCTATCGTTTATTTCCTATCTTCTTTCCTTTATCGGCTGTTTCCTTCCTTCCCTTATCGCTGTTTCCTCTATTCCTTCCCTTTATCGGCTTTTCTTTCTTCCCTTATCGGCTATTACCTCTCTTACTTCCTTTATCGGCTTCGTACTATCTTCCTTCCTTTATCGACTTTTTCCTTTCTTCCTCTCCCGCTCCTCGTCACCCCTTTCATCTCCCCCCCCCCCCCCCCCCGCCGTCCGCTCTCACCACCAATCACTCACTCACGTCATCACGAATTCCGCCTATACTAAATCATTGACCGAGTTTCGTCGCATTTCGTCGTATGATTATTATCGTCTAAGGTGCGTAATTACTCCTTGAGGATCATGACGCGTTTTGATTATATTCAGCTTAGGACAGATCTGTGGGCATTAGGATGGTAAAGACAGTCTCAAATAACCCTCAGACATCCATATACCCGTCCTAATCTAAATATATTCGTCTAATGGTAGCCAGAATATACTGACATGCATCATAATCCTCAAGGGGTTAAGTATACTTGTCAAATAACCCACAATTAATTACATTTCTTTCAGAATAACGCATGATGAAGTGATAACGCATACCGCAATGTATATTGATATTCATACACCTGTTCCCTTTCAGAATTGTAGTAATAAAGTTAGCTTAGATTACATGTCCTATCCGAAATTCCATGTCAGTTTTTCCATAATGCATGGTATATTTCCAACTGTTTCCATGCCAGTATTAGCTGGAGGGAGTGGTGGGTGGGGAGGAGCCTTCGATCTTTGCTATCCTTTTATCTACCTCGTAGTCAGTGGATTAGTAGTTTTAGATATCCAAGCTGCCCTGTAAGGACCAATAGGTCTGTTGCAGTTTTTATTCCTTTGTATTCCAACCTCTTCCTTCCTCGATCGCCGCAGAAAAAGGGGCCAAGAATTTCCGAAAAGCTTAAATCCTCTCAACTGTGATGTTTTCCGAGTATAAATAAGACCCCCCCCCCTCTTTTCTCTCTACCTCTCCCCCCCTATCTAACCCCACCCACCCAGGAAATTAGCGTCTGTGCCACTGGTCTATATTTTACCCATGAGCGAATTATATATAGAAGCACGTACGAAGGTTTGTGAGAGCGTTCTCCCCTGTCACCCCGCGTCCCTCAAGGTCACACTCACACTCGCACTCACACCGCTTCTCTCGTCTCTCAGTTTATTATATTCCATTCCACAGCTGCTCCCCCGGGCTTGTGTGGGCGGGAGGGGGCGGGCATAGCGTGGGCGGCCTGCTAGAATATAATATGAAGCTCGGTTGTAGGATCACGGGTTGTAGCCAGGGTTACCGACGACTAATTTTGGAAAGGTGAGCGGCAGTGCCAAGCGGTGCTGGAGCGGTGGTGGTCGACAAGGCGGGTGGTGAGACGACCCTACATTGTGAGCCTCCCTCCTCCACACACACCTTACACTACGATGACAACACCATAGGAGTGTCTCTCCGGCCTCTGTGTTTGATGGTGGATCTAGCTGGCAGGTTCCCAAGCTCGGCAGAGCCGTAAATGCCAGCTGGAAGACAGTGGAAGCTGTTTTAGCTGATGCGCACCCTCCGCCCTCACCGCCACCCCACCTCCACCTCCCGGACCCGCTCCCCACCACCACCTCCTCCCTCACCGCCGGCGCCACCCCACCACCACCTCCTCCTCCCCACCACCCACCACCTCCACCTCCTCCTCCTCCCCACCACCCACCACCTCCTCCTCCTCCTGGACCCGCTCCCCAGGTGGTGGTGGCTCAGTGTGTCAGTGTGTCCGGCCCAGGGCGGCACTCAGCGGCGGCAGGAGGAAGACCCTGTCACCCATAGTCTTAAACATGTGGGGAAGGTGCTGCTTTATCCATATAGAACAAACACCGAGGAACTGAACACTCATTTGTGAAAGAGAACTGGAGATCCCCCTGTGTCCTAAAATATAACAATGTATTTCAGCTCATTTCGCTTATTGTTTCACCAAGGCAAGTGTGACATCACTATCAGGGGTGTCAAAGGGTGTCAAGGAGTGTCAAGGGGGGCTGGGGGGAAGAGCTAACAGGGGGAAGACAGCGGGAATTCGTGAGTGCATCTTGTGCATAGTATTGCATAATGGCGACTTACTTCGCTAGTGTCTTTGTTACCCTCCACCGGCGACACAGAGTTAAGGGAGGATGGGCCGGTTTTCTGGACCACTTTCTCCCTAATGTTTAGCCCCACTAGTTTTTAGATTTTAAGACGTTGGTTCCATTAGTTTGGGGATTTTATGATTTTTCGCCCCATTTCGTTGTCAATTTTAAGACCTTTCGTGCTATTTAGGTGTCGATTTTTTCCTGGCGAACGATAGTGAGCCTGTAATGTTGGAAGAAGCGGCCTTCGGCCGGGACTTTTTCTACCGAAAAATGTACAAATTAATCTAGAAGGGGGATCTAATGGATGTTTTTAGTTTTTTTATTTGATGGAGGTCTAGGGAGGAAACTAGAAAAATAACGAATACATGCAAAAATCGCCCAAAAAGGTGAACCATCTCCCCTTAAGCAGGTATCACACGAGCGCTTTTCCCTCAACATTTATCCTCAACTCTGGTCTGGCAGCTTAAGAGGTCAACATTTAAGATACTTCTGTCACCTAAATTCATCTATCATGTCTAGTTTCCGATACCAGTGTAAAATAATAGAATAGAAGAAAGACTGAGAATAACGTTTAACTCCAGAATAAGATGAAAATGACGTTATCGTGTTGAAGGAGTTATTTGACAAAAAAAAAAAAAAAAAAAAAAAAACGTTTAGGCTATACCTTTGGAAACGTGCAGGTGTGTTGTTGTTGGGCTCTGGGACCTGGGAATCTTTAGCTGGAGACCTCAAATGGGCCTAGGTCTCTAGGTTTCTCTCCTGGGTGACCTAGATGTGTGTGAATTTATGTTTTGTTAGTTTTTTTCTTTATGCGGGCTCTGTCTCGAGTCGGCCACCTCAAAAAAAAAAATAAAAAAAAAATAGGGTATGCGCCTGAGTAGATAGATAGACAGATAGTGTTGTGTAGTGGCCAAGGTGATAAATTCATATTTTTGTGTCATGCCCCAGCCAGGGTTCGAACCCAGGCCAGTAGTGCAGCACTCCAGCACCTGAACCACTAGACCACCGAGGAGCTAAACGTAGAAACAAACGTACGCTCATAAGGGGAGATGGAGCGTTTGTCTAGATCCCCTTCTCCCTCATGTTTAGCCCCATTAGTTTTCAGATTTTAAGATGTTTGCCCCATTAGTTTGTCGCTTTCAAGACCTTCCGCCCCATTTCCTTGTCAATATTAAGATCTTTCGTGCTATTTAGGTGTCGATTATTTTCCTGGCGAACCATAGTGAGCCTGTAATTTTGGAAGAATCTACATTATACGCATTTTTGCCAAGTAACCACTTGCGAGTTTCAAGCTATAAGGAAGTTGGAGCCGTGAACATCGGTATTAAAGATAAATCCAATAATAATGTGGGTTTCTGAAGGATAACAAGTATGATCCATTTGGTTTTATGTGTTTATATATGTATTATGACCGTGTATATATGTATTATGACCGTGTATATATGTATTATGACCGTGTATATATGTATTATGACCGTGTATATATGTATTATGACCGTGTATATATGTATTATGACCGTATATATGTATTATGACCGTATATATGTATTATGACCGTATATATGTATTATGACCGTATATATGTATTATGACCGTATATATGTATTATGACCGTATATATGTATTATGACCGTATATATGTATTATGACCGTATATATGTATTATGACCGTATATATGTATTATGACCGTATATATGTATTATGACCGTATATATGTATTATGACCGTATATATGTATTATGACCGTATATATGTATTATGACTGTATATATGTATTATGACCGTATATATGTATTATGACCGTATATATGTATTATGACCGTATATATGTATTATGACCGTATATATGTATTATGACCGTATATATGTATTATGACCGTATATATGTATTATGACCGTATATATGTATTATGACCGTATATATGTATTATGACCGTATATATGTATTATGACCGTATATATGTATTATGACCGTATATATGTATTATGACCATATTTTAGCTGATAATTCTGCTAAATATTGATGGCCACGGCTCCAACTTCCTTATAGACCAAAACTCGCAAGTGGTCAATTTAGCTACTTTCTCGCGAGATCTAGAGGTATTTACTTTGCTCTAGAGACACAATCTTTACATCTAGCGACATCAATTCTAGCGATTTTCTGTAGATTTGAGCCATTTTAGAGCGATATTGCTGAGATTGTGGCATTGTTCTAGCGATAATGTAGAGATTGTGGCATTGTTCTAGCGATAATGTAGAGATTGTGGCATTGTTCTAGCGATAATGTAGAGATTGTGGCATTGTTCTAGCGTTAATGTAGAGATTGTGGCATTGTTCTAGCGATAATGTAGAGATTGTGGCATTTTAGAGCGATATGGTAGAGCTTGTGGCATTGTTCTAGCGATAATGTAGAGATTGTGACATTGTTCTAGCGATAATGTAGAGATTGTGGCATTGTTCTAGCGATAATGTAGAGATTGTGGCATTGTTCTAGCGATAATGTAGAGATTGTGGCATTTTAGAGCGATATTGTAGGGATTGTGGCATTTTAGAGCGATATTGTAGGGATTGTGGCATTTTAGAGCGATATTGTAGGGATTGTGGCATTGTTCTAGCGATAATGTAGAGATTGTGGCATTGTTCTAGCGATAATGTAGAGATTGTGGCATTTTAGAGCGATATGGTAGAGATTGTGGCAACATTTTAGCGATATTCTGGAGATTTGAGCCATTTTAGAGCGATATTGTAGAGATTGTGGCATTATTCTAGCGATATTCTGGAGATTTGAGCCATTTTAGAGCGATATTGTAGAGATTGTGGCATTATTCTAGCGAAATTCTGGAGATTTGAGCCATTTTAGAGCGATATTGCAGAGATGGTACCATTATTCTAGCGATAATGTAGAGATTGTGGCATTATTCTAGCGATATTCTGTAGATTTGAGCCCCATTTCTGTAAATTTTAAGACCTTTCGTGCCATTTAGGTGTCGATTTTGTTTCCTGGCGAGCGATAGCTAGCCTGTATTTTATGAGGAACCGGCCTGGGCCGGGAAATTTTTCTACCGAAAAATGTACAAATTTGAAATTCTTGAAAGGGGGTCTAGGGAGTGTAATTTTAAGCTTGATGGAGGTCTAGGGAACAAACTACAAACCTCCTGGTACTCTAACAAATGAACTCCATGTCGGACAGTGCAATATTAATAATGAAGGTGTGTGTGTGTGTGTGTGTGTGTGTGTGTGTGTGTGTGTGTGTGTGTGTGTGTGTGTGTGTGTGTGTGTGTGTGTGTGTGTGTGTGTGTGTGTGTGTGTGTGTGTGTGTGTGTGTGCCTGTTAACCCAAAATAATGGCTTGGGAGTCTTAACATCTGAAAACTAATTGGGCTAAACATGAGGGAGAAGGGGGTCCAGAAAACCCCCAAGCCCATCTCTCCTTAACCATATATTCTGGCAAAAATTGGACGCTTACATGTAGCTTAGGAAGGCTCTGTATTATATGTAGCTTAGGAAGGCTCTGTATTATATGTAGCTTAGGAAGGCTCTGTATTATATGTAGCTTAGGAAGGCTCTGTATTATATGTAGCTTAGGAAGGCTCTGTATTATATGTAGCTTAGGAAGGCTCTGTATTATATGTAGCTTAGGAAGGCTCTGTATTATATGTAGCTTAGGAAGGCTCTGTATTATATGTAGCTTGGGAAGGCTCTGTATTATATGTAGCTTAGGAAGGCTCTGTATTATATGTAGCTTAGGAAGGCTTTGTATTATATGTAGCTTAGGAAGGCTCTGTATTATATGTAGCTTAGGAAGGCTTTGTATTATATGTAGCTTAGGAAGGCTCTGTATTATATGTAGCTTAGGAAGGCTCTGTATTATATGTAGCTTAGGAAGGCTTTGTATTATATGTAGCTTAGGAAGGCTCTGTATTATATGTAGCTTAGGAAGGCTCTGTATTATATGTAGCTTAGGAAGGCTCTGTATTATATGTAGCTTAGGAAGGCTCTGTATTATTCATAGGGTTAATTGAGATCGTATTTACCCCCTTTCAGACTAAGAGGTAGATTGTAAGCTAAAAAAAAAGATAACCAAAAGCAGACGAAAATGACGTTATTGTAAATAGCGAGTTACTTTATTATAAAAATACGATCATATGTAGATTTTGTTTTATATATCATTCTGTATAATCTCATTTTCTATAATCGGGTTTATTTCAACGAACGGTAAATTGGATCCCTTAATGAAATTCGTCGATACTTTAAGGGGGGTCACCGGCGTTTTTTTTTTTTTTTTTTTTTTTATCTTTCTCTCTTTTTCTGTCTGTCTCTGGCTTGTATCCATTCGGCCCCTTTCAGCCTACTGTTTTAAGACGTTTATCCCCATCCAGGTGTCAATGTTTAGCGAGCCAGCATATACAGTATATATACTTGTTTTGACAGCAAGCTAAATTTGTAAATTTTTCGATAGACACATTTCTCCGGCGAAACCGGATTTCTCCATACAATGCTGCCTCGCTATCGCTCGCCAGGAAGAAATCGACACCTGGATGGGGATAAACGTCTTAAAACATTTGGATGAATGGGGCCGAATGGATACACGCCAGAGAAAGAGAAAAAAACAGGTGACCACCCTTAATGAAATTCCTGGATACTTTAATAACAAATATGTGAAACTACTATGACTCTACTCTAATATGTGAAACTACTATGACTCTACTCTAATATGTGAAACTACTATGACTCTACTCTAATATGTGAAACTACTATGACTCTACTCTAATATGTGAAACTACTATGACTCTACTCTAATATGTGAAACTACTATGACTCTACTCTAATATGTGAAACTACTATGACTCTACTCTAATATGTGAAACTACTATGACTCTACTCTAATATGTGAAACTACTATGACTCTACTCTAATATGTGAAACTACTATGACTCTACTCTAATATGTGAAACTACTATGACTACTCTAATATGTGAAACTACTATGACTCTACTCTAATATGTGAAACTACTATGACTCTACTCTAATATGTGAAACTACTATGACTACTCTAATATGTGAAACTACTATGACTCTACTCTAATATGTGAAACTACTATGACTCTACTCTAATATGTGAAACTACTATGACTCTACTCTAATATGTGAAACTACTATGACTCTACTCTAATATGTGAAACTACTATGACTCTACTCTAATATGTGAAACTACTATGACTCTACTCTAATATGTGAAACTACTATGACTCTACTCTAATATGTGAAACTACTATGACTCTACTCTAATATGTGAAACTACTATGACTCTACTCTAATTGTGAAACTACTATGACTCTACTCTAATATGTGAAACTACTATGACTCTACTCTAATATGTGAAACTACTATGACTCTACTCTAATATGTGAAACTACTATGACTCTACTCTAATATGTGAAACTACTATGACTCTACTCTAATATGTGAAACTACTATGACTCTACTCTAATATGTGAAACTACTATGACTCTACTCTAATATGTGAAACTACTATGACTCTACTCTAATATGTGAAACTACTATGACTCTACTCTAATATGTGAAACTACTATGACTCTACTCTAATATGTGAAACTACTATGACTCTACTCTAATATGTGAAACTACTATGACTCTACTCTAATATGTGAAACTACTATGACTCTACTCTAATATGTGAAACTACTATGACTCTACTCTAATATGTGAAACTACTATGACTCTACTCTAATATGTGAAACTACTATGACTCTACTCTAATATGTGAAACTACTATGACTCTACTCTAATATGTGAAACTACTATGACTCTACTCTAATATGTGAAACTACTATGACTCTACTCTAATATGTGAAACTACTATGACTCTACTCTAATATGTGAAACTACTATGACTCTACTCTAATATGTGAAACTACTATGACTCTACTCTAATATGTGAAACTACTATGACTCTACTCTAATATGTGAAACTACTATGACTCTACTCTAATATGTGAAACTACTATGACTCTACTCTAATATGTGAAACTACTATGACTCTACTCTAATATGTGAAACTACTATGACTCTACTCTAATATGTGAAACTACTATGACTCTACTCTAATATGTGAAACTACTATGACTCTACTCTAATATGTGAAAACTACTATGACTCTACTCTAATATGTGAAACTACTATGACTCTACTCTAATATGTGAAACTACTATGACTCTACTCTAATATGTGAAACTACTATGACTCTACTCTAATATGTGAAACTACTATGACTCTACTCTAATATGTGAAACTACTATGACTCTACTCTAATATGTGAAACTACTATGACTCTACTCTAATATGTGAAACTACTATGACTACTCTAATATGTGAAACTACTATGACTCTACTCTAATATGTGAAACTACTATGACTCTACTCTAATATGTGAAACTACTATGACTCTACTCTAATATGTGAAACTACTATGACTCTACTCTAATCATGATCCTCAAGGGGTTAACACATTCATTAACAATAATCTCTATAATAATTGTGTTCATTTGCGTTGAAGAATATATATTTTTTTTTTGGCCATATTATACCATAAGAGAATTTGTATTTTGTATTTGTGTGTTCATCGTTTTCTGTTGTGTTGTCCCGATTCGGGCTCTGTCTTGAGTCGGCCACCCCCAGAAAAAAAAGGAAAAGTGGGGAATGGGCCTGAGTAAATACATACATACATACATACATACATAAATACATACATACATACATACATACATACATACATACATACATACATACATACATACATATTTTATAATCTATTTTTTATTAATTTCACCACAACACCAAACACCTCCAATGAAATTAATGAAAGCATATCAAAAGAGGAAAATACGGTTGAAGTTGTCAAGATTATGTTAGGAATTTTTGAGCGCGACTGTGTAGACCGTATATAGGTATGGATTTGTAATTGTGTGCCGTAGAGTTATGTAAGTATGGTGGGGCGGTTGGTAGGTCGGGAGGGAGGGAGGGGGGGTAGGTTGTTCGGTCGGTAGGTCGGTAGGTTGGTCGGTGTTGAGGTGTAAGCAAGGGTGGGGGAGGGGTGTTGTTTTGGTGTATGTATATGGGGGGGGGGGGGGAGGGGAGGGGAGGGGTTGGTTTGGTTTGGGGTGGGGGAGAGGGTGTATGAAAAGGGGAGGAGGGGCGCTGTTTGGGGTGTAAGTGTATGGGCGGGTCGGGGGGAGGAGGGTAGGGGCCGGGTTAGGGTGTTGAGGTATAAGCAGGGGTGGGGAGGGTTTGTTGCTTGGCGTGTAAATATATGGGAGAGAGGGGGGGGGGGGGTTGTTTGGAGTGTAAGGAGTGAAAGGGGAGGGGAGGGGGGGGGGGGGGGGTTGTTTGGGGTGTAAGTATATGGGCGGGTGGGGGAGGGGGTGAAAATGTATGCAAGGGTGAGGTAGGGGGTGTTGATAAGGGTGTAAGTATATGGGTGGGTCGGGGGGAGTAGGGGAGGGTGTTGGGGTGTTGAGGTGTAAGCAGGAGTGGGGAAGGGGTGTTGTTTGGGATGTAAGTATATGAACGGTATGGGGGGAGGGGGGGGGCTGTTGCTTGAAGTGTAAATATATATATGGGAGAGTCGGAGGGGCAGGGGGCGTTGTTTGGGGTGTAAGTATATGGACGGGTCGGAAGGAGAGGGAGGGGGGTGTTGGTTGAGTGTAAATATAGGGGAGAGTCGGAAGGGGGACGAGGAGGGGGCGTTGTCTGGAGTGTTCGGGCGGGTCGGAGAGGCAGTCAGGGAGGGTGTCTGGGAGGGAGTCGGGGTGGGTGTCTGGGAGGGAGTCGGGGTGGGAGTCTGGGAGGGAGTCGGGGTGGGGGAACCGTGGATGATAGGGTCGTCTTTAAACACGGCTACGCACGAGTCGGTCGGCGTCCCCGGCAACCTACACGTGCGTAGTTTAAAGCTTCACTCGCGTAGTGCAGCCAGTATCAATGACTCGCTATTAAAGAGAGCAACGGACGGAATAAAGAGAGATGGGATAAGCTTAAAGAGAGGATACAAACCTAGAGAATAGAGAGACAGGATAAGAATAGAGTGGATAAAATAAGAGGAATGATGACGTGATATAAATAGGGATAGATCTAATTTTAAAGAGAGATATCCTGAATAGACAAATAGGATAATCATAAAGAGAGGATAAAATAGATGCATTATTTTATATAAACATGATTTAAATAGTGATAGGATATAACTAGAAATAGGATTGTAATAATGAAACCAATTTTAAATAGCAGTAGGCTGAATAGAGAGACGATGAAAATAGCGAGAGGGTGTGGAAGAAATCAAAGAGAGGTTAAGAATAGAGAGAGAGAGAGAGAGAGAGAGAGAGAGAGAGCGCGAGAGAGAGGCTATGGAAGACTCACAACTGCCATATTAAGGGGAGACTGGCCGTTTGTTTGGTCTATTAATTAATTTATTCATATTTGTTTTTAGTTTCCTCCCTAGACCTCCATCAAGCTTAGAAAAACACCTCCTAGACCCCCTTCAAGATAAATTTGTACATTTTTCAGTAGAAAAATGTCCCGGCCGAAGGCCAGTTCCTCTTAAAATTGCAGGCTTGCTATCGCTCGCCAGGAAATAATCGACACCTAAATGGCACGAAAGGTCTTAAAATTGACAACGAAATGGGGCGAAAGGTTAAAATTGACAAACTAATGGGCCGAACGTCCTATAATCTCAAAACTAGTGGGGCTAAACATTAGGGAGAAGGGGGTCCAGAAAAACGGTCTGCCTCCCCTTAATTCCCACCAACTGAATAGGAATTGATAGGATTAGAGAGAGAGAGAGAGAGAGAGAGAGATTGAGAATCAATATTCAAAGAGGATAGGGAGTAGAGAGTGGAAGAGAGAAGATAGTGGAAGGGAGTAGACAGTGGAAGGGAGTAGACAGTAGAGAGTGGAAGGGAGTAGACAGAAGGGAGTAGATAGTAGAGAGTGGAAGGGAGTAGATAGTGGAAGGGAGTAGATAGTAGATAGTGGAAGGGAGTAGACAGTAGAGAGTGGAAGGGAGTAGAGAGTGGAAGAGAGAAAAGAGTGGAAGGGAGTAGATAGTGGAAGAGAGAAGAGAGTGGAAGGGAGTAGATAGTGGAAGGGAGTAGACAGTAGAGAGTGGAAGTGAGTAGATAGTGATAGGGAGTAGAGAGTGGAAGGAAGTAGACAGTAGAGAGTGGAAGTGAGTAGATAGTGGAAGGGAGTAGATAGTGGAAGGGAGTAGATAGTAGATAGTGGAAGGGAGTAGACAGTAGAGAGTGGAAGTGACTAGATAGTGGAAAGGAGTAGATAGTAGAGAGTGGAAGGGAGTAGACAGTAGAGAGTGGAAGGGAGTAGATAGTGGAAGGGAGTAGATAGTAGATAGTGGAAGGGAGTAGACAGTAGAGAGTGGAAGGGAGTAGAGAGTGGAAGAGAGAAGAGAGTGGAAGGGAGTAGATAGTGGAAGGGAGTAGACAGTAGAGAGTGGAAGTGAGTAGATAGTGATAGGGAAGAGATAGTGGAAGGGAGTAGATAGTGATAGGGAGTAGATAGTGATAGGGAGTAGATAGTGGAAGGGAGTAGATAGTGGAAGGGAGTAGATAGTGATAGGGAGTAGATAGTGGAAGGGAGTAGATAGTGGAAGGGAGTAGACAGTATATAGTGGAAGGGAGTAGATAGTGGAAGGGAGTAGATAGTAGATAGTGGAAGGGAGTAGATAGTAGATAGTGGAAGGGAGTAGACAGTAGAGAGTGGAAGGGAGTAGAGAGTGGAAGAGAGGAGAGAGTGGAACGGAGTAGATAGTGGAAGGGAGTAGACAGTAGAGAGTGGAAGTGAGTAGATAGTAATAGGGAGTAGATAGTGGAAGGGAGAAGATAGTGATAGGGAGTAGATAGTGATAGGGAGTAGATAGTGATAGGGAGTAGATAGTGGAAGGGAGTAGATAGTGGAAGGGAGTAGATAGTGATAGGGAGTAGATAGTGGAAGGGAGTAGATAGTGGAAGGGAGTAGATCGTGGAAGGGAGTAGCTAGTGGAAGGGAGTAGAGAGTGGAAGAGAGAAGAGAGTGGAAGGGAGTAGAGAGTGGAAGGGAGTAAATAGTGGAAGGGAGTAGAGAGTGGAAGAGAGAAGAGAGTGGAAGGGAGTAGATAGTGGAAGGGAGTAGATAGTGGAAGGCAGTAGGTAGTGGAAGGCAGTAGATAGTGGAAGAGAGTAGAGAGTGGAAGGGAGTAGAGAGTGGAAGGGAGTAGATAGTGGAAGGGAGTAGATAGTGGAATCCTAATCTGAATAAAATCGGCTATTAAGGGCAGACTGGCCGTTTGTTTGGTCTATTAATTCATTTATTCATATATTTTTTTAGTTTCCTCCCTAGACCTCCATCAAGCTTAGAAAAACACCCCGTAGACCACCCTTCAAGATAAATTTGTACATTTTTCGGCCGAAGGCCGGTTCCTCTTAAAATTGCAGGCTCGCTATCGCTCGCCAGGAAATAATCGAAACCTAAGTGGCACGAAAGGTCTTAAAATTGACAACGAAATGGGGCGAAAGGTGTTAGAATCGCCAAACTAATGGGCCGTACGTCTTATATTCTCAAAACTAGTGGGGCTAAACATTAGGGAGAAGGGGGTCCAGAAAAAACGGTCTGGCTCCCCTTAAATGCAATGAAGTGGCCGCTCGCTCGGGTGTGTATGTATGTGTGTGTGTGTGTGTGTGTGTGTGTGTGTGTGTGTGTGTGTGTGTGTATTCACTCACTTGCTTGTTCGTCAAGGGGAATCCACGCAATGCGAGCTATAAGCTCATTATTATCGCGCCTCCTTAACTGGGAATGTGTTGCGTGAAATGCATGTTAAGTGTTTATATATCGTTGGAATGGCTGTGGATGTGTGTGTAGTCTGTATTTTAGCCAATTGGCGACATCTGGAAACGAAGGCTTAGGGTTAATCTGTACGGTACCATTCTCACTACGGTACCAGTCTCACCTGAAGGCTTAGGTTGACCAGTAGCTTAGGTTGACCAGTACGATACCCATCTCACCTTGTAACCGATCACCAACCCCAGATGGGACGTCACAACTTCGTCCACTTATACCAGGTTCCTATATATACTGCTAGGTGAACAGAGGCTACACCGTTAGGAGACTTGCCCAAATGTCTCTTCGCCGCCCGGGTCTCGAACCCGGGACCTTCTGGTTGTGAGCCAGATGCGCTATCAGTTACGCCACGGGGAGGTGTGTGTGTGTGTATGTGTGTGTGTGTGTGTGTGTGTGTGGGAGGGGGGGGGGGGGGGGATGTACATTTGTCCTTGAAGCCCAGAGAGAGAGAGAGAGAGAGAGTTTGTTATTGATTCCCTCGCAAGAGCAACAGGTGGAGAGAGTGAGGGAGTGAGGAGGACTTGTCTTTGGTTCGGCTCTCTCTC
This sequence comes from Paralithodes platypus, assembly GCA_032716605.1. NCBI lineage: Eukaryota > Metazoa > Arthropoda > Malacostraca > Decapoda > Lithodidae > Paralithodes > Paralithodes platypus. The sequence goes on from CM064553.1 coordinate 12,952,477, forward strand.
TCTCTCTCTTTCTCTCTCTCTCTCTCTCTCTCTCTCTCTCTCTCTCTCTCTTTCTCTCTCTCTCTTGTTCTTGACCTTGTACTTGCAACAAAAGACTTTATCGATAACGTGACTGTTGGTGATGAATTCTGCAATAGTGGCCACCGTACGATCATTTTCAGTCTACTATTTAATAGCAATAAACTCCAGCAATGAGAAAGTTCCAAATTTCAAGCGAACAAATTTCCATACACTCAGAACAGAATTTAAAGAAGCCAATTGGAGTTTTCTAAACAATAATGAGATAAACCAATCATGGAAAATGTTCACATAAATTTACACGAATGCAGTACGCGAGTGCATACCATAAAACCCCCCAGAAGATCTGCACATAATAACAAACCTAAATGGTGGAATAGAGAAATAACTGAATGTCTACTCGCTAAAAAGAATGCTCATGAGATATTACAAACTTCCGATAACGATGAAAATAGACAGGCCTTGAGAGAAGACCTAAGTGACATCCCTACAGTTCTGCCAGTACAGACAAACAATTTGGAAGTTCTTAGAAATATCAGCATTACTGAGGCAGAGGTACTGAGATGTTTAGATAACCTCAATGAAAGCAAGTCACCTTGACCCGATACGATTTCTCCTAGAGTTCTTAAAGAAGCTAAATGCGAACTCTCCAAACACCTAATAAATCCTTGGAAACCGGTGAAATACCTGATGAGTGGAAGCTTGCAAATGTAACACCAATTTTTAGAAAAGGTAGCAAATCTTTGCCTAGCAATTATCGTCCAATCAGCTTGACCTCAGTAGTATGCAAAACACTAGAAACAATAATAAAAAACAGACTCGTTAATCACTTGGAAGAAAATAATATACTAAAAGACACACAACATAGTTTTCGCAAAAAACGTTCCTGCTTAACAAACTTGTATACTTCTTCCATGACATCCTAAATCTATATGACGAAAGTAAAGCTGTAGATATTATATACTTAGATTTCCAGAAAGCCTTTGATAAAGTTCCACACAAACGGTTAGTTATGAAATTAAAAGCACATAGAATACAAGGCGGCGTTCTACAGTGGATAGAAAATTGGCTTAGTGAAAGGAAACAAAGAGTAGTTATTAATGGGGAAGCATCAACGTGGACCAATGTAACAAGTAGTGTACCTCAAGGATCAGTGCGGGGGCCAGTCTTTTTTCCTAATTTACATTAACGACATAAATGAGGGTCTCACCTGTACAATATCAAAGTTTGCAGATGACACACAAATCGCAAATACCGTACTGACAAATGAACATGTTGAAGATATGCAAAACAATCTAAACAAGCTTTCACAATGGGCTAAAATCTGGCAAATGTGCTTCATATCGGATACCGCAATGAAAAAGCAGACTACTCGATGAATGGCACCCAGCTAAAGAGTGTAAACAGAAAAAACGATTTACGAGTAACAATATCCAGTAACTTAAAACCAAGTCAATATTGTGCTGAAGTTGTTAAGAAGGCAAACACAATTATAGATTTCATAGGTAGATCATTTGAACATAAATCAAAAGACATTATCCTCACCCTTTACAATTCATTAGTCCGCTCACTTTTGGAATACTGCATTCAGTTCTGGTGCCCTTACTATAAGAAAGATATAGACAAATTGGAACAAGTTCAACATAGAGTTACCAAGATGATACCCTGTCTTCGGAACAAACCATACTAGGAACGTCTTAAAGAACTAACTTTATATCCATTAACCAAGCGCAGATTGAGAGGTGACCTTATTCAAGATTTCAAGATCAATAAAGGCATCGACAACATGAACTGTAATAGATATTTTACGATTGACCGATCAAACTACACACAGGGAAATGGCTGCAAAATCATTCAAAGTTCGCCTTGACAAGCACCTTGCCCTGAGCCCAAGGTTGACTGCATTTGTAATTGAATAAATAGTTTCTTTAGTAGTGTTTGTTCAATAACCTAATAGATCTTAATATAATTTCCCCTGCCATGAACTAAGCCACAGGGCAGCACTTCCTTCTCACATCTTTCCCACATTATCTCCGAAATATTGTTGCAACACTTGGAACAGCAGTGTTTTGGAGTGCAAGTAACCTCGAGGGGTCGCATGACCTGTTGTTGCTTGTTTTCCTTTATACTCCTTTGTACCAGCTTAAGGGGGGAGGGGGGGGGGTAGAATTGCTTTTTCTGGACCCTCTTCTCCCTCATGTATAGCATATTACTTTTGTGATTTTAAGACGTTCGTTCCGTTAGTTTGGAAAAAAGGTGTTAAAATCGCCAAACTAATGGGTCTTATAATCTCAAAATAGAATGGGGCTTAACACGAGGGAGAAAGGGGACCAGTAAAACGACCCATCTCCCCTTAATATAAACTGGACGAGCATTGTTTCGCGGCAACACCATTAACGGACGCTATACCCTGTTTCTTTTCAACTGACGGTAAATTGCAAAGTTCCCATCACAATTTCTGTTATTTTGAAGTTTCTGTAGTGAAATATGATGCTAATTATATAAACTTGGTCTTAATATCGTGCAGAGACATATTAGTTCCATATTTTTCCATCAAGTATCGATAAATTAGCTGCTAAGGGATTCAATTTGCCGTCAGCTGAAATGAAACAGACTTTAATGAATTTATTATAATTGATTTCAGAATATAAATATCAATGAGTGGAAGAAGATTTTGATAGAGATGGTAAGTGAGTGAGTGGGTCAGTGTTGAGGTGGTTGAGTGGAGAGCACGGTCACGTGTGAATCTGCTTTACGTGGGCTCGATCCCAGCCAAGTCGGATATTTAGTGGGTGTGGTAGTACGTCCTAGCGTGTTTCACATGCTTGCACCCAGTCGGGGGACACCTCGACGATGTATACAGATTAATAACACACATAACAAAGCCACTCCAACAGCTTCCTCTCTCTTCAACACCCCTTCTCCCCTCTCTACACTTCAGAAATTTGGAAAAGTAGAAAGTAGCTACGAGGTGCCGTTGTAAAGGCTTATCCCTCAATACCTTCACCTGACCTGACCTGTATTAATGAAATTGTATCTTTCCAGGTGGTCCCCAGAATTCTGAACAATACGTGACTTCAGCAACTGTCGTATATGATCTACTGTGAAGCATATGTGGACATACAGTGTTCCGTGGCAAAAGCAATAGCTGACTCTAACAACTCTCCTATAAGTGATGTCAGAGTAAATTGCACATACAGTGAAACAATATTGATAACTCTTGGTGAGAGAGAGTGACAAGTACTGTCAGACTTTATTGGACAAGCTTTTTTTCTGTTGCAAAATCCATAATTGACCAGCAATTTTCCTTTAATTTACAAGAAGTGGCTCAAGCTGGGAATGTAGGTTGGTGAGAGAGTGAGTGAATATAATTGATGTGAGATTAAAGTGGACAAGCAATAACTGACTCTAGTACCTTTCCAATAATTGATGTTATTCTAAATTCTGTCAAGTGGAACAAGATGGTGATGCAGGTTGGTGAGCGACGGAGTGAGTGGTGGGCACTCTTTGATACTGTCTTGATAGCATAATGCATAAATGCGTGGAATTTCGTTGTGAGTATCCTAGGTTCGAGTCCTTGGAGTGCCACATATATTTGTTGATTTCATTAATTGAGTTTAGAGGTAAAGTTGGCTGGTGAAAAAATATGAATATGTTGGAGTAGCCATTATGTCCGGAGCCCTCTTGTTAGTGGTGGCGGCGCTGGTGAGGGTGGGGTGCCCTACAGCCACCATACAGTTCCAGACCTTCGATAGCCATTCCACGCCTTTCCGTAATGTGGAGGCTCTGCTCAGGGGACTCCAGAAGGAGGTCATTGACATCAGGAAAGAGGTCCACACTCGGATGGACACCATGAAGTATGAGTTGACTTGTGAGATCCGCAACATGAAAGACGCACTCTCAAAAGAACGAGAAGAAATGAGCTTGAAAGTGGATCATGTAGTTTCAGAAATGGCTGATCTAAAAAAGAAAGTAAAGCGAGGGCTGAGACGAGTGGGCCTACAAAACGATGAAATTAAAGGCGAACTTAGATCCCAGAAGGCGGAGCTGTTTGCCGTGAGAAACAGCGTCTATGATGCTCGTGAGGAAGTTGTTGACAAGAGTAACATACTGATACAGAAGGTTAATACCACTAATTCTACGCTGGTTTGTCACCTCAGTGATTTAAGAGGGAAACTCTACAAAATTAATAACAATCTAGCTTTCATCTCTGATGAGCACAAGAAGATGATACAAGTGATGTCCTCCCGAGGATACGTTCAGCCCAAGACTTACAGCAGTGAGGATTATGATGAGAAACTGTTGCCTGGCTGTACCTACACCCCCCTTGACACCCACGAGCTGGGCCTGGATGCTCTCAACAAAACCTTTCTAAACGATTCTCTGCCCGGGCTGACAAGGACGCCTGACACGGGACAGGATAAAGTGGAAGACATCGGACCTGACGCCACGCCAGAGGGGGCCCGCTTCCCCACCATGCCCGAGGACTGCAACAACGACCGACAGCGCTACCTCGAATTCCCTCCTTTCCCTATAGACTGCAAGGCGGTGTTCGACCAAGGGTTCATGGAGGATGGTGTTTATCGCATCAAGCCGCCAGATTTAGCCACTAGGGACGTATACTGCGACCAGCACACTTCAGGAGGAGGGTGGACGGTCGCCATTCTACGTCGGAAGCTTCCCCGACACATATCCTTCAACCGCTCCTGGCACGAGTATGAAGTTGGCTTTGGCGAACCCAGGAGGGAATATTGGATAGGTTAGTTCTGGCTATAATTTGAGTAACAAAATTAATTGATCACTTACGAGTTTTGGGCAATATGGAAGGTCAAGCTGTAGACATCTCTATTTTTTGTTTATGTGAGTGAGGGAGACAAAATGCAGAACTGCCGGTGGCGAGTGCCTCTCCCAGAGTTGAAAGAGTGACAGGGCCAACATCAAGGGGCGTTCGAGCTAAACTGCCTGGACACGGAGTTTGAAACAATTTAAGTCATAGGAAGAGGTAAAGACTGATTCTGGGAGAGAGTTCCAGAGCTCAGCTGTTGAATAGAAGAAAGATTGAGAATAACGTTTCACTCTTGGGTTGGAAAGCTGCACAGAGTAGGGGTGGGATTGTGTTGCAAGACGGGTGCTACGTGCTCTACGAAGAGATTTAGCAGTACTGCAAATGTATATTGGCTTATGATGGATAGAAGCTATGCTAAATTTGACTTTATGAGCTATTGTATTGATTACAAACTTAATTCAGCTTGTAAATCGGTAAAATCTCGATGTCTACAGCTCGAACGTCCTTATGCCCAGAAACTCGCAGGTGATCAGTTGCCTAGAATTTGTAGGATAATGTGAGAATAATGTGAGGTCCAAAAAGTCCTCCCTCGGGCCAAAAAGGGTTAACCCCTTCAGTACCGGTGCCGCCCTTTTAACCTTATTCTGGCTACTAATAGACGATTTTATTCAGTTTAAATTGTGTCTCCAGCAATTAACAGGCTTTGAACCATCTCGCTTGACCATTTTTACTACCACAGATCCTTCATAAACTGAACAAAATCCTCTAAATATAGCTACAATAAAATGACCAAGACGTTGCCGGTACAGAAGGGGTTAAAAGGAACATGGAGCTACCTTAAGGGGAGGTTTTTAGTTTGGTCTCTAGATATCCATCAAGCTTAAGATTACACCCCCTTGAGCCCCTTTCAAGATAAATTTGTACATTTTTCGGTAGAAAAATAAAAATAAAGGATAAAATCGACACCTAAATTGCACGAAAGGTCTTAAAATTGACAGAAATGGGTTGAAAGTTCTTAAAAACATCAAAATAATGGGGCGAACGTCTTAAAATTAGAAAAGCAATGGGGCTAAACATGAGGGAGAAAGGAGTCAAGAAAAAACTTAACCCTCTGAGGATCGCTGACGCACTTGAGTTTTGCTTTCTGGCTATTATTCGACGATTTTATTCAGATTAGGAAGGGTATATGGAAGTCAGAGGGTTGATTGAGATAGTCTTTACCCATTTAATATCCACGGATCCTTCCTAAGCTGCATAAAATCGTCTAATGATAGCCAAAAATAAACTGCTAAAACGCATCAGAGCTTCAAAGGGTTAATTTAATAATGTTATCTCCTACACTGTCACCTAGGCTCTGTTCCTCGTGAATTAATGGGTCCGAAGACATATTCCAATTAAAGTTGTTAATTAGCCTGTCATCTCGGCTCTCTCGCTCTTGGTTTTAAGGGGGGTGACCTGCTTTTTGTTCTGTCCTTTTCTATCTTTCTCTGGCTTGTATCCATTTGGCCCCATTCAGCCTACTGTTTTAAGACGTTTATCCCATCCAGGTGTCAATTGTTTACTGGTGAGCGGTAGCGAGCCAGCATATTTTTTATTTTTGTTTGACAGCAGGCTAAATTTGTACATTTTTCGATAGAAAAATGTCTCCGGCGAAGCCGGATTTCTTCATATAATGCTGGCTCGCTATCGCTCGCCAGGAACAAATCGACACCTAGATGGGGATAAACGTCTTAAAATAGTTGGGTGCATGGAGCCGAATGGATACAAGCCAGAGAAAGAGAGAAAAGGACAGAAATAACAAAAAGCAGGTCACCCCCCTTAAAAGATTATAAAACCATCTCCATCATGACAGTTCTGCTACGGCTTGTGAATACTGTGTGTTAAGGGTGAGGTGGGTCGTTATTCTAGACCCCCTTCTCCCTCATGTTTAGCCCCATTAGTTTTCAGATGTTAAGATGTTTGCCCCATTAGTTAGTCGATTTTAAAACCTTTCGCCCCATTTCTATGTCAATAATAAGACCTTTCGTGCTATTTAGGTGTCGATTTTTTCCCTGGCGAACGATAGTGAGCCTGTAATGTTGGAAGAACCGGCCTTCGGCCGGGAAATTTTTCTACCGAAAAATGTACAAATTAATCTAGAAGGGGGATCTAATGGATGTTTTTTTTTAATTTGATGGAGGTCTAGGGAGGAAACTAGAAAAATAATGAATACATGCCAAAATCGCCCAAGAAGATAGGTCCTTTTTATTTGTTCATTTATGTATCTTTCTATTATATGATAACTGTCTTGATAGCGTAATGCATAAATGCCAGGAATTCCGGTGTGAGTGTCCTAGGTTCGAGTCCTTGGAGTGCCACATGTATTTGTTGATTTCATTAATTGAGTTTAGAAGTAAAGTTGGTTGGTGATATAATATGAAATAATTTCCTCCTAGACATCAATCAAGCTTAAAGAACACTCGCCCAAGACCCTCCTTCAGGATTAATTTGTACATTTTTCGGTAGAAAAATATCCCGGCCGAAGGTCAGTTACTCTTAAAATTGCAGGCTCGCTTTCGCTCTCCAGGAAAAAATCGACACCTAAAAGGCACGAAAGGTCTTAAAATTGATAAAGAAATAGGGCGAAAGTTGTTAAAATTGACAAAGAAATGGGGCGAAAGGTCTTAAAATCGCGAAACTAATGGACCGAACGTCTTTTAATCTGTGTCTCCCCCTCCTGCCAGGACTGAAGGCCCTGCACGCCCTCACCAAAGGCCGCCCACACCAGCTGAGGGCGGACATGGAGGACTGGGAGGGCAATGCAGCATGGGCGGCATATAACTTCTTCTCGTGAGTGTACAGTGATTATTGGTGTGTGTGTGTGTGTGTGCGTGCGCGTGTGTGTGCGTGCGCGCGCGTGTGTGTGTGTCTGTGTGTATGTGTGCGTGTGTGTGTGTAATATGGAGGAAAATAGCATGCTGTCTCTGTTTCTGTCTCTCTCCCTCTCTCTTTCTGTGTGTGTGTACAAAGGAGTACAAAAGAGTGAAAAGGAAATAAAGCAACAACAGATCTAGTGACCCCCTCTAGGCTGCTTGTCCTCCAAAACACTGAAGAACTATCTATCTATCTATCTATTGCCTGAAGCCGTGATCCCCGAAGGGGTACTGAGTGTGGGTACTGAATGTGGGTAGTGTGGGTACTGAGTGTGGGTACTGAGTGTGGGTGCCTACTGACCTATGGTATACCCCCTAACAGAGTGGCCGGCCCCGAGGACAAGTTCCGGCTGAGGATCTCCGGGTACTCTGGCACAGCGGGGGACAGTATGAGACACTCCCACCTTCAAATGTTCTCAACCGTGGACAGCGACAACGACCAGGAGAACTGTGAGTCATTAGTATATAGTTGAGGTGTGCTGGCTGCTTCAACTGCTTACATATCTGGTGATGGGCTGGTCTATCAGAGTGAGAGTTGAGCGTTCTCTGCCATACCCACAGCTTACTCTGACTGCTCCTTTAACTTATATATTTTCTAGATCTCAAGTGGCGGCGTCTCTTTCGTGGATTGACCTCCCTACTGCCAACCTAGAGGTTGGCAGACTGGGAGCCAAAGCGTCACATTTTCCCCTTGCCCCTCAACTTTCCCTTGATAATTAACTGAGGGGCACAGGGCCTTGGGTGGGGCTTCGGTGTCCCGAGCTTTTCCTCACCCTCCTCAGCTCCCCGCCTTGGAGTGGCTTCGTTCACCTGGGCTTTGTTGTGGTAAGCAGGGAGTGTTCTGTGGGGACGCTCGGTTGTGGCCTTGACCTTGCTCGGGACCTTGAGGCTGTTCGGTCAGACAGCCTGGGGAACAATAACAACAACAACAACAACAACAACTGCTTACATATAACACTATTTTTGTTGTAAAACATTCCTTATTAGAATAATTGTCTTTTGCCAGAAGCCTCAGCACCTGAAGGGATCCATCTCCTGCCAGAAGACAACCCTCTCTTCAGTCTGTCTTAAAAGCAGAGGATTTGTCCGACTCTGATACTTTCTATTGAATATTTGACCACAGGTTATTTTTCTACACATTAATAGGACGCTAAATCCTTCCACAAGCCCTTGTGAAGGATCTGTTTTCTTCAGAGTATCGTTCTCCTAGTTGCACTACCTTAACAAGACTGATAAGGTGCACCTATCTTTTTTTTTTTTTTTTGTAACCTGGATGGCCGCACACTTTATGCACCCATACTATACCAGAGCATTTTGCAATTTATGTATCCCTCAGTACCAATAATTCTGAATAAAATGCCTCAGCCGTGGCGAGACAGCATGCTCCCTCCACGACAGCTGAGGGGTGACTGAGTATCTCTGGCCTTGGGTGCCTAAGGAGTATGGGGAGGTATGAGCAGTGTTGCCAACACCAAGCAGAATGACCTTCAAGTCATGTTAGTGGCTCCCGCTCGATATTAGCAGGAATAAGGGTCGCATATTACTTACGGATTAGGGCCGACGCTGGTATAGGATGGGTTAAGGGGGGATGGTTAACTTTTTGGTTGATTTTTTCATTTATTTATTATTTTTCTACTTTGTTCCCAAGACCTCCATCAAAATTAATAAAACATCCATTAGATCCCTTTATATATATATATATATATATACTGTATATATATATATATATATATATATATATATATATATATATATATATATATATATATATATATATACATACAGGGTGTCCCAGGAGGAAAGGGCATAACTTTGGGAAATGATAAAACAACGTATTCTATGCATAAAATGTTCTATAAGACATATTCCAAATTTCAACCAGTATCGATATATTGCATGTTGAAAATTGCATTTTCCTATGTATTTACCCATAAGGGTGTCCTAGCTGTCCTAGTGCCTACCACACCTCCATCTAACTGCAATTATTTTACCATGTTATTATAAAGATATTCTAATTCTGTAAGTTACAACATTATTAGAGGCATATTAGCTTAACCTGGACCAGTTGGAAACTATATGACATGGAAGAGTCCATTACAGTGATGCGGGGGACGACGCTACATAAAACCTTCAATATCTTTTTAACGGTCGAGATTTGGACTTTTTGTTATAGAATATGTTATGCTTAGAATACCTTGTTTTATCAAGTTATCACATTTCCTCCTGGGACACCCTGTATATATATAAGGAAAGTTAAGGGGAGGTATTTACTTTGTTCCCTAGACCTCCATCAAGCTTAAAACTACACCCCCTTGAGTCCCTTTCAAGATAAATTTGTACATTTTTCGGTAGAAAAATGTCCCGGCCGAAGGCCGGTTCCTCTTAAATTACAGGCTCGCTATCGCTCGCCAGGATAAAATCGACACCTGAATGGCACGACAGGTCTTAATATGGGGTGAAAGTTCTTAAAATTGCTAAACTAATGGGGCAAACGTTTTATAATATCAAAAGCAATGGGGCTAAACATGAGGGAGAAAGGGGTCAAGAAAAAAATCCCTCAAGTGGAGATCTCCCCTTAAGCGTGTCTATCTGACATCAACTGTCAGAGTTGCAGGAAAATGCTCTTGTGCAAATACGCTATTGGGAAGATGTTCATCCCCTTGTCTCAACTGCCTCCAACAAATGGACCTGTTGGAACTAATCCCTATGCGTCCCAAAAGATGGTGAGGCAGATAAGGCACAGAGGCAAATGTCCTCCTAAATGTAAAGCACCATAGTTTAATGGGTTGACAATCGCAAGGGATAACATCCGGTGATTGAAAACTTGCCCATTGCATTATAGCCAGACCTGTTAACCCATACTCTACCAGAGGATTTTGCCATTTATGTACTTTTCAATAACAGCCATTTTCGCAAAAATGATTTGTCCATGGTGCGACATGAAAGATGGGGAGTAACTGACTTGTGATGGTGGGGACGGGCCGTCAGATGCTTGGGCCAATACCTAGCAGTAAAGCCTTCAAGACATGTTAGTGGTTACCGCTCACTGTTAGCAAAGAACATAGCTCAAGTACTAGTGACGAATAACGTTGTCGCTAGTACTAGTGCATAACTTGTATACTGGCAATTGCTGTTCGGCTTTCATACAGGATTGGTTTATATATTAATGCAATGTTATGTTACTGATGAGATAATTTATTTATAATTGCCTCAGCCTAAATAAATGTAAATATTAATATGGTATATGTTGTTCCCAGGGGGCAACTGTTCCCGCGGCCGTGGGGGTGGCGGCTGGTGGTGGGGCCGATGTGCGTGTACCCAACCCACGGGACAGTACAAGAAGGGCCGGTACCAGGGGCCGGAGCGGGGCATCACCTGGTGGCACTGGAAGGACTCCAACTACTCACTCAAGACGCTCGTACTCAAGTTCAGGCCGCTCGAGTGATGGAACAGCGACGACAAACCGAAGGAGTGAAAATTTAAAATATAATACCGGAGTGTTATAGAAAATGGAAAACACATCGGAGTGATCAGAACAATTAGAATATAATACCGGAGTGTTACAGAAAATGGGAAACACATCGGAGTGATTAGAAAATTTACTAACGGAGTGTTGAAGGAAAATGCAGGAGTTGGATGACTACCTCAAAAGTGTCAACAGATTTTTTTCTTTTTTTGGTATATATTACATGTGTGTTGAAGGAATTTTCAAAATTGTCTAGACAAATAAAATCATAGGGAGTGTTTAAAACAGCAAGAATGATTAGGAATGATTTGATTGAACGGAAGAAGGAAAACTGGAATGCAACACAATAGGCTGTGGGAGTGAGTAATGTAGAAATCAGTGACATTCTGAATGCTGGAAAATATCGCACCATGTATTTTATGAATGAAGGAGTTCTCAGTGCATTTACTTTTTCGAAACTTATAGATGATGGTAATGTGTAGCGTAGAATATAATTTTGGGTGTGAGTATCCAGGGTTCGAGTCCTTGGAGTGCTACATGTATTTGTTGATTTCATTAATTGAGTTTAGAAGTAAAGTTGGTTGGTGAAAAAATATGAATTTAAGGTTGGGACAGGAACCAGCTATGATGATTAAGAGCAGAAAGAGCTGTCCATCCACGAGATATGCTAGACGGAGTATATATATTCATTATAATAAATTCGTCCGGGTAGGATGTTCTTGAAACACATGCATAATATGATGCTGAAGTGAAGATTTATGTCACTGCCCTCTTTCAAATGCAATTGCTACTAAGCGAAGATCCATTTCTTGAGAATACTTAATGTGTCTTACTAACTGCACAGTTGAATGTCACTGCCAGTAGAACACGGATTGAGGTACTGTATTTATATATAATATGTAATTATCTATGTATTGTTTATGCTTCGGCCTGATGTTACACTTATCTTAACTACCGACTGTTAGTGTTGATGTCACTCTTCCATACCCCGGACGCATATTCCCGAAGCTTAAAGATGTTTGTTGCACACTTGTAAAAAAAATCTTTTACCTGGACGATCATCATAGCTTATCCTAACCTATCAAAATGTAAAGATTAGGGTAGGTAATATGAGGCTTTATGTTTATGTAAAGTGAGGTGAGGTTTAGTTATGATGGCATCACTTATTGTAATCGTCCTGGTAAAAGAACAGTAGCAAGAGCTTACGAACACTACCAAATTTCAGGAATATGTACGTCAGGTTTTAATAGTTCGGCGCCAGCCTTGATGTGATATTGTGTACAATCCAGAGAGGAATACAGAAATATGGCAATCTTAAGTAAGTCCTTCAGTTAACTGGCATGGGTTGTCCCTCTTACAGGGGATAGATTCACTTGGGGGGCCTTCTGTGTATGGCCACCCTCGTTAAGGGGAGTAAGGCGTCTGGCAATAGATAGATAGATAGATGCCTCGCACACATGGAGATGCAAGCAACATAGGCAATGCAGCACAGAGCAGAACCGAAATCTGCAGATAGATATTTCGAATTAAAGCCAAGACACTGTGACGCAGGGCCTACGTCAAATTTTAAATAACTATCTCCAGATTTCTGGCCTAGTTTGTCAGGTCAGGTCAGGTGAAGGTATTGAGGGATAAGCCTTTACAACGGCACTTCGTATCTACATTCTACTATTTTCTATTTTTCTGAATAGTGTAGAGAGGGGAGAAGGGGTGTTGGAGAGAGAGAAAGCTGTTGGAGTGGCTTTGTGCTGTGTTGGCTGAATCTTGATGTGTATAGGTCTTTATGAGCAAAAGCGAAGAGAAAATGTTATTGGGTGGGTGGAAACAACTGAAGACTGTCAAGATCAATGTTCTAATCTAGATTGTCGGCGAACTATTGAATCAGCTGCACAGTCGGCCTAATAAGTGATGTCGCGGCACCAAATATATTCTGATTAACAATTGGTATCAGTCATATGTAAACTTCCATTCAACGTTTTGAGTGAGATATACACACATGTTCCTACACCTACACACCTTATTCAACATCTGACATTAATACAGCACAGAGCTAGACAAACATAATGACAGCTGAGACAAGACTTATTTGGCCAATTGTACAGTCGCACTAATAAGTGATGTCTCGGCACCAAGTATGCTTTGATCAAAAATTGGTATCAGCAATATTTACACATGATTTCTTCTTTTTGAGTGAGATATACAAACATGTTCCTACACCTACACACCTTATTCAACATCTGACAGACATTAGTACAGCACAGAGCGAGCCAAACATAATGACAGCTGAGACATGACTTATTTGGCCAACTGTACCAGGGAATGAAGATGTCCTTGAGTGTCTGCCCTTAAGGGGATATGGGCCGGTTTTCTGGACCACTTTCTCCCTCATGTTTAGCCTCATTAGATGTTAAGATGTTTGCCCAATTTTAAAACTTTTCGCCCCATTTCTTCGTCAATATATAGACATTTCGTGCTATTTAGGTGTCGATTTTTCCCCTGGCGAACGATAGTGAGCCTGTAATGTTGGAAGAACGGCCTTCGGCCGGGACATTTTTCTACCGAAAAATGTACAAATTAATCTAGAAGGGAGATCTAATGGATGTTTTTTTAAATTTTATGGAGGTCTAGGGAGGAAACTAGAAAAATAAAGAATACATGCAAAAATCGCCCAAAAAGTGAACCATACTAGCACACACTGTTCACACACTAATGTCACTCCCCAAGCAAGGATGTCACTCCCCAAGCAAGGAACTGTGGTCGTAGTGTTTGTCAAACCATGGCGGCCTAGCTGAGGACCCCCTGTACCGTGAGACGCCAAGGGGATACCGCCCCACCCCCATACACTCCCTCATTGAACTCGGTTTGTCGTCGTGCTGGCCTCGGATGAACACTGTCGGGCTTCCACGCACACATATGGTCAAAATATTAACGGTTAAACAGTAATTAACACAATTTTAGGATTAATAAGACATGTACTGTAGATTCGCTAGTGCGATTGTGTCAAATATTTATGATAATTAGAATAAATGTATCATCTAAGTGTTTAAACCACAAGCTTGAAGAAAATTACATGACATATTAAATTAATTTGAAATAATACATTAGGTGATACAATCATATCAATAATTAGTGTATCATACAATCATATCAATAATTAGTGTAGCATATGTTAAATTAAAAAATAAATCAGTTTAGTGAAAATTGCTCTTACGTGTGACATACAGTTTGATAAATTTAGCATAATCATTCATCATCGTTTCCCAATATGTGCAAGCTTTAATTGACATTCCTGCCAGTATTTTTAGTTGAATCCTTAACCCTACAGTGCCGGTGACGTCTTGTATATTTGATTTCAGCAACAGTAGGACGATATCTTGAAGCTTAGGAAGGATATATGGTAGCTAAAAGGATTAATTGAGATAGTCTGTAGCCTTTTCATGGGTATATGTCCTAGCTAAGCTGAATAAACGCGTCAAATAGTTGCCAAAATATACTGAAAATAACGTCACCGGCACTGAACGGGTTAATGTTAGCGTGTGTAATATTTGTGTTCGACAAGCCTTCAGAGTTGTGGCTAAGTGTAGTTTTACTTAAGCCGCTGTCACACGAGCGCTTTTTCCGTCAATTTTCCATGAGCAAGTTTTTTCTCGTATTATTTCTGGAAATTTTCGCGCGCATATCGGTAACTAGACTGAAGGTAGATTATGTTACGCGGCTGAATTCTGATAAAGTGTAATTTTTTAAGCTTCCAGACCAGAATTGCCCGTAAAAATTGCTCGAAAAAGATCTCGTGTGACTCCGGCTTTACAGTAGCAGAAGCAGCATAATATATTGTGAGCCATTAATTTGACTTACATCAATTTCGAAAACCATACGCTATTATATAACTACATAGTTAAACCCTTTGGTACCGCCGCTGTCATTTATATTTTAATCTAGCTATATTTAGACGATTTTGTGCAAATTAAGAAGGGTCTGTGGTAGTAATAAGGGTTAAGTGAGATAGTTCGAAGCCCGTTTAGTGCTAGAGGCCCTATTTAAACTGAATATAATCATCTAATAGTAGCCAGCACAAAGTTAAAAGAACGGCACCGGTACAGAAGGGGTTAAAATCCTGTGCATCTTATTGTGCCGCAAGCGATAATAAAGCGGCGTATCTTGCTTTATCGATGTTACTCGCCAGCTACCTGTCTTATCGTAAATGTTAAAGTTAACCCGTGGAGTGCCAGCGACGTGTGTTATCTTCTATTCTAGCAACATTTAGACGATATGATGCAGCTTAGGACGGATCTGCAGTAGTTAAAAGGATTGGTTGAGATGGTTTGTAGCCTTAGTATTGCTAAAGGTCCTTCCTAATCTGAATAAAATTGTCTAATAGTTGCCACAACATAAAGAAAAGGACGTCACCGGTGCTGTACGGGTTAAGACGTAAACACAGCATCTCAATTTCCTAGTTCCTTACAACTACACACATTTATTGTCGTCGTAGTTTCCGTAGATCTACGGCTAATTGTATCAACGGTGTGAAGTCAGAACGGCCGCACTCCTAAATGGCCACAACCGGAACAGGATATAATGAAAAGGACGTCACCGGTGCAGAAGGGGCTAATCCAACCCAACTTTGCCTGAATATAAACACCATATGAGGAGGAGCACCTTGTTGACAACGTACCGCAGACTACTTCTTCAGGTCGCTAACCCGAAGAA
The DNA here is from genome assembly GCA_032716605.1 of Paralithodes platypus. Lineage (NCBI taxonomy): Eukaryota > Metazoa > Arthropoda > Malacostraca > Decapoda > Lithodidae > Paralithodes > Paralithodes platypus. Next base: position 12,968,366 of record CM064553.1, read on the forward strand.
GATATCGGCGAAACATTGTCAATAAAGTGCTTCTCCTCATAGGGTGTTAATATTCATTCTACCTTGAACCGGTATCACACGAACACTTTCCCTCAACACTGGTCTGGCATCTTGTGAGGTCAACTTTTAAATTATTTCAGTCACCTAAATTCATCCATCATCAGTCTAGTTTCCGATACCAGTGCAAAATATTCTAGAAATGTTGCTAGAAAAATGCTGATCATAGAATGTTGACTATAAAAGCTCTTGTGTGATACCGGCTTAACTGTAACCTAATCTAACCTAGCCTAGGCCAGTTTGGTTGTGGTCGTCTGGGAGTGTGGCCGTTTTTTTACCTACTTCCGTATCACTGAGTATATCGTGATTCGTGATATAAGTATGCACTCCAAATGGGCTGACTCATAATTATGCACTATTCATATACCTCAAGTGGGTCACCCCTTCCATGGCCCACACCCACAGCAATACTTCCCTAACCCATTTATGAACCAGCGACGTCTGATATATTTTAGTGTAGCTGTATTTACACGATTTCATGCAGCTCAGGAAAGATCTGTGGTAGTTAAAAGGGTTAACCCTTATTGTGCCAGCGACGGTATACAGCCGTCAGTAATAAAGTCACTCGTCAGTATCAGCGACAGAAGATGTCCGTCAGTACTATGCGGTCCTTGTAACTGGCCGTATCGAGCGGTACCAGGTACCATGACTTGTACGCACTGCTCTGAGACATTGACAACACTTCTCAGCCTTCATCCAAGCCTATGGGAGCTAGCTGGGATAGTATTCCTCCAACTTTCGGGGTGAGAGGGTATTCTCTCTTGACTCTGAAGCCATTTTGGCCACAATGCCTGGTACTGGAGGGTACATTTATAGTAATACCCTCTGGTACAGTAGGGGTTAAATGAGATAGTTCGAAGGCTTATAATTTGCTAGAGATCCTTCCTAAACTGAATAAAATTGTCTACTAGTTACCTGGATATAATGCAAAGACGTCACCGGTACATAAAGGGTTAACACACTGGCCATATAGAGATCACATACGGTACAGTTACTCAGAAAATGTTGTGGACCTCGCCTATTTTTATGGCAGAATACCTCTAGAGTTGCATTTATGAGCATAATTTTCTGCACAACAACTATAAAACTAATTATACTATTTATCGAAAGGCAAGTATCATACAAACATCAATCTAGATAGCTATAATTGCTTAACCCGTTTAATCCCAGCGACGGCTGCCAGTCGTCAGTATATAAATCACTCCCCAGTACTGTCCTTGTAACTGCCAGTATCAGGCAGTGGCTGATACCATGACTTGTAAACACTGTTCTAAAGAATTGGCAACACTTCTTAGGTTGGCTGCAACCTTCCACAGGCTGTCTGGGTCAGTGTTTCATCAACTTTTGAGGTGGGAGGTTGTTATATCTTGCCTCTGAAGCCATTTTGGCCACATTGCTTGGTACTGAGGGGTACATTTATGGTAGTACCCTATGGTACAGTAGGGGTTAAAGAAAAACCTAAGGAGTCCACGAATTTTCATTACCGTAGTGATTGTTCCATATATCCAAACCGATATGCAAAAAGTGTGTAATAATCGTTTATGCGTAACATTTCGAGAAAAAAAATCAGGTATTTGGAACACATAAAATGTTCTAATTCTAATTGTATTCGAACAATTTTTCAGGTATTTGAAACACATCAAATATTCTAGCTGTACATGTGTTTGAACAATTATGCAAGTATTTGGAACACATCAAATATTTGAATTGTTAATGTATTCTGTAACGAATGCCGAATTAACCACTTCTGTATCAGCGACGTCTTTTGAAATGTATTTTAGCTATTTTTAAACTTTTTTGTGTAGTTTGAGAAGGACCTGTGGTAGTATAAATGGTTGAGTGGGATAGTTCGAAGCCTGTTAACCCCCCCAGACATAAGTTGCTAACTTACTGATTGGGTGGCGGAGCGCCCGGTATTTCCCTCAAAACACTTTCTCTGACACTGAGGTACCGGTAAAAGTCGGAGGTATTTGGGGTTGCCATCAACCGACAGATTCTGATCTAACTTACTGAGCTCAATATGACGCAAATGCGTCATATAACTTACTTATTGAGCTATTTCACTAAGTTCATATGACGCGGAAGCGTCATATGATACTCTTGGTCATACCGCCATATGATGCGATCGCGTCATAGATTTCGGAGGGGGTTAATTGCTGGAGGGCCTTTTTTGAAGTGAATAGAATCGTCTAATAGTAGCCAGAGTAAAGTTAAAGGACGGCACCGGTACTGAATTAATTAATAAAGCTCTCTAAGATGTGTTCAAACAAATACCTTGAACAATTCTTGGTCTTGTGACAGTCTACGTGTTCTATCAGGTGACCGGACATCTCAACCAGTAAACCATTTCAAACAGTAGCTCTCAACCAGTGCCAATTCAACCAATACTGTTACACAGCCACGCGGACCACTTAGACTTGTTATTACTGGCGCGACATTGTCTTGACCTCTGAGACCAGCAGGGTACGGTGTCTCCCAGTTATTTAGGTCTGGTGAGGCTCGGCTTACCGAATCTATAATCGCAACTGTCTCACCATCTCGAATCTTCATCTTGGACTACGCATATATTCACGTTACCTATATTCACGTTACCTATATTCATGTTACCTATATAACTTCTCACTGACTAGGTATTGGCCCCTATTGCATATTTCTACCTACCTTGGAAAACCCAGAAAACCTAACAAAAATGTGAGAAGGGTGAAATATGCTGCCAAGTTACTTTGAATGTACTATAGGTCTTGGTATAGTCGGCCAAATGAGTGATGTCGCGGCACCAAGTATATTTCGATCAATAATTGGTATCAGCACTATTCTAAGCATTCATTCATCGTTTCGAGTGAGATATACAAACATGTTCCTATCTTTACACACCCTATTCAACATCTGACAGACATTAATACAGCACACAGCGAGCAAAACGTAATGACAGCGGAGACACGACTTATTTGGCCAACTGTACAATATATAGCGAATATTGGAGCTGTAACACATTGTATTAACTTATCTTAATAAGGTGTGTGCTAAAACAAAATGTACTAAATTAGCTTAATAAGTTATGTATTAAAAAAAAATACTAAATTAGCTTGACAAGGTGTGTGCTAAAACAAAATGTACTAAATTTGCTTAATAAGTTATGTATTAAAAACAAAATACTAAATTAGCTTGACAAGGTGTATGCTAAAACAAAATGTAATAAATTAGCTTGATAAGTTATGTATTAAAATAAAGAGTACTAAATTAGCTTAATAAGGTGTGTATTAAAACAAAAAGTACTAAATTAGCTTAATAAGATATGTACAAACACAAAAAGTACTAAATTAGCTTAATAAGGTGTATACTACATTAAAAAGTACTAAATTAGCTTAATAAGTTATGTGCTAAAATAAAGTGTACTAAATTAGCTTAATAAGGTGTGTACTAAAAACAAAAGTACTAAATTAGCTTAATATGGTATGTGCTAAAAAGTACTAAATTAGCTTAACCCTTTGAAGCTCTGACGCGTTTTAGCAGTTTATTTTGGCTATCATTAGACGGTTTTATGCAGCTTAGGAAGGATCTGTGGGTATTAAAAGGGTAAAGGCTCTCTCAATCAACCCTCTGACTTCCATATACCCTTCCTAATCTCCATAAAAACGTCCAATTTTAGCCAGAAAACGAAAAAATAAATGCGTTTTGGAGCTTGAGAGGGTTAATAATAAGATATGTGCTAACACAAATTGATTACAAACTAAAATTAAAGTTATTTTAGGACTCCTAGGTTAATTAAGTGGAACCACCTCGTTTGTTGATCTCTCTTTCTCACTCTCTCTCTGGGTTGTATCCATTCGACCCCATTCAGCCTACTGTTTTAAGACGTTTATCCCCATCCAGGTGTCGATATCTTCCTGACCCAGCATTGTATGGAGAAATCCGGCTTCGCCGGAGACATTTTCCTATCGAAAAATGTACAAATTTAGCTTGTTCTCAAAACAAAAATATATATATGGTGGCTCGCTACCGCTCACCAGGAAAACATTGACACCTGGATGGGGGTCAGCGTCTTAAAACAGTAGGCTGAATGGGGCCGAATGGATACAAGCCAAAGAGAGAGAGAGGGAGAAAAAGAGAAAAAAATCGAGGTGGGCTCCTTTAAGTCTATATCACATGATAGTAGCATTTATGAATTATAATAATTTTAGTTATGATATAATTATGACTTAATTAATTTAATTTGACTTTATATTGTCCTTGTCCCAATTTTGGTTTGTTTAGTTTGCAAGTTTTACATTTGAATTATGACTTAATTTATTATGACTTAATTAATTATGACTTAATTAATTATGACTTAATTAATTATGACTTAATTAATTATAACTTAATTAATTATGACTTAATTTATTATGACTAAATTAATTATGACTTAATTAATTATAACTTAATTAATTATGACTTAATTTATTATGACTTAATTAATTTGTTATGTTTGAGTGTCAATCTGTATCAGAATCTATAGTATCTTCAGATATCACGTACACTCGGTCAAAAAAGTATCTGCACCCCTACCCTGATAATCTGGTGTGTACAGCTTGGTAGGGTTGACACCTCCCATCTGTCCCCTACTAACTTCCTAATCCTGCCACGGACATCAGTTCCAGGGCAGTAGTTCCCTTCCCAATTTTCCCACTCTAAACCACTGTTCGGACACTTGATCCTCAGTGTTTTGAAGGACAAGCAGCCTAGAGGGGTCACTAGATCTGTTGTTGCTTGATTTCCTTTGTACTCCTTTGTACCTGCAGCTCTATCCATCTATACTACTACAGTATAGGTAGCGCCAACCAACTTGACAATAATCTGGACCCCTTAACTTCTTATAACTCGAAATGAATGAAAGCAATCGGGCTGACATTTCTATCATTTGGGAAGAGTCCACCAGAAAATAGGTGTGGAAATTTACAGCCAGTTTGCTCATGGCCCTTTTGAGTTACAGAGAGGTCAGGGATCGAGATAACTGTCAAGTTCGTAGGCGCTACCTATACCAACCTAAGACCTACGACCTATACTACCAAGCTCTGTACACACCAGATGATCAGGGTAGGGGTGCAGATACTTTTTTGACCGACCGTACGTGATAGAAATGCATTAAGGAAACAATTATACGGGTTACTGAAATAAAAACAATATTTCATCACTAGTTCAAAGAGTGACTGATTTAAATTATATGCACATCGGGTACAACAAATGGGTGACCACAGGATTGGGCCCATACGGGATTGGGCCCACTTAGGTTAGGTTAGGTTAGGTTCCAATCCCGTGGGCCCAATCCCGTATGGGCCCAATTCCGTATATTCCGTATGGGCCCAATTCCGTATATTCCGTATATGCCCAATCCCGTATGAGCCCAATTCCGTATATGCCCAATCCCGTATGGGCCCAATTCCGTATATGCCCAATCCCGTATGGGCCCAATTCCGTATATTCCGTATGGGCCCAATCCCTATGGAACCCAAAAAATGCAATTGAATGCAACATATTAACACATCATCAAAAATGCAGAAATACTAGCGGTATTATATCATGATTATCAATGTTACTTAACCCTTTGAGTACCAGTGACGTGGGTTATATTTTATTTTGGCCATATATAATGATATTATGCAGCTTAGGAAGGATCGGTGGTAATTAAAAGGGTTGGTTGAGAGAGTGTGAAGCCTTATTATTGCTACAGGTCCTTCCTAAGCTGAATACAATCGTCTAATAATTGCTAAAATATGATGAAAAGGACGTCCCTGGTACTGCCTGGGCTAACGATAATAACTTAAGAAAGGCATACCAAGAAAATCTATAGTCCGTTCATACTAGGTTGGACAGAAATCGTAACCCCCCTAACCTCTCATAACTCAAACATAATTGCCGTAATCGAGCTAATATTTCTACCACATCGGCAGACTTGGCTAGGGAATAGGTGTGTACATTGACGGCTCATTTGCTCCAGCCCTTTTTGAGTTACCGAGGTTAGAGGTTACGATTTTGGCTAGGGAACATGTGTATAAATTGACAGCTCATTTTCTCCAGCCTCTTTTTGAGTTACCGAGGTTAGAGGTTACGATTTTGGCTGGGGAACATGTGTATAAATTGACAGCTCATTTGCTCCAGCCTCTTTTTGAGTTACAGAGGTTAGAGGTTACGATTTTGGCTGGGGAACATGTGTATAAATTGACAGCTCATTTGCTCCAGCCCTTTTTGAGTTACCGAGGTTAGAGGTTACGATTTTGGCTGGGGAACATGTGTATAAATTGACAGCTCATTTGCTCCAGCCTCTTTTTGAGTTACAGAGGTTTGAGGTTAGGATTTCTGGCCGACCTAGAATGAACGGACTATAGGTGTTTGTCACTCAATTAACCACTTGCGAGTTTCATGCTATAAGGAAGTTGGAGCCGTGAAGATAAATTCAATAATAATGTGGGTTTCTGATGGATAAAAAGTATGTTGAAATTGGTTTGATGTATTTATAAATGTATTATGACCGTATTTTAGCTGATAATTCTGCTAAATATTGATGGCCACAGCTCCAACTTCCTTATAGCTCAAAATTCGTAAGTGGTCAATCAAATCTTGCATTTATCGACGCAAGATACACGTGATTTCAACATGTAAACACACTTTATGCAAGCAACCCAAAATGTTAACCCTTTGAAGACTGTGACGCACTTTTGACAGTTTAATCTGGCTATCATTAGACCATTCTATACAGTTTAGGAAGGAGCTGGGATAATGATAAGGGTAAAGACTATCTCAATAAACCCTCTCACTTCCATATACCCTTCCTAATCTGAACAAAATCGTCTTATAATAGCCGGTAAAACGGAAAAGAAATGCGTATGAGATCCTTAACCCCTTCAGTACCATGACGTAATTTTCATCATATTCTGGTTACCATTAGATGATTTTCTTTAGTTTATAATCTACCTTTATGACTCACAAGGGTAAATACGATCTCAATAAACCCTCTGAAGGTAAAGGGTTAACTCTGGGTAGGCTACTGAGTGCTGAGACTGAGAAGCGTAGCTGTATAATTATTAAATGTGATCTTCACCTTCGTAAGAAAGCCCACCTCGTATTTTCTCTCCCTCTCTCTCTCTCTCTGGGTTGTATCCATTCGGCCCCATTCAGCCTACAGTTTTAGACGTTTATCCCCATCCAGGTGTCCATTTTTTCCCAGCATATTCAAAAACAAAAAACTGACAGCAGGCTAAGTTTGTACATTTTTCGATAGAAAAATCTCCGGCGAAGCCGGATTTCTCTATACAATGCTGGTTCACTATCGCTCGCCAGGAAGAAATCGACACCTGGATGGGGATAAACGTCTTAAAACCGTAGGCTGAATGGGGCCAAATGGATACAAGCCAGAGAAAGAGAAAACAGGAGAGAAACAAAAGCAGGTGACCTCCCTTAAGTACTCTAAGCACGATATACTATTAAGTCCCTCAGCACTATAACGTCACTTTTATCCTATACTGGTTACCACTAGACGATTTCCTGTAGTTTATAATCTCCCTTCTAGCTCTACCAGGGGTCAAGGCAATATCAATAACCCCTCTTAGTACCATGGGTCCCTCTTAAGCCGGTATCATACGAGCGCTTTTTCTCTCAACATTTATCCTCAACACTGGTCTGGCAGCTTATGAGTTTAACATTTACAATATTTCAAATATTACAAATATTCCAGAAATGTTGATCATCGAATGTTGACTATAAAAGCTCTCGTGTGATACCGACTTTAAACTGTATAAAATCGTCTAGCGTCAACCAGACTGAAAGGTAAACAGACGTCATGGTGCTGAAGGGGTTATTATGCAGCATAAGGCAATGTTTTAGAAGTGGAGAAACAGTCACTATAGTCTGTTCATTCTAGATTGGGCAGAAATCGTAACCCCTCTAACCTCTCATAACTCAAAAAGGACTAGAGTAATCGAGCTAATATTGCTACCAAATAGGAAGACTTGGCTAGGGAATAGGTGTATAAATTGACAGCTCATTCGCTCTAGCCCTTTTCGAGTCACAGAGGTTAGAGGTTACGATTGCTGGCCAACCTAGAATGAACGGACTAAAATGCTTGATTCAGTACTTGCTATGTGTGTAAATATATATAAATATGAATATATGATTAGCCAATATAGTTCTTCTCGATCTAATCTACCGTCTGAATAATACTCCGAATACACAACTAATATATATATGGCATTATAATTAACCCTTTGAGTACCAGCGACGTGTGTTATATTTTATTCTAGCTATATTTGGAAGATATTATGCAGCTTAGGAAGGATCTGTGGTAGTTAAAAGGGTTGGTTGAGAGAGTTTGAAGCCTTATAATTGCTAGAGGTCCTTCCTAAGGTGAATACAATCGTCTAATAGTTGCCAGAATATGATGAAAAGCACATCCCTGGTACTCAACGGGTTAAGCCGGTATCACACGAGTGCTTTTTCCCTCAACATTTATCCTCAACACTGGTCTGGCAGCTTATCAAGTTTACATTTAAAATATTTCAGTCACTTAAGTCCATCTACCATCAGTCTAGTTTCCGATACCAGTGCAAAATATTCCAGAAATGTTGCCAAAAAAATGTTGATCATCGAATGTTGACTATAAAAGCTCTCGTGTGATACCGGCTCTGTACTGATAACCTCTACATTTAATAACTTTAAGGGGGCCAACTCGTGTTTAATCTCTCTCTCTCTGGGTTGTATCTATTTGGCCCCATTCAGCCTACGAGTTTAACACATATACCCCCATCCAGGTGTCGATTTTTCCCTGGCGAGCAGGAGCGAGCCATTATATTTTGTAAATGTTTTTGACAGCAGGCTAAATTTGTACATTTTTCGATAGAAAAATGTTTTCTCCATACAATGCATCGAAAGAAATCGACATCTGGATGGGGATAACGTCTTAAAACAGTAGGCTGAATGGGGCCGAATGGATACAAGCCAGAGAAAGAGAGAAAAGTAGAGAACACAAACAGGTGACCCCCTCCCCTCCTCCCTCCTTAATAATCCTTCTAACTAGACATAAGTAACAGTAGGCTTAATACACTATATTCTCAGATTTAACTATACTCGATTTCTATAGACTTGGCGGAAATTTGGCTCCCAGCTCATTTCTCGGTGTGAAAGGGACAACAAAGAAGCTATTATGTCTCTGCATCATTTTGTGGCCAGATTTTTCGCAATTGATAATCCTATTTTGGCTTTAATAACGGTGTGATAGTTGAGTAATTAAGGGGAGGCAGACCGTTTTTCTGGACCCCCTTCTCCCTAATGTTTAGCCCCATTAGTTTTGAGATTATAAGACGTTCGGTCCATTAGTTTGGCGATTTTAACACCTTTATCCCCATTTCGTTGTCAATTTATAAATCATTCGTACCATTTAGGTGTCGATTTTTTCCTGGCGAGCGGAAGCGAGCCTGCAATTTTAAAAGGAATCGGCCTTCGGCCGGAACATTCTTCTACCGAAAAATGTACAAATTTATCTTGAAGGGGGGTCTAGGGGGTGTTTTTCTAAGCTTGATGGAGGTCTAGAGAGGAAACTAAAAAAATATATGAATAAATTAATTAATAGACCAAACAAACGGTCTGCCTCCCCTTAAGATGGAAACGAGCCAAATTCTCGTCAGGTTAACCCCTTCAGTATCATGACGTCATTTTCATCGTATGTGGTAGCTAAAAGGAATAATGGAGACAACGTTCCTAAGCTGAACAAAATTGCCTAATAGTTGCCAGCATATATTGTGAAATGGACGTTACTGGTACAGGATCGGTTAAGGGTCATCGGCTTTTTTGTTTTATCTTTCTCTCCTTTTCTCTCTTTCCTTGGCTGGTATCCATTTGGCCCCATTCAGCCAACTGTTTTAAGACGTTTATCCCCATCTAGGCGTCGATTTCTTCCTGGCGAGCAATAGCGAGCCAGCATTGTATGGAGAAATCCGGCTTTGCCGGAGAAATTTTTCTATCGAAAAATTTACAAATTTAGCTCGCTGCCAAAACAAAAATATATATATGCTGGCTCGCTACCGCTCGCCAGAAAAAAAAATTGACACCTGGATGGGGGTAAACGTCTTAAAATATTAGGCTGAATGGGGCCGATTGGATACAAGCCAAAGAGAGAGAGAGAGAAAGAGAAACAAAAAAGCGAAGTGGGCTCCCTTAAATATAATTAGTCTCTATACTCGATTTCTTTTCAGCTGACGATAAAATGAATCCTTTGGCAGCTAATTTATCGATGCTTAATGGACAATTATGAAACCACTATGTCTCTGCATCACATTAAGACCAAGTTTATATAATTAGCACCGTACTTAACTACAAAATCTTCAAAATAACTGAGAAATCTTAATGGGCACTGCAATTGACCACTTGCGAGTTTCAGGCTACAAGGAAGTTGGAGCCGTGAACATCGATATTAAACAGAAATACAATAATAATGTACGTTTCTGATGGATGAATGGTATGTTGAATTGGGTTTTATGTATTGATATATATATGTACTACGACCGTATTTTAGCTGGTAATTCTGCTAAATATCGATGTTTACCGCTTCAACTTTCCTTATAGACCAAAACTCGCAAGTGGTCGATTTACCGTCAGTTGACAAGAAACAGAGTATAATTTGTTGTCAGTAGTTTGTAGTGCATCAAATATCTTGTAGTCTTGGGTGCTGTTAGTTTGGTGCTAGTACAGTCGGCCTAATAAGTAATGTCTCGGCACCTAGTATATTTTGATCGATAATTGGTATCAGCAATATCTAAACGTGAGGTCATTATTTCAAGTGAGATATACAAACAGGTTCCTATCTTTACACACCCTATTCAACATCTGACAGACATTAGTACAGCCAAGAGGGAGGCAAACGTAATGACAGCTGATACATGACTTATTAGCGCCACTGTACACTCGGCCTAATAAGTGATGTCTCGGCACCAAGTATATTTTGATCGATAATTGGTATCAGCAATATCCAAACTTGATTTATTCATCTGGAGGGGGATATACAAACCCATGCCTACACTACCCATCCTATTCAACATCTGACAGACATTAATACAGCACAGAGCGAGTCAAATGTAATGACAGCTGAGGCATGACTTGTAAGCGCCCCTACACTTACCTACCCTACTCAACATCTGACAGACATTAATACAGCACAAAGCGAGCCAAACGTAATGACAGCTGAGATATGACTTATTAGCGCCACTGTACAAGGGGGTATCTGGGTGAGGTGTAGTCTATAGGTGGCTTGTATATAGAGGCATTCACAGCTATCGTATACCACCAGGGGCATACACTTAGTAGTCTGGAGTGAGGGAGGGTCCTAGCCACAGTGAGGTTTGGCATCCTCTACCCTAACCGTTTCTGTTTGTCTCTTTTCCTGTACTACTTTCCCTTCTAGGTGCTGGCGAGATCGCCCAATTGGGTGGCACTGCTAGAGGGGCTGCGGACCGGGGGTGCAAGCCCTTGGTCTGATGATCCCCTCCCTTGCTCAGAGACAGATCTCATCTCAGCTTGATCCCTTCGGGGGACCAAGTAGTTTGGCGAATTTAAGAACTTTCGCCTCATTTATGTCAGTTTTAAGACCTTTCCTTCCATTTAGGCGTCGATTTTTTCCTGACGAGTGATAAAAAGCTTATAATTTAACCCATCCAATTCCAGCGACGGCTACTAGCCGTCAGTAGATAAGTCACTCCCCAGTCCCAGTGACGGCTAGGAACCGTCAGTAATGTACTTTCCATGTAACTGCCTGTACAAGACTGTACCTGGTACCACGACCGCTTGGGCACTGCTCTCGATATGGCAACACTTCTCATCTTATATAAGACCCACTGAAGGGTGGGAGAGCCAGTCTTGCCTCATCTCTTGAGGTGGAAAGTAGTTCTATCTTGCCATTTTGGCCACAGTGCTTGAGACTGCAGGGGACTTTTATTACTGTATCCTACGGTAGAGTACGGGTTAAGAGGAACATTTTTCTACCGAAAACATTTACACATCTATCTTGAAAGGGGGTCTAGGGGGCGTCATTTAAGACTGATGGAGGTCTAGTGGGGAAAATAAAATAATAATCTAATTTATTCATTTCACTCCCAACACCAAACACTTCCCAATGAAATTAATGAAAGCGTGTGATCCTACCGGGATTCAAACCTGGGTTACCACATACAGATCTTAAAGACTTTAGCCATTACACCATAAAGATCAGCCGACCAGGGTTTAAACCCTGCATGTATAATTATACTCTTGCACATACCCCATTATATATATACATATATATATATATATATATATATATATATATATATATATATATATATATATATACAGGTATTATTATGTTCTCTCCACCAACCAACTTTACTCCTAAACTCGATTAATGAAATTAACAAACACATGTGGCAGTCCGGGGATTCGAACCTAGGATGCTCACATCGAAAATCAACACACTTATGCATTGCACCACGAAGGCCCTTGCTCACTATTGACTACAGTGCTGCTCCCTGGTGGTGAAGCTGTGAGTGGATCTTAGTGTTTTATAGAGACTCTGTACGGGATCACTATGTCACGTTGGGGCATGGGAAGGTTGTCATCATATTAGGGATCCTCAACCATCCCCCCTTAATAAAACTGCTATTGCTTGTACAGTACTTGTAACCTGTCAGAAGTGTTATTGTTCTCGGGTTTGACATTTGTTTACTTGATTTCCAAATAGTATAATAATAATCATAATACTTCACTGCCAATTAACCCTTTCAAGACTGTGACGCATTTGGACACTTTATTTTTTTGTTTTTCTATATTCCAACTACTCCCTCTCGGGCTTAGGATGAGAGCCTGCACATTCACCTCTCAACACGGTGAAGCCCGTGAGGTCTTGTTCCAGTCTAGGAAGTGAGACAAGTGAAGCACGAGCTACAACCAGCCCTCGCCAACATGCCATCGCAGACGCGCGGCTCTTGGTTGCCCACTCATGGCTCGAAGCAGTCCCACTTATGAGGCTGCTTCGCCTTTATGCTTCACTGTCTTACCTCCTCGACTCGGACCCTCACCCTCAGAATGCCACCTATTGAGCAATGAACTCACTATAGGCATTGCCCCCCTGTAGCATATTTTGAATATGGGAATATTCGTACAGTGCTATTTAATCAGGGAACAACGAGGGTATTTTTTTGGCGTTTCGGTGGGCTTTGTGATAATGCACTGATACTAGGTACAGCACAAATTCCTTCCCAATAATATCTTCCCATGGACATATTGTGATTTGAACCCGGGACCTTTGGATTACCAGTCCAGTGGTGAGACCACTCCACCACACCTCCTCTAATGGTTACCATTAGACTATTTTAAGCAGTTTAACAAGGAGCTACGGGAATTATATGGGTAAATACTATCTCAAGTAACCTCCTCACTTCCATATACCCTTCCTAATCTGAACAAAATAGTCTAATAGTAGCCGGAAAACAGAAAACAATCGCGTATTGAATCTTGAAAGGGTTAAAAAATATAAGTTGTTTAAAGATATATAACTTTATTCAATTACTTGTATTTTATGTTGATATATAAGTGTAAACATCTTGATATTTCAGCTCATTCATTCTTAAGGCAGTGTCACACGAGCGCTTTTTCCGTCAATTTGTTACGAGCAATAGTAGTCTGACAGCTTTAACTCCTTCTGTACCGGCAATGTCTTTTCCATTTTATTGTAGCTGTGTTTAGATGATTTTGTGCAGTTTAACACCTATGCTGCGGGCATATTTCTGCTATATTAGGGCTCATTCAGGCACTCCTGAATGATTGAACAAGTGTCTGAATGTAATTAAATGTATTCAGCCAAAAACTAGAAGAAAATAGCTTCAAAATGACACCAGAACGAGCTTCATAGCGCGCGGGATTCACCCGCAGAGCTACCATAGACATTCGCTAATACTGAGCGATTATCGTCGCGCTACATTTGCCTTTGGCAGTGCTGCTATTTCTAACAGGAGTATGCATAATACTCCTCAGTGCCGCGGCCGCCTGGCTGGAGAGCGGACGGGGGCCTGCCGCGCTCCCGCTCACTCGGACTCGTCTCTACAGGCTTTGAAAGCCTGTAATTGCTATACATTGCCATGATGTTCTGGAACATCTGCTGTAGCCAATGGGTTAAGAAAGATCTGTGGTAATGAAAAGGGTTAAGAGAGATACTTCGAACCTCTTAATTGCTGGACGCCCTTTTTAAACTGCACACAAATCGTCTAATGGTAGCCAGAATAAGGTTAATAAGACGTCGCCGATACAGAGGGGGTTAAAATGCCAGTCATCTAGCATAATCTACCTCCAATCTAGCTTCCGAAAAGGCCTACACATATTACGAAAACAAACTTGCTCATCAAAAATTGCCAGAAAAATCGCTCGTTCGACACCGGCTCTACCACAGAACCTACTATGGTGACAACTGAAGCCTTTTGTCTTTCATCTTTAGGCCTATAATATCCCAGAATAAATTCAAAATTTTGCCTGACAAGCATTCCCGTACCAGACCAAAATTTGGAATAAAATTAACCACACGCTATTTTATTTGGATTCTTGCCATCAGAACATACCCCGATGTAGGACTTAAGAGTAACAGCTGTATTCTTAGACATGTGGGGTGGGTGTCATTCAGCCCACAGTGAACGAAGATATTGGAATCGAGTGTTAATTAATGAAAAAGAACTTCAAATCTCCCCCAAGTTTAAAAGCTAACAGTTTATCTCGTCTTAATTCGTTCATTAACCCGTGGACTGCGGAGGTCCTCTCGGAAGCCACGGTAGTTAAACATGTGAAAAGATAACCCTTCAAAAACTATGCCAGTGCCAGGAAATGTCTGAAATTTGGGTGACACATAGAAAGTAGTGGCATCTTTCCATACCACATCCTCCACTCCTTTCCCCCAGTATACCCCATCCCCCTCCACACACTCCACTCCTTTCCCCCAGTATACCCCATCCCCCTCCACTCCTTTCCCCCAGTATACCCCATCCCCCTCCACATACTCCACTCCTTCCCCCCTTTATACCCCCCTCCCTCCCTCCACATATTTTCCCCTTTATACCCCACCTTCCCTCCACATCCTCCACTCCTTTCCCCCATTATACCCCACCCCTCTACATTCCCCCCTTTATACCACACCCTCCCTCCACATTTTCCACTCCTTTCCCCCTTTATACCCCACCCTCCCTCCACATCCTCCACTCCTTTCCCCCTTTATACCCCACCCTCCCTCCACATCCTCCACTCCTTTCCCCCTTTATACCCCACCCTCCCTCCACATCCTCCACTCCTTTCCCCCTTTATACCCCACCCCCCTCCCTCCCTTAAATTGGCCTTATATTTTGCACATGTTCTAGCAGTGCATGGGTTAAGGAGTAGGATTTCACGGTGGGAATGTCTAAGAATACGTCTGTAAGATATAGATATCTATTTATTTTTGTATCAGTATAGACCTTGGTGCATGTTTTGGCTGGGATATGGTAACAGTGTTGCCAGATCGAAGAAACACGATAGAAAACTTCCTCACATTGCTGTACATATAATATATAATATATAATGTGTGTTGTATTTTGTGTGTGTTGCTAAGTGTTGTGTTGCTGTTGTTGTTGTTGGGTGTTGTGCTGTGTTGTCTTCCCCCCCCTCCCCCCTCCACCCCCACCCCCACCCCCACCGTATGGGATGACATAAACAAGGAATAATTATTGCCAACCTGCACATAATCATCTTGCAAAATGCAATGTCACTGAAATAATTATTAACAATGGTATAAAGGATTGCGTGGATCGTCTTCACCGAACCTGTGACGTCATAGGGGTATCCTCATCCTGGACTGGATGGTGGACTTACACTCCTATGACGTCATAGGTCTGGTGTAGACGATCCACAAAATCCTTTATACCATTGTTAATAATTATTTCAGTGACATTGCATTTTGCAAGATAATTATGTGCAGGTTGCCGATTATAATTCCATGTTTATCTCAACTCATGCCCCACCACCTTTAAGAATGGGGTGTCCGGTCGCACTAATAAGTCATGGCCCAGCTGTCATTACGTTTGGCTTGCTTTGTGCTGTATTAATGTCTGTCAGATGTTGAATAGGGTGGGTAAGTGTAGGAACATGTTTGTATATTTCACTCGATATGAAGAAATGAAACTTACATATTGCTGATACCAATTATTGATCAAAACATACTTGGTGCCGAGACATGACTTATTAGCGCGACTGTACCTTAATATCTATGATGTATCAGTGTCAGGTGTGCCATGTGGAGTAAGTTTATCGTCCTGGTCTGACTGCCAACATGACCCTTACACTGCCAGTTCTAGTGAGAGATATGTCCTTGTCTGGAACTAGAAGGGGTTTACCTTTAACACCTTCGGCACCATGACGTAAATTGTTCATTATATTATGGTTACCATTAGACAATTATTTAACCTCTAGGACTCAAAGGGGTAAATACTATCCCAATAAACCCTCTGAATAACATAGGTTCTTCTTAACCCATCCTGTACCAGTGTCGGCCCTACCTACCTAAGGTTACCTAAGGTTGTGTTCGCCACTCATCTAGTGGCACCGAGGAGTGCGCCGCCCCTAGTTCTGGGTGGTGATTTGGTGCAGCAGATTGTTCGAAGGGGCAGCACGCTCCCCTGCAAAGATGGGCACGTCTGGCACTTTCTGCAGTTTGACATCGAGGGCTCTCTTGATGTTGTCTAACGAGATGCCCCTCATGTCTCTTACTCGCCGTGGGAGTTTGTTGAAGAGACGTGGGCCTCTGTGTGATAACCAGCCCTCTCGCAGAGAGCCCATAGCACCCCGGTTATTCATCCGGGGGATATCGTATTCCCAGCCTCTCCTATCACTGAATTTCACGACTCGGGGTATGTAGGTTTGGTACTAAACCCTCTGCGATTTTCCATGTATATATTATTAGGTAACGTTCTCTTCGACGCTCCAATGAGTACAGTTTCAGTGCTCTTAAATGCTCCCAATAGTGTAGCTGTTTTACCGAGTTTATAATATGTGAAGTGAAATTTCTTTGTACACTCTCTAAGTCATTTATTTCACCTGCTTTGTATGGGGATGTTAATACGCTACAGTATTCAAGCCGCGGTAGCACTAGATATTTGAAGAGCGTTATTATAGGTAATTCACCGCGTTTTAAATGCACGCAGAATCCAACCCTTTAGACGTTTCGCAGCCGCAACTTTGACCTGGTTATGTTCTTTGAAACCTGGTTATGTTCTTTGAAAATCCATCCATCAGTACAATAGGGTAAAACTATAGTCCGTTCATTCTAGGTTGGGCAGAAATCGTAACCTCTAACCTCTCATAACTCAAAAAGGACTAGAGTAATCAAGCTAATATTTCTACCAAATAGGAAGACTTGGCTAGGGAATATGTGTATAAATTGACATCTCATTTGCGCAGGCCCTTTTTGAGTTACAGAGGTTAGAGATTTCGATTTCTGCCCAAACTAAACTGAACGGACTATAGTACCATCGGCGGCTGTCATCCGGCGCTAATAATCGCCCCTCGTTCCTGCTAATATCGAGCAGGAGCCTAAATAGCACGAAAGGTCTAAATATTGACGAAGAAATGGAGCGAAAGGTCTTAAAATCGACTAACTATAGTCAATTTTTTTCCAGCTGAGGGTAAATTGTCATGTTGCTACCTTTGTTACTCAGCTATAAGGTAGATTTTGTAGCGAAATATGATGCTAATTATGAAAACTTGGCATTAATACGACACACAGCCATACGTTTCATATTTGTCCATTAAGTATCGAGAAATCAGCTACTAAGGGATTCAATTTACCATCAGCTGGGAAAAAATAGAGTATAATGGGGTAAACATCTTAACATCTGAAAACTAATGGGGCTAAACATGATATATGATTATATATATATATATATGTGTATATACAGGTATATATATAATGTTATGCAGATTAAGCTAAAGGATTCATTTCCGCAGAAAACAGAAGAGTTGCTTGACATTGGTGGTTTTGGCGGGAAACGCGCGACATTTGTCAGTCTTGGCAGAGGTTATCAAAACCCCTTCCATATTTAACTCTAGGTGATCGTTATAATTGTTTTCATGACCCATAAACAACATATTTATATTGACTTAGCGGTTTAATAGCTCGATTGTTTTTAAAGCCTCGTATTTAAGTTATCACATTAATTATCCAGGTGGAGGACTATTGACTCTCGCTTGTTTCCCGGAGACTGAGACCCTTGGTAAAGACTCATCGCTCCCCCCGTAGTTATTTTTGCTTTGTGTGCGCGATATTCGGGTGCCAGAAGTGCGGAAAGCGACTAGCGGTGGCGTTTGACGAATAGCGGACGGCCTGAGCGGAGAATCAGAGGGAAATAGGCGGAAATAAGGTGAGAAATGAGGGTGATATTAGTAACTCCTTCAGTAGGCTATTCGGTGACGAATTCCTTCCTTGTTTTGTATATTATGAGACGATTTTATGCAATTTAGGAAGGAGCTCTAGGGATCAACGCTTGTGGTGATACATGATTGTGGTAGTTGTGGTGATATATGGTTATGGTAGTTGTGGTAATTGTGGTAATATATATATCAGCAATACTTTTGTCCTTAGGAAACCGTAAGCGAATAATGAGCTGCAATCCTCGGTGGTTTACCAATATAAGTGCAGTAGCTGTAATGCGACCTATATTAGCCAAACAAAGCGCCATCTATCAACCAGGATTGCCGAGCATAGGGGTAGATCATTTAGGACGGGTTTGCCACTCTCAAAACCGTAGTATTCGGCTATTCGGGAGCACTCTGAAGCAGCAGACCTTTTCATTAATCTATTTTATATTAATTTCACCACAACACCAAACACCTCCAATGAAATTAATGAAAGCATATAATGTGATCCACCAGGATCACGCAGGAGGCTGCGTGAGTCTCCGACACAACAATAACAACGTCCGACCTTAGCCTATATTGGTCCGTTTCACCTATACTGTAATGTATAGTAATATGGATTTACATCTACAATTATAATGCAATATGACTCAATCTACACGTTAGTGTATTTTTTTTTTAATTTGAAGCTTATATGAGGAAATATATATTTTGAACTTCTCGGAGGTTTTCGAATGTTTTCGATTCATACCAATCGCCGTGGCGTAGGCTATAGAACTGGTTATTTAGCTGCAAGTGGTGTAGCTATGTTAGCATTAATTCACCTTGAAATTTGTTTATGTCTACCAGCAGCCCTTCTCACAATCAAAACACTTAATGTTGTAGCAAAATATATATTTCGATCGTTATATTGTGGTGTTTCACTTAAACTAGAATAATATGGATTGATATTGACAAATTGTGTAATAGGACCCAATCTATACGTTCATGTTGCTATGTTTTGCGTTTGAAGCTTATATAAGTAGCTATGAGGAAGTTTTTCGCAAAATATAGGCTATAGCCTGACGGAGCCCCTGTCGTTACCTCGGCACTAAGCGATCGTTTATATTGTGCTGTTTCACCAATAATTTAGAGTAATATGGATTTATATCGACAATTATATTTCAATATGACTCAATCTACAAGTTTGCGTTATTATTTTTTATATTTGGAGCATATATGAGGAAATATTTTGAACTTTTCGGAGGTTGTAGAATGCCTGGTATAATCCTGTGTATGCGGGTAGACTTGTAGGCTATTTATCTCAATAATTTGGTAATGTTACTTTATATTTTTACATTTTACATTCATAAATAGTCCACTAATATACTAGGTTAGGTTAGGCTAGGTTAAATATATTGTTCAATGATTCTTAGTAAATAGGCATCTGAAAACAGTTCTTCCTGCTACACAACCGAATGTTTTCGTTTCATACCAATCACCGTGGCGTAGGTATAGGAAGTGGTTATTTAGCTGCAAGTGGTGTAGCTATTTTAGCATTAATTCACTTAGTTTATGTCTATCCGCAGCCCTTCTCACGATCAAAACACACAATTATGTAGCAAAATATATATTTCGACGTCATATACTTGAGATATCAACGAGATTAAATGCGAGCTGTAAAGAGGCTGACAATCTACCGCCGTCAAAAGATGGAGCTTCCCACCCAGTGCGGGAAGCATCCTAGCTCGGACAAATGGTGAGATTTGTGCTGGAGACTGGCGGTAGCTCCATTTTTTGCGGTAGAATGGCGAGAATTGGCCCAGTGTGATACTCCCTTAAGTCCCTTTTAACCCAGTATCATAAACCCACTCTGGGTACTCAAGACTCCTCCTTTCCACTACTATGTTATTAATGGTAGGCTATGTTATGCTTTCGTATTTTTCTCTCTCAGTTTGCATGTATTTTTACGTCAATAAGTTAGGTTTGTTAAGTTTAGTCCCAGTATTAGTTACTAATTAAGCTATTGTGTAGGATATACAAAATTTAAACCTTATATATTAATATTTTGGTTTTACTTCATTTTAGGCTTGAAAATGACTGTATGGGGACGAAGCGTTGCCCAATAAAGATGTTCGCCAAAGTGTTGGATTTGCTGCTCACTATACTGTATATATATATATATATATATATATATATATATATATATATATATATATATATATATATAATCTTTAGTGCAGATTAAGTTTAAGGATACATTTCCGCAGAAAACAGAAGAGTTGCACAACATTGGTGGTTTTGGCGGGAAACGCGTGACATTTGTCAGTCTTGGCAGAGGTTATCAAATCACCTTCCATATTAACTCTAGGTGATCGTTATAATTGTTTTCATGACCCATAAACAACATATTTATATTGACTGAGCTGTTTAGTAGCTTGATTGTTTTTTAAGCCTCGTACTTAAGTTATCACATAAATTGTCCAGGTGAAAGACAATAGACTCTCACTTGATTCCTAGAGACGGAGACCCTTGGTAAAGACGAGTCGCTCTCCCCGTAGTTATTTTTGCTTTGTGTGCGCGATATTCGGGTGCCGGAAGTGCGGAAAGCGACTAGCGGTGGTGTTTGACGAATAGCGGACGGTCTGAGAGGAGAATCGGAGGGAAATAGGCTGAAATAATGTGAGAAATATGGGTGATATAAGTAACCCCTTCAAGGATACGGTGACGCGTTCACTCATTATGTGTTGTTTATTATTTATTAGACGATTTTATGCAGTTTAGGCAGGAGCTCTAGGGATCGACGCTTGTGGTGATACACGGTTGTGGTAGTTGTGGTGATACATGGTTTTGGTGATACATGGGTGTGGTAGTTGTCGTAATACATGGTTGTGGTAGTTTTGGTAATACATGGTTGTGGTAGTTGTGGTGATACATGGTTGTGGTCGTTTTGGTGATACATGGTTGTGGTAGTTGTCGTAATACATGGTTGTGGTAGTTGTGGTGATACAGGGATGTGGTAGTTGTGGCAATACATGGTTGTGGTAGTTGTGGTGATACAGGGTTGTGGTAATATAGGATTGTGGTAATACATGGTTGTGGTAGTTGTGGTGATACATGGTTGTGGTAGTTGTGGTAATATGTGGTTGTGGTAGTTGTGGTAATACATGGTTGTGGTAGTTGTGGTAATACATGGTTGTGGTAGTTGTGGTGATACATAGTTGTGGTAGTTGTGGTGATACAGGGTTGTGGTAGTTGTGGTAATACATGGTTGTGGTAGTTGTGGTGATACATAGTTGTGGTGATACATGGTTGTGGTAGTTGTGGTGATACATGGTTGTGGTAGTTGTGGTAATACATGGTTGTGGTGATACATGGTTGTGGTAGTTGTGGTAATACATAGTTGTGGTAATACATGGTTGTGGTAGTTGTGGTGATACATGGTTGTGGTAGTTGTGGTGATACATGGTTGTGGTAGTTGTGGTGATACATGGTTGTGGTAGTTGTGGTGATACATGGTTGTGGTAGTTGTGGTGATACATGGTTGTGGTAGTTGTGGTAATACATAGTTGTGGTGATACATGGTTGTGGTAGTTGTGGTGATACATAGTTGTGGTGATACATGGTTGTGGTAGTTGTGGTGATACATGGTTGTGGTGATACATGGTTTTAATTCGGGAAAGCAGCAGATTCCGTTTTCTAAAAGGTATAATTTTTCTTAGGTAGGACGTTTGTATATTAATTCGTTTGTTTATTTATTTATTTATTTATTTATTTATATATTTATTTATATATATATATATATTTATTTATGTTTTTATTTATATATATATATTTGTTTGTTTAATCTACAATCGAGAATATTAATTACGTCTCCGTTGGTCCGAGGATTTATTACCTTCGTCACCAACGTTGGACAGTGGACAGCTCCGTTTGTCTGTCTGTTCATCTAATTATATTTTTTCACCAACCAATTTCACTTCTAAACTCAATTATTGAAATCAACAAATACATGTGGCACTCCAAGGACTCGAACCTAGGATACTCACGCCGAAATTCAAATCAAGGTATCTCAAAAAGTTATGAACCAGGTCAGGTGAAGGTATTGAGGGATAATCCTTTACAACGGCACCTCGTAGCTACTTTATACTTTTCTATTTTCTGAAGAGTGTAAAGAGGAGAGAAGGGGTGTTGGAGAGAGAGGAAGCTGTTGGAGTGGCTTTGTTGTGTGTGTTATTAGTGAGTATTGAAAAGGGAGAAGGGGTGTTGGAGAGAGAGGAAGCTGTTGGAGTGGCTTTGTTATGTGTGTTAGTGAGTGTAGAGAGGAGAGAAGGGGTGTTGGAGAGAGAGGAAGCTGTTGGAGTGGCTTTGGTGTGTGTGTTATTAGTATATATAGTGTTGAGAGGGGAGAAGGGGTGTTGGTGAGAGAGGAAGCTGTTGGAGTGGCTTTGTTGTGTGTATAATTAGTCTATACATCATATTGTTCACAACATTTGGTCGGGAGATAAGATATGCGCCAAGGAAGAAGTGATCCCACCTATAGTCCGTTCATTCTAGTTTAGGCAGAAATCATAACGGTCATAACCCCTAACCTCTGTAACTCAAAAAGGGCTAGAGCAAATTAGCTGTCAATTCATACACATATTCCCTTGCCAAGTCTTCCTATTTGGTAGAAATATTAGCTCGATTACTCTAGTCCTTTTTGAGTTATGAGAGGTTAGGGGTTACGATTTCTGCCCAACCTAGACTGAACGGACTATAGGAGGCGATCAGTAGAGCGCAATTCTCCGCCAGCGTAGGTGGAGATATGCACTCTTCCGAGACTCTTCTTGTTTTCTTGTTATTATTTAATCCTATTAATATTTGTATAATGTATTTCATAATTACTTTAGTGTTATACTCACGAATTGACAAATACTTTGAACAGACGTTTTAATTGAATTAATTATACATGGCAAATAATACTATACATTTTGGTGTCCCACGATATACACTGTTAACCCACTGGACCCCAGCGGCAATGTACGTAACGCTAAACCCCAGCGCCGCATAGGGTGCGTTTTGGTTAATTACTCCAGTCCTATAGTACCTAGAATGCTCAGATTTCTATAGGAACTGTACAAGTATCCCACGCAACAATGCCGATGGTTAAAAACCCTCAAAGTCCAGCCGCGTGCGCCGCAAAAACGTGTTTTTGCATGTTTTTGCCTACCTATTTCCCCATGTTAATTCCGACCCCTTAATGACCTAGGGGATCGTGTTTTTGTGTGTTTTCCTTCATTTCTAACCCATTCCAGGTGTTTTGTGGATTTTTTTTTTTTGTTTTACAACCTGTTGGTCCTGGAGTGTACATTTATATTATGTTGCCTGGTTCTCAGTGAGTTAAGGTTATTTTTCCACGATAATTTAATTGTCTTTAAGCTATATATACTATGTGTGTTAGTATGATGATGAGTGTATTATGATATCTTTCACAAGGTCACTTTAGTATTCCTGGTAATTGTCTTCTATTTCTGTATACAATCGAACATACATACATAAATTATATACATACTGTACATACATACACACAATGCAACACAACACACGCACGCATACACATCTCCCCAACACATAAACACACACACACACACACACACACACACACACACACAGTAATATCAGAGTATAAAACCAAACAGGGTACTTCGGTCAGAGAAAGAGAGAGAGAGAGAGAGTGAGAGTCAGAGTGTGTGAGAGAGAGAGAGAGTGAGAGTCAGAGTGTGTGTGAGAGAGAGAGAGAGATAGACGTGTAGGTGAGTGGAAGAAGAAGAAGAAGAAATGTTTTTAGAGTTTGTTATGGTTGTGGTGGCGGCGGCGCAAGTGGCACCTCATATGTTACTGTCCGTCCAGGGGGGGAGGAGGCAAAGTAAAGAGAGAGAGAGAGAGAGAGAGAGAGTGAGAGTGAGTGAGTGTGAGTCAGAGTGAGAGACAATGTTTGAGATTAGTAAGAAAGATTAAAAAATAAGAGTAATGAGTTTTGAGGAGTTAATCATAAACACGAGTAGTAAGGATGCTGCGTACATAAGGCCTACTTGCAACAACCCTATAAATTAATTTAGAAGAGCAGTTTTCGCATTGAAAAAAAAAAAAAAAACAAAAAAAAAATGTTACAAGGAATAGTTAGTATCTCGTAAACCTTGCGATCCGTTCCGAGGAGATACTCGAAGTGGAAAGAGAGAGACTGTTTAGTGCACTACACTCGTTACAAAGTGTGTAAAATATTATCTACTGTCTTCTTGAACTGCTCTACTGAAGAACTGTTTACAACTTCGGAGGGAAGTTTGTTCCAGGTAGAATATATCTTGTATGTGAAAAAGTTTCCACAAATACTAGTGCTGAACCGTTTCAATTCTAATTTCCAGCCATGGTTGCGTGTTGTATTCATATTGAGGCTAATTTTTTTGCTATATTAGAGAGAGAGAGAGAGAGATAGAGAGAAAGAGAGAGAGAGAGATAGATATAGATAGATAGATAGATAGGTAGATAGAGAGAGAGAGAGAGACAGACAGACAGACAGAGAGATAGAGAGTAGAAAGATAGATAGAGAGAGAGAGCGTTCGTTTACTTTCGTCGGCACCAGTGCCATTCAAAACATCCTCCCATACCATATTTTTCTCTACCCTCCCTCTCATCTCGCATTCCTCTTACCCCCCCCCCCCCCCCCCCTTCTCTCTCTCTCTCTCTCTCTCTCTCTCTCTCTCTCTCTCTCTCTCTCTCTCTCTCTTTTTTCTTTTCTCTCTCTCTCTCTCTCTAAGGTTAGACAACCGTACCGGTACCGTACCCCAACCGTACCCAAACCCCAACCGTACCGGTTTACATACCGAAAAACTTACAAATTTATCTAGAAGGGGGATCTTGGGGATGTGTTATGCTCGATGAAGGTCCAGGGAGGAAACTAAAATAATAATATAAATCACAACTATATGCACCAATAAATGAACCCTTCCCACCCAAAAACAAAACAAAAACAAACTTAGCTTTAGCTTTGACTCTATGGAATTACTGTATACTTTGCTAAGTGAAATATTGCGCAGTATATGCCAGAGGGGGAGAAAGACAGAGGACAGAGAGATAGATAGATATGTATATGTATATATAGAGAGAGAGAGAAATAGTGAGTGTGTGAGTGTGAGAGAGAGAGAGAGATAGATAGATAGATAGGCTTAGATATAAGTAACACCCCGTTCTCAACATTAATCATCAATTACAAACTCCAATGTACTTGAATAAACTATTGAAAACACATGGTCCTCCCGGGACTCGAACTCGGGACACCACACCCAGAACACGAGCACCTAAACCATTACACCACCAACACAGTTAAAGGTTGAGTTCACGATCACGATTAATATCCATTTTTGAATTTTGGATATCAATCTAATCATGTACTCAGACCCAACTGCATTATGGAAAGTGTAATGTTATAGATAGAGAGGGAGAGAGAGAATGAGAGAGTGTGTGTGTGTGTGTGTGTAAGAGAGAGAGTGAGAGTGAGAGAGATAGTGTGTGTGTGTGTGTGTGTGTAAGAGAGAGAGTGAGAGAGAGAGTGTGTGTGTGTGTGTGTGTAAGAGAGAGAGTGAGAGAGAGAGTGTGTGTGTGTGTGTGTAAGAGAGAGAGAGAAAAAGGGGGTGGGGGTGAGGGGGGGGGGGGGGGCAGCAGAGGTATTGGTTGGAAGCAGTTTTATTGGTTCCAGCCTTGCCTTCAGCCACTCCAAGGTACACATACACATACACTCTCTCTCTCTCTCTCTCTCTCTCTCTCTCTCTCTCTCAACTATGCTGTCTGTAAAGATGATATGATTAGTAAATTGGGTCCAAGTTGCCCGATGTGTTAATGGGACGATATTATTGGGATGGAATTTGTACTGTACCTAGTATATCAGTGCATTGCCACAAAACCCACCGAAATGCCCCAAAACTACCCTCATTGTTCCCTGATTAAATAGCACTGTATGAATATTCCCATTTTCAAAATATGCCACAGGGGGTCAATGCCTAGTGAGTTAATTGCTCAATAGGTGGCGTTCTGAGAGTGAGGGTCCGAGTCTAGGGGATGAGACAGTGAAGCACTGGGGCGAGGCAGCTCCAGAGATCGGGCTGCTTCGAGCCGTGGGTGGGCAACCAGGCCCTGTGCATTTTGCGTAGGCAAGATGGCGGGGGGGCTGGTTGCATCTCAAAGTGCTTCACATATATCACTCCCTAGACTGGAACGAGACCTCACGGGCTTCACCGTTGAATGCATGGTTGAATGTACAGGCTCTCAGCCTATGCCCGAGAGGGAGTAGTTGGAATATAGCAAAAATATGAATATATAAGTTCTTCATATGGTTGTTTTGTCTCATATCAGTCACAAATATGTACAGTAGCTTATTTAGGTCTTAAATTACGATATTTTACTTTGCTTATGTATATGCTTGTCCCTTGTGTATTGTAGCTGACCTTGACCTAAATAACCATGAATGTAATTAAGCATATCACCCGTTTTCTTCACATGAGTGTACTGTTTTTACATTAGTCACAGATATGAATGTAAACAGACGACGATTCTTTTGTTTCAGTGGGAGAGAGAGAGAGAGAGAGAGAGAGAGAGAGAGAGAGAGAGAGAGAGAGAGAGAGAGAGAGAGAGAGCGAGAGCGAGAGCGAGATAATGAAAGTGAGCGTAATACTGATACTGAGAGCAAGAGCATGACAGTGAGCGTGAGTGAGAGTGAGAGTGAGAGTAAATAAACACAACTCATCAAAGTAATCGAGGTGAACTACTCCGAATGAAGGCAATTAAGGCTAAACGACCCAACCAGAGAGAAAGTTGGAAGGACGGTTTAAGGGGGGATTGGCTGGTTTTTGTGGATCCCATTCTCCCTCGTGTTTAGCCCCATTAGTTTTGACATTTTAAGACGTTCGGCCCATTAGTTTGGTGATTTTGAGACCTTTCGCCCCATTTCGTTGTCAATATTAAGACCTATCGTGCCATTTAGGTGTCGATTTTTTCCTGGCGAGCGATAGCGAGCCTATAATTATAAGAGTAACCTTTCTACCTAAAAATTTACAAATTTATCTTGAAAGGTGGTCTAGGGGGTGTTTTTTTTAAGATTGATGAAGGTCTAGGGAGGAAACTCAACACTAAAGTTAATACATACATATATAGACCAAAAACCAAGCATTCACCCTCTTAAATAGACTCGAAAACAATCGGGGGAAAAAGTTGGCAAGCGAATGTAAGTATAGACGAAAACTTAGGCTATTGAAAGACGGGGGGGGGGGGGGGGGATTGCGAATGTTTAAGAGGCATTGAAAGAAAAATAGGCAGATGTGATGAAAAGCGTCTGAGTGTGTGTGTGTATGTGAGAGAGAGAGAGCGAGAGAGAGAGAGAGAGAGCAAGAGAGCAAGAGCTGTGTGTTTGTGTCTTTCTGTTTGTCGGAATATATCTCCGTTTCTCTGTTGGTATAACTCTCTCTCTCTCTCTCACACACACTCACACATACGTAGCCATACACACACATTCGCATTTTCTCTCTTTCTCTCTCTCACACACACAAACGCACACACGCTCTCTCTCTCTCACACATACATACTCTTTCTCTCTCTCTCTCTCTCTCTCTCTCTCTCTCTCTCTCTCTCTCTCTCTCTCTCTCTCTCTCTCACACACATTCATACATACATAGCCAAACACAAACACTCACATTCCCTCTCTCTCTCTCTCTGTCTCTCTCACACACACACAAACACACACTCACACATACATAGCCAAACAAACACTCTCACATATTCCCCCTTCTCTCTCTCTCTCTCTCTCTCTCTCTCTCTCTCTCGTCCGTCTTAAGGATTTTCAGCGATGCGGGAGAGGAAAGACTTGTTTACCCAGAGAGTGAGTGAGTGTGTTTGCTTGCTTGCGTGTTTATATAGTGTGCATTTTTGTGGCGGGGTTTGAGACGTTTTTATATTCGTAGTTTATATTGCTCGGGGGTGTTTATTTATGCGTGCGTGTGTGTCGAATACTACTACTACTACTACTACTACTACTACTACTACTACTACTACTACTACATATACAGTACATTCATTATATTTTACAAACATCAGATATTACTCTATTTCTACTATTCTACTATATCACTACTCTATACCATGCAACTTCAATCCAGTCGCCTCCCTATGCGACCCTCTGCCACCGCTGCCTCGTAGTCCACGTCTGCCACCGTCGCTTGTTGTGGTGCAGACAGTCTTGTTCCCCGCAGGCATAGTAGTGCTGATCTGAGCAATGAGAACGATAGGCGGCACCTCATCCAAGCTACAACCATGGCTCCTGGGCTGTTACTTCTTCTCTGCGATGATCTCTGCTAGCCTTGAATAGAAGCACTGGTCCCTGGATCCCATCCCTCCCGATGTGGTGAAGACTAGTTGGGATAAAGCTGCCTTGTTAGATATTTAGGATCCTTTCCCCATATGCCCTGACCTTCTCTTGTTCGTTCCTCTTGTGTGCAGCCTCCAGAGACAGCTCACTGTAGCTATGGTCCACTGGGTCGAATATTCTCATGTCGAAGAACGCTCGCTGTCCTCTTGTCCAAAAACTTCTTGCACTAACGTTCACTCGTGCTTCGTTGGATGTGTTGGCCGTCCTGTGCTGCAAGATCTCTCCGTCCAAGGGAATGATTGGTGGTTCACACGCCACATCGCGACACACCTCTCTGAGCATGTTCGCTGTTACGTCTCTCGCTTCATCGTGCCTGATGCTGATGAACCCTCCCTTCTTACATATCATGCAATGGTCTGCATCGTTGTTGTCTCCACAAACGCATCGATCGGGCAGTCCTTCAATAGGCCGACCATACCTCAGTGAAATGGCATCAATAAATTCTTGTTTGTTGAGGTTGAAGCCTTTTGCCTTGATTGGTAGTGTTGTCAGCCAATTTGAAGCACCCGTTTCTTGTGCTATTTGTATTTTTCTTACTAGTCTTTGGGAAAGTTGGTACATCAGTCGTGCCAAGTCATTTTTCTGTGAGTTGTGCCTCTCTGACGTGATGGTCCTTCTGATGTTGTAAATGTCTGCCTGGTCTACTTCCCCATCAGAATATACTGTACATTACACGCTCACATACATGACATACATGATTACGCTTGTATGTATGCAACTATATACCGTGTATATAGAAATATTGCTATTTCTACGTATACATACAGTCGCGCTAATAAGTCATGTCCCAGCTGTCACTATGTTTGGCTTGCTCTGTGCTGTATTAATGTCTGTCAGATGTTGTATAGGTTGGTCGGTAAATGTTTCTACCGAAAAAATTACAAATTTGTCGAATGGATTTTTGTTTAAGCTTGAGGACGTCGAGGGAGGAAACTAATACAATAATATCGGTACCATGTCATCTCAACCAGTAGCTCTCAACCAGTGCCAAATTAACCCAGACCAACCAAACCAGTGCCAAAATATAGTACTAACCTAACCTAACCTAACCTAACCTAACCGTATTGGTTGATTTGGTACTGGTTGAGAGCTACTGGTTGAAATGGTCTACTGGTTGAGTTGACCGGTCACCAATAATATAAATAAGCAAATAAATACGCTCATCCCCCTTTAATAATTTGAACAGAAGCACATTCCTAGATATATATACACACACACCAGCACATAATTATGTAGATACATACCGCAAATACTGTGCATACATACACACACACACATACAGACACACACACACACATAGACACACCCACACACTACACACACACACACACACACACTTTCCTTTACAAATGGATGGAGGTCATGATGTTCCAGAAACAAAGCGCCCAGAATTATGTCACCTTTAGTTATGAGCGGAAGAAGAAGAAGAAGAGGAAGAAAAAGAAGAAGAAAATAGATTAGATAGAAGAAGATGAAGAAGAAGACGAAGAAGAGGAAGAAGTAGAAAATAGATTAGATAGAAGAAGAAAAACAAAGAAGATGCAGAAGAAGAATAGCCGAGAGGAGAAAGAATAATAATAATAAGAAGAAGAAGACGAAGAAGAAGAGAAAGAAGAGGAAGCTAGAAGACGAAGAAGAAGAGAGAAAGAAGCGGAAGATAGAAGAAGAAGATGAAGAAGAAGAGAGAAAGAAGAGGAAGACAGAAGAAGAAGAAGACGAAGAATAAGAGAGAAAGAAGAGGAAGATAGAAGAAGAAGACGAAGAAGAAGAGAGAAAGAAGAGGAAGATAGAAGAAGAAGAGAGAAAGAAGAGGAAGATAGAAGAAGACGAAGAATAAGAGAGAAAGAAGAGGAAGATAGAATAAGAAGACGAAGAAGAAGAGAGAAAGAAGAGGAAGACAGAAGAAGAAGAAGACGAAGAATAGAAGAGGAAGATAGAAGAAGAAGACGAAGAAGAAGATGCCGTTGTAAAGGCTTATCCCTCAATACCTTCACCTGACCTGAGAAGAAGAAGAAGAAGATTTTGTTTTTATCAAAATCATTCTCCCACAGTGGATTATACATGAGTACAGTATAAGGATTCCATAGACCTGCATTGTCCCTAATACATTATTTATACTAAGGCGGTGAGCTTCTTCTGAATAATTATCAAGTTTTGTACCTACGAGATGTAATAAAGACATAAAATACGAGAAATGCGGGTCGATCCACACTCTCATTGTTAATTGTAATTCCGATACTCCAGTAATATAGAGGATAGTTTGGGAATGCGGGGTTTTGGGTGGGAAAAGAGGGGGGTAATATGAAAATCACTCTGAATTTGAAATATGGAAAAGTAACAAAACCTCAAAATGAGAAAGTCCAAGTCAAGTTTTGACAAAAGTTGGCTCGGATTTGAAAAAATTTCAGAGTATAGGATCTACAGTACTAAAAAGGGATAAGTGAGATAGTTCGAAGCTTGTTAATTGCTGGAGGCCCTTTTGAAACGGAATAAAAAAATTCTCATACTAACCATACATACGTTTTGTATATTTTGTATTTCATATTGACATAACTTGAATGTAAAGGCGATAGATAGTACGGTTGAGTGGTGGGTGATAACTACCGTGTTTGATGAAGTAGCAATAATGGTTTGGTGGTTTTCACAGTCATGCCACGGTAGCCTTGTCTGTTTCTTAGTCATTCAGGTGTGACTTTAACCTCATGACACAGGGACAAGCGGCTTAATTCTCAACTTTTGGTAATGCACTATATTGACGAAAATTATGGGACGGTGTGAAACAAGCTCTGGCAAAATACCATACTGATCTAACTGTTTGTTAAAAAGTTATTACCGAAAAACGATGTAACACGGTCTCTGAAACCCATAGTGCTCCAGTTTATAACACCAGACACTAATAAGTAAAGATATAAATAGGTGAACTGAAATAAATTAAATTCCCAAATAGAGTTGGAGCCACCGCTAGAATTATACCCCCCCAACCCATAAAAAAGGAAGGAAGGGAGAGCAATGAAAATTTAAACCTTTCTTCCAGGCTACACAGCACACAATTCGGTGAAAGCAATTCGGTGGTAAGTGGAGATTACCGGAAGATAGCGCGGGAAACATAAAGAGGCGCCGGGTTTTTTTCCCCGCGAGGAGTTTGATAGCGTCGGGGATTATGAGCGGGATAATTACCGCTTTTTACCCTGGTCGCGCTCGGCAGTTACGACAGCGGTATGAACAAGGGTACAGTCGGGGGCGAAAGTACGTCCACACCCTTCACAAGCCGCTGGGATACTTTGCCTATAGGTAACGCCAACGAACTTGACAATAATGCCCTTAACGTTTCATAACTCATAAGGGCCTGGAGCAAACTGGCTGTACATATCCACACCTATTACTTGGTGGGCTCTTCCCAAATGATAGAAATGTCAGCTCTATTGCTTTCATATATTTTGAGTTATGAGAAGTTAAGTCACGATTATTGTCAAGTTTGTTGGCGTTACCTATAGCTGCCTTACCGCGACGGCGTTCATTCCGTCGCAATTGCCTACGTAAGATGGTTTGCTTTTCGTGGTCGTGGAAGAGCTAAATAATCGGCCGGCTCTTTTCATCTACACCACTTCACCCCACCAAGAAGAGGCCTCGGACTGCCTTTTTACCTAACCTAACCTAACAAAACACAAACAAAATAACTAGTAAAAAGGCTGTCTGGGGTCTCTTCCATTTTTACCGCCCCAAGATCTTCGCCCGAACTGGTAAATTGGACTGTGCCGGAAATAATAAGACCCCACTGAAGGCGCCGGATAAAAGGGCGGGCGGAATTAAAAGCGAGAGGGTCGTTTGTTGTGAATACGAGAACAGAAACAATTGCGAGGAGGTGCGGGATTTACGTGAGGAGCGTACATAAACATGACTGCAGCAGGTCTTCTCCTTCTTCTTCTTCTCCTCCTCCACCTCCTCTTCTTCCTCAGCCTCCTCCTCCTCCTTCGCCTACACCTCCTCCTCCTCCTCCTATCCAAACTGCCCCGTAAGGACCAATAGAGCTCTTGCAGTTTGTAAATCCTTTGTAGTCCTCCTCCTCCTGTTTCCATGCCGGTAGGCTATTAATTGGAGGGAGTGGTGGGTGTGGAGGAGCCTTCTGCTTTGCTATCCCTTTCTCTAACTCGTACTCAGTAGATTAGTAGATTAGATATCCAAACTGCCCCGTAAGGACCAATAGGTTTGTTGCAGTTCGTAAGTCCTTTGTATGCCTCCTTCTCCTCCTCCTCCCTGTCATTCTCCCCCCTCCTCCTCCTCCTCCTTCTCCGTGTCTGGCCCCAGAGTAATTACTTCCTTCACCATTGAAATCTGGTCCGAATAAGCTTGATAAAAAATACACTTGGAAAACTAGAGATAATGAATGTAAACACCCTATGAGGAGGAACACTTTATTGACAACGTTTCGCAGATAGCTTCATCAGGCTAATGGCATACACGTTTTGCTTGATGAACCTATGTGCGAAACGTTGTCAATAAAGTGCTCTCCCTCACATGGTGGAATAAGCTTAGACGATATTATTCAGTTTATAAAAGGCCTCCAGCAATTAACTGGCTCCGAACTATCTCACTTAACCCTTATTATTCCCAAAGAGTCTTCTTAAACTGCACACAATCGTCTTAATGTAGCAAGAATAACATTTTAAAGACGTCGCCGGTACTAAAGGGGTTAAGGGGGGATGGGCCGGTTTTCTTGTCCCCGTTCTCCCTCGTGTTTAGCCCATTTAGTTTTGAAATTATAAGACGTTCGGCCCATTAGTTTGATAATTTCAGCACCTTTCACCCCATTTCGTTGTAAATTTTAAGACCTTTGTATTGTCTTACTTATTTCTTTGTAATGTAAGTGTAATTGTGTAATTGTTCTCCCAAGATCCCCCTTCGAGAAAAATGTGTACATTTTTCGGTATTTCAAAGTCACAGATATCTTGTTTGCATGCAAACAGAAGCAAAACACATAATCTCCGTCCAACCTCGTAGCAAGGTAAATAAGTACGGTACGAAGTTGTAGTTGGTTAATTTTCAGCTGAGGGTAAATTGTCATGGCCCAATCTTCATTACTCAGTTATTACGATGCTTTGTGTAGCCAAATGTGTTGTCAATTGTGAAAACTTGGCATTAATATGACTTGGATATATAGTAGCTTCATTTTTGTCCTTTAAGGGGAGATATCCACTTGAGG
This sequence comes from Paralithodes platypus, assembly GCA_032716605.1. Taxonomy (NCBI): domain Eukaryota; kingdom Metazoa; phylum Arthropoda; class Malacostraca; order Decapoda; family Lithodidae; genus Paralithodes; species Paralithodes platypus. Next base: position 13,002,475 of record CM064553.1, read on the forward strand.
GATTTTTGTCTTGACTCCTTTCTCCCTCATGTTTAGCCCCATTGCTTTTCTAATTTTCAGACGTTCGCCCTATTATTTTGACGATTTTAAGAACCTTCGACCCATTTCTGTCAATTTTAAGACCTTTCGTGCCATTTAGGCGTCGATTTTATCCTGGCGAGCGACAGCGAGCCTGTAATTTAAGAGGAACCGGCTTTCAGCCGGGACATTTTTCTACCGAAAAATGTACAAATTTATCTTGAAAGGGGCTCAAGGGGGTGTAATCTTAAGCTTGATGGATATCCAGAGACCAAACTAAAAACCTCCCCTTAATTATCTGGAAATTCACTGCTAAGAGATTCAGTCTATCGTCAACTGGGACAAATATATATACTATAGCGTGTGTTGGTGGTGGAAGTTGAGAAGGAAAAGTGTGAGGGAAGCTTTAATGGTTGGTGGTGAATTTGTGAGCTGTGAGGGAGGAGCTCAACGCCAATTTATCACTGTCTAACTTTCTTTCTCCTTCCTCCACTCTCTCACTCTCTTTTTCACCCTCCCTCTCTCTCTCTTTCTCGTCTTTCCACTCACTCACTCTCCTACCTACCTAAGGTCACTTACTCACTCACTCTCTCTCTCTCTCACACACACACACATATATATTCACTCTCTCTCACACACATACACTCACTGACTCTCTCTCACACACACACACACACCATCCCTCTCTCTCTCTCTCTCTCTCTCCACCTTACTCTCACACACTTTGTCACTCATTCACTCTCTTTCTCTGTCTCACTCTCACTCTCTCTCTCTCCTGTAGCCTAGAGAGAGAGAGGAGGGGGCCGGGTAATCAAGGCAAATTATTCACCCAATTAATAAAGTTTGGAGAGAGTTTGATTTTTTATCCACAATTACAAGAATATTATTAATTCCCGAACAAAATGAACTTTGAGCGGAAGCTGTGTGGCGGAATATAGGATTTAAAAATAAAAAAAATAAAAAAAAGGAAAAAGCTCCTTTAGTTTTGAAATGCCGGGGATCTGAATTAATTCGACGCTGCAGGTTTTACATTGAATACTATTAGTGAAATTACCGGAGAAATAAAATAAATGTATTCTACACGTGTCATAACTGTAGTCTAGACACCTCCATATACACACACACACACACAGTATATATCTCTCTCTCTCTCTCTCTCTTTCTCTCTATATATATATATATATATATATATATATATATATATATATATATATATATATATATATATATATATATATATAGAGAGAGAGAGAGAGATATAGATAGATAGATAGATGAATAGATAATTATAAATGAATTAATAAATAGATAAATATAAAATTATATGTGGGGAGATCTAATTAATGTTGATTTTGAGGCGGATATAGATAATTTGATTTACTTAAAGGCCTCGCGCACATCTGGTCAATCCTGTGAGTGAGATGGTGATGAAGCAATAATGGGCTCTAGTTGCTCCTTTATATATATATATATATATATATATATATATATATATATATATTGTGTGGTGGTCTTCCTTCTCTCTCCATCTGGTGGGAGCAAAGAAGGAGAGACAGTGAGTGACATTATCAAGGCCAGGCTATTGATAACGAGCTGAAGGAGGAGCGAAGGAAGCAATGAATGAGGAGGTGAGAGGAGGAGGAGGGGAAGGGGGGAGGAGGAGGGGAGGGAGAGGGAGGGAGGAGAGGAGAGGTGGAGAGGGAGGAGGAAAAGAGGCGAGGGAGGATAGAAGGAAGATAGGGAATGAGGATACAAACTGAGGGAACGTGGAATAAAGATAGGAGGATAGAAAGTCAAGAGAGAGCAATGAAGATGAAAGGAAGGAATGAATGAATGAAGGCAGAAATGAAGGAAGGAAGATGGAAGGAAGGCAGGAAGGACGGAAGGAAGATCGAACGAAGGAAGGAAGGAATATAGATAGGAGGAAAGGAAGTCAAGAGGTTGCAATGAAGATGGAAGGAAGGAAGGAAGGCAAAAGGAAATGAAGAATAGGCAACGAAAAAAGAATGAAAAACTGTCTGATAGAATGTTGGAGGAAGGAGAGAAGGAAGGAAGGAGGAGGATTACCAGCGAAATGTGGGAATGTTAAAGAAAATGGATGATTGGAAGAAAATGAGAAGCCCAGGATGAACTTATGAAGAAAAAACAAGGAAATTGGGACGTTTAGTGTGTGTGTGAGAGAGAGCGAGTGTGTGTGTGAGGGAGAGAGAGAGAGAGAGAGAGAGCGAGACCGAGCAAATGAAATAGCTGGATCTACAAATCCCGTTCTAGTAAGTAGATTAACTAAGGGCAACAGTGCACACCGACATGCGGTCCGTTCCATTTGTTTGGCGATGTTGAGACCTTTCGCCTAATTTTTGTCGATATTAAGACTTTTCGTGTCATCTAGGTGTCGATTTTTTCCTGGCGAGCGATGACGAGCGTGTAATTTAAGAGGAACCGGCCTTTGACCGGAACATTTCTCTATCGAAAAATGTAAACATTTATCTTGAAGGAAGGTCTTGGAGGTGTTTTTTTTTAAGCTTGATGGAGGTCTAGGGAGGAAACTAAAAAAAATTATAAAAACAAAAAATACATAAATGAGCCAATAAATGCGCCCATCCCCCCCCCCCCCATCCCCCCCTTCAAAATATAAATGTCTATGCCTATATTCACAAACTGCACAGTGCTGTAAGTGGTTCGTTTAGCGAGTAACGGTGGTCTGTTTCTGTTAAAGGGGTGGAGGGGGGGGGGGGGGGGGGGGTATATATTCAATCGTATTATATACTATTTTTAATTATTTTATTTTCCTCCCTAGACCTTCATCAAGCTTAAAAAAAAACAAAAAAAACACCCTCCAAGACCCTCCTTCTAGATAAATATGTAAATTTCCCGGCCGAAGGCCGATTCCTCCTAGATTACAGGCTCGGTATCGTACGCCAGGAAAAAGTCACCGTCTAAATGACACGAACAGTCTTAATTTTGACAAAGAAATGAGATGAAAGGTCTAAAAATCGCCAAGCTAATGGGCCGACGTCTTAAAATCTGAAAACTAATGGGGCTAAGCAGAAAAGGGTGTCCAGAAAAACGGCCCCTCTCCCCTTAAAATACACCAAGTATATAATTATACGTTCTGAGGCAAATGTGTAAATGGAATTGTGGAAAATGAGAAAATAAGCGAAAGTGGAAGGAGCGGAGAGCAAAGGAGATGAATGGATATAATTTGTTAAACTTGTCGGTAAATCTCTGAGGGCTCGATAAAGGACGGGAATAAATGGGAACAATGAGAGAGAGAGAGTGTGAGTGTGAGTGATATAGTGAGAGTGTGTGTGTGTGTGTATGTATGTGTGTGTGTGTGAGAGAGAGAAAAAAATAAAATATATATATATATAGAGAGAGAGAGCGAGCGAGAGAGACAGACAGCCAGACAGAGAGAGAGAGAGAGAGAGAGAGAGCGAGAGAAAGTGAGAGTGAGCTACCAACAATAACAACACTAACAGTAACAACAGTATAGCTACATAACCAGCAGCGTTAGGTCGAACATATTGTCCTATATCAAATTACAGGTCGCTCTCTCTCTCTCTCTCTCTCTCTCTCACACACTTCCCTCTCTCATACACACTCACTCCTCACTCACTCTCTTTATCTCTTTCTTTCTTTCTCTCTCGCTCTTATTCTCTCAAACCTTCAGTAGCTCATTCACTCTATCTACCATTCTCTCATACTGTCTTTGTAGCATACTATGGGTCTCTCTCTCTCTCTCCCTGTCTCACACACACACACACACACACACATCACCGGATATTACGTGTATTAGGCCTATATTAATCTGGATACTGGAGGGGGCATATGAGTAACACTAGACACACATTATTTTATTTGAATTTAACTGATGTATATTAAAAGGGAGGTATAGTGCTGGTTTTTTGGTCTCTCTCTCTCTCTCTCTCTCTCTCTCTCTCTCTCTCTCTCTCTCTCTCTCTCTCTCCCCCATTTTTCTCTTTCGAACCTTGGTCTTATTAATTTCCTTTTCCGACCGTAGCCACCCGCACCACCACCATCCCCACCCTCACCCCCTCCTCTCTTTCGCGCTGCGTGTTGGGGGTTAATCCAGTTAGAGAGGGGGAACCTGCGTGACCTGTAATCTTGTCCTACCCCCCGCCCCCTACCTACCCCTCCCCCCCATTCCTTCTTCCCTCTCCAGCCTGCACGGGGTAAGGGGTGTGTGGTTTGGGTAGATATTGTGCAGAGAGGAGAGAGAGATGGAAGAGAGGGGGTAGAGGAGGAGAGAGGGAAGAGTGGGGATTGAGGGAAGAGAGGTGTAGAAGAGATATAATGGGAGGGAGTGGAAAGGAGAGGGGGGAAAGGAGAGAGGGGGTAGAGGATAGAGTGGGAGGGAGTGGAGAAAGGAGAATGTGGAGGAGAAAGGATGGGAGGGAGCCGGGAGGAGAGAGGGAAGAGAGTGAGAGAGGAAAGGGGGTAGAAGAGAGAGTGGGTAGGAGAGAGGGAAAAGTGGGAGGGAAGAGAGTGGGTAGAAGAGAGAGAGAGAGAGAGAGAGAGAGAGAGAGAGAGAGAGAGGATGGAAGGGAGGGAAAGCAGAAGGGGAAGAAGATAAAAAGTTAAGGGGGGATGGTTGTTTTTTCTGGCTCCCTATCTTCCTCATGTTTAGCCCCATTAGTTTTCAGATTTAAAGACGTTCTACCCATTAGTTTGTTGATTTTAGGACCTTTCACCCCATTTATCTGTCAATTTTAAGACCTTTCGTACAATTTAGGTGTCAATTGTTTTCGCGACGAACGATAGCGAGCCTTAATATAATGGTAATCGGCCTCCGGCCGGGAAATTTTTCTATCGAAAAATGTACAAATTTATCTGAAAGGGGGATCTTGGGGTGCTTTTTTTTTTAAGCTTGATGGAGGTCTAGGAAGGAAACAAGAAACATAATATAAAAATAAATGAATAAGGAAATAAATTCGCCCATTCCCCCTTAATTGTCCTTGAGAGAGTAGGAAAAGTCTAGGAATTAGGTTTATCCTGCTGGAGGGGAGAGAGAAAACAGGCCTATTGGGAACACTATAGTCTGTTCATTCCAGGTTGGGCAGAAATCGTAACCTATAACCTCTGTAACTCAAAAAGGACTAGAGTAATCGTGCTAATATTTCTACCATTTTGGGAAGAGTCAGTCAGGGAATAGATGTGGGAATTGACAGCTCATTTGCTCTAGCCTTTTATGAGTTACAGAGGTTCGAGGTTACGATTTCTTCCCAACTTGTATATACTCAGGCCGACACAAGACAGAGCCTGAACAGAAACAACATTTAAAGTTCCTATTCTCAGGGTTCGGGACCACTTTCGCGTTCCCTTGCCCGTTTCTCTGTCTCGTCGAGTAGGATTATTATACAAGGGGAGGAGGATTCCTAGCCACCCGCCCCCAGACGGATAAGTAGGACAGTAAAAGAGACAGACAGAAACAGCTAAGGTTGGGTAGAGGATGCCAAACCTCACTCTGGATAGGACCAGCCCTCACCCCAATGCATAATATAACTGATTAAGGGGAGATGGGTTGTTTTTCTAGATCCCTTATCCCTCATGTTTAGCCCCACTAGTTTTCAGATTTTAAGAAGTTTACCTCATTATATTGTCTATTTTAAGACATTTCGCCCCATTTCCCTGTCAACATTAAGAACTTTCGTCCTATTTAGGTGTCGATTTTTGCTCTGACAATCGATAGTGAGCCTTTCATTTTGGAAGAACCATGCCGGGACATTTTTCTACCGAAAAATGTACAAATTAATCTAGAAGGGGGATCTAATGTTTTGTTTTACGGCTGATGGAGTTCTAGGGAGGAAACTAGCTCCTTTCTTCTTATATTTTATTTCGACTTTTTTATACTTTTCTTCTTATTTTGCCTCTTTTTCCGTTTCTTAATTTTCGTTTGTCTTCATTCTCTTCTTCGTCTTCATCATTATCAGCATTATTATTATCATCATGATCATTATAATCTTCTTCATCATTTTCATGAAAGCAGTAACAAGAAATAGGGTGGTCAGTATGGAAGTGAAGAAGTCCTTGCATGACAGTGTGGTAATCCCGACACTGACTTACGGAAGCGAAGCATGGACGTTGGTTGAGAGACTCAGACCAAGAGTGAGAGCAGTGGAAATGAATTACTTAAGAAGTGCGTGCGGAGTTACATGGAGGGATAGACAGACTAATGAGGAAGTAAGAAGGAGGTATGGTGTGGAGGTAGATGTGCTGGAAAGTGTGAAAAGGAACAACTTGAGATGGTTCGGCGATATGGAACGTATGGAAAGCGAGAGAATGACTAAGAGGGTGTACGAGAGCGAGGTGGAGGGACAGAGAGGGAGAGGTAGACCGAATGAGAGGTGGAAGGATGGAGTGAGGAAGTATATGAACGAAGGCGGTGCTGGTTGGGGGGAGGGGCGTCGACTGACTGGGGACAGAGGTGCATGGGGGCGGTTCGTTCGTGGCCACCCCTTCGGGGATCACGGCGTCAGGCAATAGATAGATAGATAGATCTTCATTATTATTATTAGTATCATCATAATCCTATCATCATCATCATCATCATCATCATAATCATATCATCATCATCATCATCATCATCATTATCATCATCATCATCATCATCATCATCATCATAATCATATCATCATTATCATCATAATCATATCATCATCATCATCATCATATCATCATCATCATCATCATTATATCATCATCATATCATCATCATCATCATCATCATCATATCATCATTATCATCATCATCATCATAATCATATCATCATTATCATCATCATCATCATCATCATCATCATCATCATCATAATCTTATTTTTTTTTCTACCAAGGAAGGGAAGAGTGAGGGGAGAATTTAATATAGGGTGGAGGGGGGGTGGAGGAGAGGGAGGGGAGGGGGCAGGCTAAGTCGGTCGGTGAAGTGAATTGAACGTAATCCAGCTCCGAACCCTTACCCAACCCCCCTTACGAGGCTAGTTAAGGGGAGATGGCCTGTTTTGGGGGGGCTATTTATTCATTTAGTCCTTTATTTCTTTGTTTACTCGCTATACCTTCATTAACTTTAAATAAACACCCCCTATACCCCCCTTCAAGATAAATGTGTACACTTTTCGATAGAGAAATGTCCTGGCCAAAGGCCGGTTTCTCTTAAAATTACAGGCTCACTATCGTTCGCCATGAAAAAATAGACACCTAAATGGCACGAAATGTCTTGATATTGATATAGAAATGGGGCGACAGGTTTTAAAACCGCCAAACTAATGGGGTGAACCGTCTTAAAGTCTCAACACTAATGGGGCTAAACATAAGGGAGAAGGGGGTCGAGAAAAACCCCCCAAATACCTCCCCCCCCCTTGATGCCGACGAGCTAGGAGCGGTAGAGGGAGAGGAGGAAGAGGGGAGAATTGCCTCAGGGGGGGGGGGGGGGGAGGGGGGGGGTTAGGGGGGTGGGGGGGGGGGGGGGGGGACGTAGGCCTAGGAAGAAAAAAAGCAAGGGCAATAAGACGCCCGGGGGGGGGGGAAGGTGGAGTCTTGGAAGAGAGAGAGAGGGGTATAAGTTGTTAAGGGGAGGTTTCTATTTGAGGGATTTTTTTCTGGACCCCTTTCTCCCTCATGGTTAGCCCCATTGCTTTTGATATTTTAAGACGTTTGCCCCATTAGTTTGGTGATTTTAAGAATTTCCGCCCCATTCTGTCAATTTTAAGACCCTGCGTGCAATTTAAGTGTCGATTTTATCCTGGCGAGCGATAGCGAGCCTGTAATTTAAGAGTAAGCGGCCTTCGGCCGGGAAATTTTTCTACCG